>JAVKLA010000024.1:22143837-22192875 GCA_034782735.1 Sagittarius serpentarius
CGGAGCCTTCTCTTCTCCAGGCTGAACAGCCCCAACTCTCTCAGCCTGTCTTCACAGCAGAGGTGCTCCAGCCCTCTCATCATCTTCATGGCCCTCCTCTGGACTCGCTCCAACAGGTCCGTGTCCTCCGTACTTTGGGGGCCTCGGAGCTGAACGCAGTACTGCAGGTGGGGTCTCACCAGAGCGGAGCAGAGGGGGAGAATCACCTCCCTCGACCTGCTGGCCACGCTTCTTGTGATGCAGCCCAGGATACGGCGGCTCTCTGGGCTGCAAGCGCACATTGCCGAGTCATCCTGATCTTCTCATCATCCAATACATCCAAGTCCTTCTCCTCAGCGCTGCTCTCAATCCACTCATCGCTCAGCCTGTATTTGTGCTTGGGACTGCCCCGACCCACGTGCAGCACCTTGCACTTGGCTCTTAAAAATCATGAGGTTCACGGGCCCACCTCTCAAGCCCGTCAAGGTCCCTCTGGATGGCATCCCTTCCCTCCAGCCTGTTGACCGCACCACACAGCTTGGTGTCATCGGCAAACCTGCTGAGGGTCCGCTCAATCCCACTGTCCATGTCGCCAACGAAGGTGTTAAACGGCGGCAGTCCAGCACAAGGAAGAGCACAAGACCTTCTGGCTGAGGGGGGAGGAAGAGAGAAAGGAGGGGAGGAAGTGCCCATCCTGATAGCAGCAGTCTGCAGCGGCACTGGATTATGTGTATCAGGAAACTATACCATAATATGTCAAACAAATTAGCCCAGTGTATTATACTGCTATAGTTATACTGCAGTTATGCTAAGAACAAGTGAGATAATAGATAAAAGACAATACCAGCCCCAGAACTTGATATCTTTTATTCCATCTATTCATACGTAGCGGTATTTTTTAGGCGTTGTATATAGCAATAATACCTCAGAGTAGCAACTGAGATTAAGGTTCCACTGTCCCAACAGGTACTAATGCACACTCTCTGAGGAAGCAAAGAAGGTATGATGATAGCTATAGGGTAAAATAACGGGTAATCATCCCCACTTTGCAAAGAGAGAACTGAGGTATGCCCCAGTTAAGCAAGCTGCTTATGATGATGTGTATGAACTCCTTCGGACATCTGGGAATTGAATGTATTTCTGTCAAATACCTTCACAGAGTGATCATTGTATAGTGAGGGTGACCTTAGATGGTGGCAGTCTGAATGGGAACAGCCACTTTGACTATATTTCTAGGCTATCAAATAGTTAGAGTGAATTTTAAAGTTCCATTTTCATCCCCTTCATGGTTGGGACTTGGATGCTTTTCTTTGAATGCTAATGAATTATGACATTTGGATTTACATCATTCATTCTGAATTGTTCAAATATTTATCTACCTCTATGAAGTATTAAAATTTGTAAGACTGAAATATTTAAAATTCTAAAGGAGACCAAATACATTTTTTTAGTTTTTTAGTATTAGGCTTGTGACAATTTTAACATAGGAGACTGGTATTATATAAGCACCAATTACAAAGTCTGCCTCTGTCATTGCAATAATTCTAAAATTGTCTCAGAAATGTTAATCAAGGTTATTTGGAAACCCCTGTGCCAGCATTTCCCGTAACACAGGGTGTGCATCTTTGGGTACAAGAGGTACCTGCCGAATTTTGACACTGAAACATGTCAATTACAACCAGTAGGGAAGCAGACCTGGAAAAAAAAATTTGGGAAAATTTGTGCTATTGCTGGGATAGTTATGGATATCAGGCATTTCCAGGGCTAAATTTCTACAGGCACGTTTTTGAAATTCTGCAGACTCCTAATAAGACAGAACAAATGCACTGAAAATAATTCAAAATTAATCCACCAAGTTCAACGGTGAAATGCTATATTCACATCAGAAAACACAAAAAAATGCAGTTCTGAGAGAGAACCCAGGATCAGAGTCCTAGGTTTTTAATGACGAAGGGACATTTTCCTCATCCCAAGACTGACAGGCCAGTGCTGGAGACACCATACCAGTGTGATACACCGTAATCTGCTGGGGCAAATCACGTGCTCTTTGTAAGCTGCAGAGGTAAGTTTCACATGCTTAACGAACAGATCAAATCAGGGCTGAAGAAACTTCTGTTCGATATACTGCGTCTGGCATTCACAATTAGACAGATTTCTGTACGATGGAGCATGTAAACCCAGCGTAGGTCTTGCTTACCTAGGCATAGCTCGGGTGAGGAGCTGCTCCCAGTTTCACCTGTGGAAGTAAGAACAAAAATCTGGGCCACAAACTAGGAGGTCTCTCTCCTCTCCTGGCTGCAGGGTCCTCTTTCAAGTTTCCTCTTAAAAACAGAGAGAAAGAAGCTCTGGCTCTCTTGAAGTCAGTGGCAATATTCCCATCACTTTTCCTTTCTTAGCAACCCTCATCTTAATTTTTTCTGACTGATCCAGCCAAGCAGTTGACAGAAAGAAGCTGCTCTCCTTCCTCCTCCTGCAGTTTTGCCTGCTGCCCTGACCTGAGGACTGGCTCTTGACTTTGATGCCAAGTGCCTCAGTGCGCTGGAATTTACTGTCAGAAAGGAAACACTCTGACTGCTATAGGACACCACGGGGCATGTGTTGCTTACAGAGTAATGTCACCCTTTGGGTCATTGTAAGGCAGAAGGTAAAGATGACAAGTGGTGTTTATCTGTCAACGACATCTTGTACATGCCTTGAAGTGTCTCCAAGCCGACTGTCTTGGAAAAAAAATGCAAACTAGGCTTTAAAGTTTAATCTTCCCTCATCTTGCTGCATAGAGTAAGACCCCATTTGTGGTTGCTACATTTATACAGAAAGTATTTCTCATCACTTCTCAACCAAGGTCATGTCTCATTTACATGGCAGAGAGGTAGTGTGCATAGCAGAGTAGGAAAGTCTTTTTTTCTGGCAGGTCTGCAGTGCAAGGCTGTGATTAAACTGAGCTGGCCAGGTAAATCCAGGTGTCTTTCATCAATACCAGTAAGTTCAGCAGAGATGTCAGACAAAAAGGACTGCCTCCACAACTTAGATGGGGACTTAAGAAGTAAAAGATATCCTGAGATGCATCATTCTTCCATGCTGAGGTACTTCCCCCTCTTGCAAAAGCAGAAGTTGTGCATTTTTTCGTTGTGTATTTTCAGTCTTCCACTTGCCAGCACTGTAGAAATTAAAATAATTGATTTGTTATTTTTATTGGTAGAAAAGAAAAAATTCTCTGCGGATTATCAGTAATATCAAAAGAAATAAATTCACCAAAATCTATAACTTATTTTAAATAGCATATGTGGCAAAGGCAGAATCTGACCACAAAATGGTGTCACTCTGATGTAATTCTGCTGTAGACATGGAGAACAGGATTTTCAGGCCTTGTGCCTGGTAGGAGGGGACGTGCGACTTGAATGGGGCTTGGGCACTGTCAAACCTCATTCCAGTGTCCTTCTGGAGAAACGTGTTTATGGGTTCATCCTGATGGGAAGGAAGGCTCTGTCTGCTGCTGCTTCTTATCCTTCGTCCTTGGGCTCAGTAAACAACAGTTTCTTAGAGGCTTCAAAGCTCCAAATATTAAAACTAGTTAAAATGGTTTTCTGTTACAAAAGACTTCAAAACTTTGGATTCTTTGTTAGTAGAAAACCAAGATGCTGTTTATTTTTTTAATTAAAATGCATAGACACACCAGCATTTGGGGGTGATTTCCAGATTTTGTCCTGTGTGGACTGGGAATCCTTTCCCATTCTCATCTAAACTGATTGTTTCTGCCCAGCGTTCTTGTTTCAATCGCTCACCTTTTCTCAATATCAAGAAAACCATTCAGTGGAAAATTTTTAAATAGTTTGGTTAAAGATTTATCTCTGAGGTCTTCTGGGAATGTCCTGATCCTTTGGCTTGGTGACAAGATGAAGATTTTTCTCTGGCAACAAACAGACAGTGACTTACTAGAATAGAGACTGAAGTAAGTGAGAGAGTTCAGTCCTAGGAATAGCAGCAAATATGAAATTATGGATGCAGATCTAGCAGCTGCAAGAGCAAATAAGGGCTTTGGATGTTTGACCAATGGAATTTATTAAAAACAGAGAGAGAGAACTATTTAATTATCTGACGCCTTGGTTAGCTGCTGTTTGGAAACTGCTCAAGGAGCTGAACAGAGTTAAAATAGGATACTCATGTTTTGGAAAGAGACCACAAAAGATTAATTGGGGCAGGCATGGAAGGGAAAGGTTCAGAGAGCTTAGCATATTTGGCCTCTGAGGTGGCTGAGAAGAGGGCTTACACTGGTACACAAAAGCCATACTGCGATGAGGATAAGTTTTGGTCAGAAGACATTCACCTTACGGAAGGGCAAAATCCAAGGTCACATGCCAACTTATGGAAGGAGAATATCAATTTATGAGAAGGGACATTTCCATCCATAGACATGAGGCAGCCTGTGCAAACAGGGATGGTTTTAGCAATAGGGTAAGTTAATGAAAGGATGGCTGGGGATGGCACAGCCTCTGGTTCTGTCTACTGAGGTACAGGAGGTGGGCTAGACACAAGGTGGAGCTCAGCTCTTTCCACCTCACGATTTCTGTGGAGGGTCTGGCTCGGTCATTTGGCAAGCTGGCAGCTCAGTCACAAGGCGGTTCGTGGCCCTTTCACTTGCTCAGGAGTTGTACGTCCAGCACAGAGGAGCTAAATGCTTCCTTTTCTGGCTCAACTCCTTCATAAGGTGAGTTGCAATCAACTTAGCCGAGTCACTGCCGTATGCAGGGAAGCAGAGCAGGACTGCAGGAAGAATATGGTTAAAAAGCTGAACTTGATAGAATGAGTAGATAAATGCATTTATTAACAGAGAGTGTACAGGTTGGGTAGATGGATAATTGTAAGTATATTTAGACATCTCTGTGATCCAAGAAGCATAAGCTGAGAAATGACCAAGATGGAAAAAAACAAAAAAGGTCAGGCATTTCCTTCTCTTCAGATTTTTCCTTCTTTTTTCATCAGTCTTAAAGCAATTTTGACAATTGTTGGCCAAAAAAACCACCTCTCCTGTATGCAGTGATAAGGAGTTCGGTGACTACCATGCACTCTGCAAATGTGGAAAAGAAGTATAAGAAGGCAAGCTCTGAATAACGTCCATCCAATAGCACCGAAGTATTAACTATTACGGCACAAGCAAGTTGAGGTCAATATTGTGACATTTGTGCAGGAAGAAAACTAAACCAAAATGCTTAGGTTGTCTTAGATTGGAGTGTGAAGTATCTGCAGGTGCTTGAGGCATGGACTCAGTGGGGAATTGGACTGAAAGAAATAAAATATAGCTTACTTTCTTAGGAAATAAACTACTTTCCCTGTCACTGCTACTGCTAAGGTACACTGAGATGTCACAGCATAGATCCTCCTGAGTGGCATCCTTTATAATACCATTAAAAATTACATTACAGAAAAGTTGCAACACTGGAATTTTTTGTGAGTGTAAAAGAGAATGTAACATGAAATGTAATGAATTATACAAATATAACGTAAGGGGAGGAAAGAGTGAAAGGATGAGTGAATTTTCAGATGACTACTACTCCATAGTTTCGATTTATTTTCTGTGGCTGAAGAGCCTTTTGCTTCCACTCTCTGCTGGCCTTTACAAAACAGAGACCTCAAGAAACACACATTTCTCCACACGCTACAAAGGCAACTATAGTGTTTTGTGACTCTTTTTCTACGCATAACCTGTCTTCCCTTCTTGTCTAGCAGAGGTTATAGAGCCAGTTTAGTTTCCTAGCCCTGTCTATACCAGTAAATAAAGCAGGGCTAGTGCACGGGGACAAGTGCTGTCCTGTGATTATCCCCTCTGGGGGATGGTTAGCATGTTCCCTTGTACCATTTTGGCTCGGGCCAACTAACAGTCTCCCACCTATGCCTAAGCATAGCTCAGGCACATGCCAACAACCATTCCCTGTGGACACTGTGGCTGCAGTACCCCTGTTTTGGGGTAGAGAGGGAGTTTTGCTGTGCAGATGAGAACCACACACTTTCATTTGGCCTCTGGGCCAGTCAGTGGTCTCAGTACAGATTTATTTAGTAGTGTAAAGGTAGTCTATGAGTTAGATTCTGTCTTCCCAAATATCCTTCTCCCTCTTCCTGTAAAGGAAGCCCTTTAAGGCTGTAAGGATAAGCACTGGACTCCAATCCTTTCTCACCACGCGATTGCAATTAAGGTCCTCTCTAACCCATGCAGTGCAGGACT
This sequence comes from Sagittarius serpentarius, assembly GCA_034782735.1. Taxonomy (NCBI): domain Eukaryota; kingdom Metazoa; phylum Chordata; class Aves; order Accipitriformes; family Sagittariidae; genus Sagittarius; species Sagittarius serpentarius. Next base: position 22,150,034 of record JAVKLA010000024.1, read on the forward strand.
GCAACCGTATTTAATCCTGTTTGTATTAACAATCTCCAGATATGTCGTTCTCAGCACCTCTTGGCACATGATGGGTGAAATGCAAAGCAAACTCTCTTTACATCTTACAAGGGGCCACTAAAGAAACACCATGCTGGAGAGAATCAGCCGTCGCTCTTCATTCCCCTCTGGTTCCAGCCATCACAGCGTTCTGTGCCTGGATGCAAGTAGAAGAAAGGGGAACAAGAAAAAATGAACTCCGCAATATTATTATCTGTTCATGCACCTATTCCCCACTGCCACAACAATCACACATGGATGGACAAAATCCCCAATTACCTATTCAGGGTAATGTTCTGTTTGCTTTCCAAGGACAGGAATTATTTTGGTCATATAAGGTTTACTTAGATAGTGATATGAAACAAAGGAGGAAAATAGCTTTAATATTCCTTGTTTAGGTTCTTGTAGGCAGAGGTCTTGTCTTTCTCTGTATTTTATAGGCACATGAATCAGTCACATAAAAAAGCACCACAGTGAGTGGAGCAGAAAAAGCCAGATGATAGTCTGGTCTCTTAAAAAAAGGAACGAAATGCCCATCCCTTATATGTCTATAAACACATTGTAGAGGAAACAATTATGTATTGGCTACAGGATAAACAGGCACATGACCACTCTTCCATCTCTAACTCCTATTCAAAGATGTAAAATATGATTTCCATAACATTTGTGTGTATTTAGACACTGAGCAGTCTGTCTAGTGGCCTAGTTCTTACTGATATGTGATAATGATATGAACATATGTTTTAATAGCATGAAACCCTTGAGGACCACTTCATCTATTGCACTGATCACTACAGTTTTGTCTCAAAATCCTAAAAAGCCATAAGAAAGAAAATCTTAGTACCCCCTGATTATCTTGACCTGCATTTCTATTGCCTACATACTCATAGTTTAAGTAGGAGTTTAAGAGAAGGGCAGCCCGGTGGCTTAGTTTAGTGGCTCTGTGCGTGTGCTACAGATAGGATTTCCATTCCTTCTGTCTGGTTTCCTGGCTTGGCAAAGGCAAGGAGTGTTGCCTCTCCTGGATGAGTGGAAAAGAGAATATCTCATCTCTCAGCAGTGACCTCCCCAGTTAATGAGGTAGCAGTGCTGGAAGGAACACTATAGTCTCTACGGAAGCCAAAATGAGGATGGCTACAGGGAAAGGACCCAAGAAAGTGTAGCAAATGTAAATAGAAGGGAGATATAGAGGGTCCTCACTGCTCCAAACAGGAACACAATAATCCTTTTTTCTTCATTGTTACTGCAATGTACTCTACTTCTCACTCCATCTTTCTCTTAAAAGAAGGAAATGAATACTGGCATACTGGCTATACTTATTTGTCCCTTTTATCTTGTGGGAAAAGGCGTAAATGTATACAGGTAGTTCCTATCAGTTCTGCAGGCAGGAGGGTCGCTTTAATAGCATGACAGTCACTGTTTCAACCTCTATCTGTGTGTGTATGGGTGTCTGCATGTTACAGAGAGAGACGCAGAGAGCGAGCGGTGCAGCTGAATTTAGAAAGTTATAGATGTTCTCATCAGCCCCATGCAATGCCGCAGAGATTCCTTCCAAAAGCCAAGGGAGCAGAGGCTGCAGACAACAGATGTGAGAGGGGTTCCCATAACTGTCAATTTTCAAAGTGTTTGCATTGAAAAGAGAGGAGGTGCTATTTTGATTGATATTTCAGTCGCAGTATATAAAGCAGAGGAATTCTTCTTACCCTCTGCTTGTCATACTGCTCTGCATGCTCTCTCAGCTGGACTTGGGGCTACTACTTACTGCATCTGAAAGCCTGAAACTCACTGGGAATAAAGAATTCTTGTAACAATGCCGGAACCCACCAAGAAAGATGGTAAGCATAACAAATATTACCTGAATGTTTCTTAATTACAGGAACTATGAGTACGCACACACACAAAACACTTTTTAGATCATCCTGCGTATTTCAGCAACAAATAATATCTGACAGCATTTAACATCATTATATCGTTACAGATCATCGATCCTTTTAAACTAAGAAATTACTTTCAGGTAGGGGTATAGCAAAAAACTGTTTTGGCCTCCAAGTATTTTAGACAATAAACAATGGCTTTGCAGAGATATTGAGAAAGTACTTGATTAGGCAAATGCTTTATTCACTTTTTAAAGACTGCAGGATTTTTGTAGTGCAATTAGTGGTTTCTCTATAGCTAAGATATCTAGACACTGGAAAACAGGGAATAAGCATTTCTTGCGGTTTAAAAAGTCAGCATGTTGATACGTTTTTCATAGCATTTTATAAGTTATTGATAGAAAGGATATGTTCATGAAACAATTTTAAGGTTCTGATGAAAATATATTCTATATGTTTAATGCATAAGTGAAGAATGTAGTAAGTTTTTCTGTACAGGTGAAACTGGAATGCTACATTTTGCCACACTACAGAAATTACTATTTTTTGTTTCAGAAGGATAGTTAAAGGCAGTAATACCGGCCCCTTTTGTGGTACTATTAAGTTCATAGCAAAGAAACTGAGTATGTAGTCTGCTAGCAAGATACAGAATTGTCCACTGGAGGTTACCCAAGCAGGAGTAAAATGTTCAGGGTCTGTTAATTCATAAAGTTTTAAAAGCTAGCATTTATTTTTTACTATTCTGAAAATTTAAGCTAAATAATCTTCTTATATTTGCATTACTTCTATAGTCTTCTTTTATTTTTCTTTCAAATTTAGACATTTTGGTAAGAATTTTTGATGATTATTGTTCAGCACTGACAACATACATAGCTTCTGCAAAGCCATAAATGTAGAAACTGTATAGGCTTTGCAAGTGTTGGCAAACAAGAGGTATACAGACATGTTCTCTAATACATTCCCAAATGCAAAACTGAGTTTAGTCTTAAAGACAATCTTGTGGAAAGTATAGAAGTCATTAAATAGCATTTACTTCCCATCAGTTTTGAAAGATCTGGTAGGCCCATGTGTGTAGTTTGAATGAGTACATTTGATTAACACTGACCTATCAACAGCATTTCCTTTATTTTAAGTCCTTTTGAAATATTTTCTGATTTTTTGGAAGGCAAGAGCAGAGCAACAATCAGGTGCATTAGGCAGTTTCAGCACCTTGTTGGGTTGGGGGCATACGAAAACTAAACTTTTTGCATGACTGAGTCTTAAGCGAGTAGTGTTGACAGACCAATGTGATCATTTTACTTACTGGCCCTCCTTAGTGCTCGAGGACAATGATGGATGAAGTATCCGTCTGAAAATAGCTACACCAAGTGCACGTATTAATACGAGAGCCTAATCCTCTATACCAAACCTAAAGCCAAGCCCTTTCTAGAGTGTCTTATTTGTAATTCAAATGATTTACACATGTATTAAGTGTCCTTTTTATTTGATCTGTTATTTGACTGGATATTACACAGTTTAATCAGAATGCATTCTGTGGCTGCCAACTGAAAAAAAAACCCTAAAATATTTCTGCACTTTCAAAAGATAATGTGCTTTAGAGAAAATTTGTTAGGAGGGTCATGTTTCTAAAGGTTGTGTTCAAGACTAGATTGTTTCAAAGGTGTTCTTACAATGCAGTGAGTACAAATGCAGCTCCATGGATGTGTTACAAAGTAAGTTTAGAAACTTTGAACAACATTATATCGACAGTGGAATAAATGTGATTTTTTATGAGTCAGTATTCAGGAACATAAAAAATATTGAAGCCTTCTGTCCTGATAGAGCTAGAGTTCACAAGTAGTAATGAGCTCTGGAAAAGCAACACATACAGGTTGTATGCTGGTTGTTCCTCATTGCACTCAGCTTATTTGCAGCCAGTAGATCAGGGTGATAACAGGTTTGTCTTGTTGTACTTAAGAGATTAGCTTCTTCCTAAAGATTTTTTGTTGATCAAGAACTCACCTGAGCTGGTGGCAGTACTTGTATATTAGTGGCGGGAGTATTCGGTACCAATAATATTACAATACCACTGCTACTACTTGTACTAGCTCTACCAGTAAGAATTCAGAACCTCAGGTGTCCCTCAGATGCCTGTTCTCAAGGTAATTTCCAAGGCATGAAGGATTGAAGGTAATTAATTACTGAAGGTGAACCTTGGACTGACTACATTCTGGAAGGTACCACTGGAAGGACTGCCTGAGAAACCGTTGGGGAACTTGGTGGCCTACTACAATAGAAAGCAGAGAAAAGGAGGCTTAAGGCTTCTGCATCACATGAGTACCGAAGCAGTATTCTTCTGACATTTCCAAAAGAAGCAATCTACATGAATGATCCCATATTCCTTATTCTCATAGGTCCTGCCAATTAAAAACAGCACACACAAGAGCAAGCAGCTGAGAAATCAGAAACTGGCTAACACTTGAATGTTAAGAAAATCGCAGCTTTGCATTTTTTTGTCACTGCGGTCTCTGAAGTACATAGCTACATTTTTCAGAGGCAGTGCTGCAGCAAACTCCCAGGCTTTTTTTCAGGCCAAATGCTCTTTGAGCTATTTTAAGATTATTAGATTACCAAAGTGAGAAACTTCCTGACCTGGTGAGAGCGTAGCCTCACAATGTGCTCTTAACAAATAAGATCACCAAATTAAACACACCACTCAGCTTAGAGAAGGTTGCTGGAGCACTTCAGCCTGATGGAATTTGTCACTGTAGAAACAGGCTTCCATGACTAATGATTTAAGGCCTTTATCGTACTCCTAAAAAGTCAAAGTCCTATATATTACCTTAGCTGTGGCTTCTTTGGAGCATATGGTCATGCTGTTGTAAGATAGTTTTGTTCTAGCCTGTTCAAAATTTCATATTTGCAAGGTGAAGTTTACAGCAATGGGTTAACTGATCCCAGTGGATGACTGGGATAGGACTGTGATGCCAAAGACCTTCACCAGTGCTTTTAAATTTAACAGCCTTTAGTTTTCCTGGTGACTAATAAAATAACCTTCCCCTCACATAATTACTTCCTGTAATTTATTGTAATCACTCAGTCAGTCTTTCCTCTCCTCCCTTTCCTTTAACCAATATTCATAATAAGAGCTGCCCATTAATTAGGAGCCCTCTTAAACTGTCATAGGCCACGGCATTTGGATGTGCTTTTGTAAAAGTGCCAAGTCTCTCAAGAGCAACGGTTTCAAACTATTTGTGGGCATCATCCCACAGGGACAGGTGCAAGTCAGTCCCTAGTAGGCAGCTCTGTAAATTTGCCTTATTTATTCTCCCCAGTCTAGGAAATAACTCATGGCTCGGAGTTAAGCGACCATTCCAAATTTTAAGCCAAAGCATTTATCAACTGTCAGCCAACTTCATTTTCTAAGGGTTTGCAAGCTATGCTTGAATACTGCCTGGAGCATCCACATACTGGCAAGGAATCAAAAATCAAAAATCAGTGTGTCTACTTTAGACAGTGTTTTAGTAAAAATCTTTTCGATCTATAGATGTAAAAGTTGTGAAGAAAACTATGTGCATATATGTCTGTTAGAAGGATAATCCCTTAAACATGAAGCAATTTGTGAAAGGAGGTAAACAGACATACCACTAGAGACTGCTTTGGAGATATGGTAACACTGTTCTCTCTGAACAAGCCCAGTTGAAACAGCCTTTATTTCTATAGGCTTTTGAACGCAACTGGTTTTGTTTTGTTGCATGATTTTTCTATAATTATATCTGCATTATATTTATAATATTTAAAGCAATACCAGAGTCTGGTATGCCAAGGTAATAGGCGCTGTCAAACAAGCCAGCTAGTCATATAAATCATATAAGTAGACATGTAGAGCAGAATTCCTGTGGGAAATCAATCTCAGTAGCAAGGCTGGATAAGAGTCAAAGCAAGATTTCTTTTAATATCATATTTTCAAGGCTAGACAATTTTTCAGAGGTGAAAAAGAAGCTAAATGGAAATTCTGCTTCAGTATATGGATCTGGCTTGTGTCAAAATTAACACTTCTGATGGAAAGTTTTCCTGAAAATTCAAGAACCCAGCATGTGAACATTGTATAACATTGCTTAGTGCTTTCCATGCAGGAGACTGGACCTGCATAATAGTTTTATTATGGCACCAAACTGGGTAGTGCAGCTGCTGCTGTCCTTGCTGCATAAATACATGCTGCAGTGAGGCAAAAGAAAAGCAACAGACATCCATCTTCTGCCATCGTCGTTGCCCCTCTGCAGGACTGACTGTAAAATGCATTCCCATTATTTCTAACTACCTTCAGTCTTGGAGCCAAATCACACTCAAAGTCAGGCCCACATATATCATTTACAAGCACTGTGTTGAAGTCGCAGGTAAATGAGTTTTGGTGGATGAGGGAAGGAGGAAACCCTAACCCCTTATCTTAGTTTCCCTCCCAATTCTTTAGAAAGTTTCTCTTCATCACCTCTAGCTAATAAATTTGAAGCCCTCAGAAACGGAAAGCAAACTTACACCTAACTGGTGTAATTAGATCTGTTAGGGTGGGCCACGCTCCCGTCCTGCGCCCTATAGACCAGTGTCCTCCTGCACAGATCTTGTTGCACGCCGGGAACGGAGTTGTTCTTCGACCGTCTTTGCCCTCCCATTGCTAAGTTCTACGTGTTGCTCCCACACTTCCTTCTGAGACACCGGAGCATCTCAGATTTATTCTTTGACCTTCCACCTCCACTGCTGCTACGTTTAAGTCTACTTTTCCCATCAGACTAATCTGACTGAAAAATCCCTGTGCTGGCAAAGAAACGCTCCCAAAGTTGATTTATTTTGGAGGTTTTATGTTTTGGTTTATTATGGTGTAAACTGAAGGGACTACATTGATTCTTTTTTCTTACACAATGCCTTGATTTTATTTTAAGACTAGTGTAGGAGGATAATGCAAGATTGATCTGCCTTACTATTGTTCTTACTTGAGTTGAAAAGCTCATCCACTCTGTGCAAAAGCAGTGCATCTGTGCATGGGAAAAATATTTAATATTGTCACACTAAAATAAAAAACTCATTGAGTTTAGGAGGAAAGCAGGGAACGGTCTTTCAGCAGACCAGAGGGTGCTTTGTACTTGGCAAAACTGAAATCAGCAAATGCTGCCTTTGTGCCTCCCTATGCTGCACCTGTTGGGAAGATAAATAAAGGACTGCCCAGTTCTTTCCCCTCATACCTCCTAAATATATCACTTTAAGAGAGCTTTAAAAAAACCCCAACCATGCTACAGTACCCTTCTGTTCCATGAAAAACTGGATGAGTTTCTTCATATTAGTTTCAAGCACCTACCAAACAAGATGGGAAGGTCTGTGGTCGCATAGCAAAAAAATAGCAGAGAGATCTGGGGAGACTTCAATTATCAAAATATTAGTAGCTACCACACACATTAACAGTCCTTGGAAAATATGTCGTACAACATATTCCATGTTTCATGAGGGGACATCCAGAGGGTTCCTTGAAGTGGAAGAGCAAATCAAGTTTGGAAATAAATTACCTGGGGCAATTTCCCTTGGGATAGGGCCAAATATTAGACTCACCTCTTGGGGAAAATGCAGAGGTTCCACTAAGTTAGAGGTCCTAACTTAATAATTTCTCTGGAGTGAGGGAAAAAAGGTTGTTCTCACCCAGACACTAATGTGGCTTTGCACTGAATGTAAACGTCTGTAAAATAAAAGGAGAAAGCAAATGGATAGAATCATTAACTTCAGTTGTAATTAGGGTTTTCTCAGTCCCACTGCAAACAGCTTTGTCTCTTGAGTCTAGGAGCCGTGTGGCTGAGAAAGAGCCCCTTCTCTTCCCATCCGGCCCTCTCTCTCTACTCTCAGTCACAACTGAAGTGCTACTTCTGAAGACTCGAAAAAAATGTGTCTCTTTTCAACCGCTGTTAGGGAACCAATATTTGAAGCCATTTTTCCATCATTCACTAGGGGAGTTTGATGCACTTTATGACCACTGGGAGATTTTATTCTTTTGCTTTGAAGAGCAGTTGGTGGTTTAAGACTTAGGGAAAAGAGGACTGATCTGACATGAATGTCCATGTCAGTTCATTAAAAATTTTGGTAAGTTTACAGCTGTACAAAGATCCCAGTGGTCTTCACACTGCCACAGAAGATCTTTGGGTTAGGAACCAGATACTCAAATGGAAATGTGCGCAAGTGAACAAGGTGTCCCTGCTCCCACTGGAGTCACGGACAGCAGGTCATTACAGTCACTGGAGCCCAGACTGCTGCTCAGCTGACCAGCCAGCAGTTGCCTAAACATAGGTGCCTACTGCCATATGAGACGCTCTAGGATACACAGAATACCCATTTTGGGCTGGCAGATATGACTAAGGACCTATGGGACATCTGCAACACCCTGGAGTAGCAGCTAGAAACCAGAAGGGTATGATACAGCAGCTGAATGTCGTTGATCACCTATGTTTAAGAAAATTAATTGAGCTATAAGCAGCGATTTTATGGTGAATATATATCTAATTCCATTGGTTATAATGGTAGCTTGGACTCCTAACTCACACCGTAGACACATACACGTGTCTCCCTTTTTTCTGAGTACCTTAACATTAAGGCTGCAGAGTTATTCTCTATAATTTGTTCAATTAGTGTTTAAGGATTTTCTGCAATGGGTAGTTTCATAAGAAGACAAGGAGAGAGTTCCACGACAGCATTATTTGCATGTGATACTTGGGTGCTCTTCTGCAGTAAATGAGGAAGTACATTGGGCCCAGATTCCCCTGAGCAGAGAAGAGTGCACCCTTCTGTGGTCTGCTGGGTGCACTGATAAAAATAAAACGAAATTAAAAAAAAAGAAAAGGCGTTACTGCCATTTTTTTGTTATTTGGGAGATTCAGCTGGTTTTACTTGCTGTATTTTTTATAAGAAGGAGTCAATATATTTTATTTCATGGCTAAGCTGAGTGTTTAAATCAACTCAAAACTAAATTTCTTTTTTTTGCATCAATGAGAGGAAACAGAAATTTGCATTCCTGTTCAAATCAATATTAATTATTCTTCTTCCTTTCTGCTCTAGCTTTCTCTCACTTCCTCCAACAGCTTTATGCTGTTAGATGAATGACTGATTACATCAAGGATATTTGTAGCTATGAGTAACAAGTACTTTTTATGTTAAATAATAAAGAGTTTCTGAATATTCTACCATGTGTTCAACAAAACACATGTAGATTTAAGAATCTCCATGAATTCCTGTTTCTGGAGTTTAGTCTCCCTCATTTGTCAAGTGTGGTTTTAGCTCCTCGAGCTCACTGAACTAGCAGGTGGTTCAACCAAGATGAAGATGTTTGCAGAAGGGAGTGAATTAGAGTCAATATCCAGTTCTGTGTCCAACAGGATTTTATGTCCCAGGAAGCCATTCCAGCGAGCAAGTCTTGGTAAAAGTTTCCATCAATGTTCACCGCTTCCTGAGATGCTGTAGGGACAGAAAGAAAGTTACTGTGGATTCAAGAAATAAGAAGATAGTTTTCTGCTCAGAGACCTCTCAGAACCCTAAAAAATGCAGCATTCACAAAATGGAGTGGCCTCTCGATGGCTTCCCTCCCCCGTTACCTATGTCTGTACTGCTAATGGCATCTCCGCAGAGCAGTCAGCGGGACCCAGGCTAAGTGATGCAGGATGTCTTACATCCACACGGCTTAGAACTGCCTCTTCTGAAGAAGATCAATCACACCCACAATCCTCTACTGCTTGGCCAAGTGTCTGTGTGTGTCTTTTCAGTTCAAAGTGCCAAAATAACCTGTGGCCTCTGCTGTAGTTAGGCATGGTGGTGCTAGATGTCGTCATACTGCGATGTTGCATGCCCTGCTCTCTGGTAGTGCTAGATGGGGGTTAATTTAGGACATTAGACATCCTGGAGTAGTGTCGGAATGTTGTTGAACAGAAAGTCAAATACAGCACAGTCTCAGAAAAGTTCCATAATTCAAAAAAATTCACCACCCTAAAAACTGCCCCATGGAGTAAAGTTGTTTGTTTCAAGAAAGACCCTCAGGAATACGGTAACTTCCAAGTTGGTCAGTACATGTGACTTCCATGCAGAGAGCTGTAGTACCAGGACGTGGAAGCGTGGCTGGGTGACTCATTCCACAGTTTAGAGCCCCACCATGTCCCACCTCCATGTTCCCAGAAGTGTACAGACACTGCCGCAAGAAGGGAGTCCTGCTGTATCTTGCAGCAATAGAACATGTTGAAGAGGGTTATTGTTCTCCCTTCTCTGGAGATTAGGGAACATTTCTTACATAATTCGCTATCCCCTGGCCCCATTACTAATTGAAAACAGCATGTGATCTACTTCTTAGGGCAGTTGTCCTTATATGTGATGGCTCCAGCAAGTTATTTTGATCAGGTGATTATTACAATAAGCTCCGTTCTAATTTAATTCTCCATAGGATCAAATGGTGGTTTTAGTGAGCGCCTGAAAGTGTCGTTCAGTAGTACTACGATGCTTCCTGAGAGGGATCTGTATTAAAATACACTCACCACGACTTTGCAGGCTCAGAATAACTTCCTAATTTTGACCATAAATGCCAAGAGTAGGTTGCAGTCATACACAGACACAGATGAAGATTCCCTTTTCATACAGGTTTCTGTTTATAAATCTTAGCTCTGTGTGCATAGACATAAATTGCAGAGACATTTGCTCCACTTTTTGTTATTGAACTGACGGGATGGAACACGTTAGGTAGGGGCTGAACAAAAGCAACTCGCAAACCTGCTCAAACAGTTACTTTTTTCTTGAATGAGAGCCATGCTTTGCTCAGCCAGCGTGCAAACCCAGTCCGAAAGCCTGTTTCAAATTTTGTCTTCTCTCAAAGCCCTGAAGTTGTGATGAAATTTAATACAGCTGCAGCTAAAACTGAAAGATACCCCAAATGAGAAGCTTACTGGTTCAGCTGATGGGATAAGTCTTACTCCTTGACACTCACCTACTCCAGTGTGCTAGTGGACTAGAAAGAGCAGTAAGATATTTGTTGAACAGTTGTTAAATTCCAACCTTTGGGTATTTTTTTGTTCATTTTCACAACTTTCTGACACGAGATCTTTTCTGTGCAAGAGAAATAGACAACTTATGGTCCCTAGCACCAGTTCCAACTGCTCTAGAAGGAAGAAAAACCTCCTCTTATCAGTCTGAGCTGATTGTGCTAGTGGGGTAGGGCCTTTCTCTGTTTTCTGACCTGAAACGAAAGATTTCAAATCATTTGCACACCTGAATGTACACAGCATTGCATTTCTGTCCTTCTTCAACAGTTTTATTAGTTTCCAGTACCCCTAAAGCACTGTTCCTAGCAAAAATTACAGAAAACATTTGTCCCTGGTGATGTGGAGAATATCTGTGGCTAGAGATATCTAGGAACAGTCACATGAGAAATGCCATGCAGATGGACTAATTCACTGACTAATAGCTTCTGGGTCTCGTGCTGTGATATTCATGTAGATTGAGATATAGATACACACATTGTAGCTCATTCGGTATCTTCTGTTTTTATACGAACATAGTATCTAGGCCAAAAACCTTATTTTAGACCCAAAGAGGAGTGTAATACCAATGGAGGCTGTGGCTGCCACTCCTCCACAGATGCAGACTTCAGTGAAGGCACAGAGGGTCAGATGCCTGATGACATTTTTTCCATGGCATTCCCTCCAGCCTTACTAATCTTTCATCTAAGCTTTCCTTAGCCCTATTTTTAAAGGGGAAATCTGACCTCTGTCCTCTGCCCCTTTTTCTTTGCCCTTGTTTTGCATTTCCATGTTTTGCAGTGAAGGTTTCTCTCTTACCCAACAGCTTTTTTAGCTGGAGAGAAAGTATATTCAGTGAGCTGTGACTGTTACTCACAATAGCATCTCAAACATATTTTGCTGTCATGCTTTGTAAGAGCTTTCTTTTATACATGTCACCTACTGATTTACTGATGCAAACCCCCACAAGTTTCTCTGCAAACATCCTGCTGTGGTGTTTTCCCTAAAGGCAAATTTCAGTGATCTTTTTAAAGTGAAGGCTTATAATTCTTACAGTTATCTTCATTGCTGCAGAATGAAATTGAGAGTTAGAAAATGTAGCGGTATTAACACAGAGGCATGTATGTAATTTCGTATGTCTAACACGCACAAAGGGACACGCATGACTTTAATGTATATAAATATTGCTGCACGATCCTCCAAAGATTTGTCTAGTGCCATAGGTCTCTGGGACCTTAGATGTCCTAAATTTTTTACCTACAGAAAAAGTCCTTTCTCTCCACATGTGTAAAATACTCCTAAAGGTTTTTCAACACAACGCTGAATTCCAGGCATTTGAGCAACAACAAATATTTATATGCAAACAAGCTTACAAAACCAGAAAGCTCCCAAAGACAGTACAGAGAATTCCCATTAAATGGGTAAGTTTCTGAGGTTTAGGGTAACTTCTGATTCTTTTAGTGTTTGATATCAGTAATACTGCAACTCTGATACAAAGCTTTCCTGCATTGCCAGTTATGTTTGGGGGGTTGTTAATTCTTCTCCAGACTTGATTACAAATCATCCTTTGTTGGCATGTGCTGGAACATCAGCACTCACAAAAAGTAGCAGCCCTTGAATTTCATAGCCCATAAATATGAGATACCCTTAGTAAACTAAGAAAGTGGATGCTACTACCGTCCTTTTCATCTTGAGTGAGTTATTTTCCACAAGCCTGATGATGGAAAATTAGCATTGGGTAAAAAATTCAGGTTGTCATAAGTAACGGATTACTAGTGATTAGCTACTTGAAACGATCTCTAATCACCTATGCGCCTGACAGCCCTGTGTCAGGGTTCCTCGTTACAATCCCATTCTGTAAGACACTGTCTCTCAAGAGGAGGCAGAGTACTGAAGTGTAGATGACAGGAGAGTGCTCTTATCTGAAGGAAGTCTGAGAAGACTCTTCCTTCTTGAAAAGATCACAGAGTATCAGATTATCTATCACCCACTGTCAAATAGACTTGAAGCAAATGCTTTTCTTATTTGGCGTTTGGACACAGTCACGACAGTGCTTAGACACAGTTGTAGTACATACTACTTTCACAAAGAGCTGATAACAAGCTGATAAATTCAGTCCTGGGGAAATCCCAACACGTGCATATTTGGTTTTGCCCTGATCCTCAAAGAAAAGTTGGTATTTCAAAAACTATGGAATGGGAATACCAGCAGGTTTTCATTTTAAATTGTTGAAACATTTAGGTCTGAAATTAGGTTAAAAGGAAACCCATCAGCACATCTCAAATGCTTCCTTGTAAGTTGCTGAAATAAAATAGATTGCGTGAATTCAGGTCACCACAGCTTTACGCTGATGCCCTCATTTTCCCCTAAGAGTCAAGCTCTCTAAGTGGAATGATTTCCCGCTGTCTGCACATACTCAGGTGGCTCTCAGGACTAACCTGAACGCACTGAATGACAGGAGACGTAGTCCTTTGTGGAACTCACTCCAGTCAGGCAGAGCACTGGGTCCATAATGCGATTTTCATAAAACAATACTGCAACTGATTTCTTTGATTCCGAACGAAATATTTCAGGATAGCTCAGCAAAACAACAGTGTTGTGATCTGGCTTGAGCAGGAGTGAAGACGTTTTTCTAAATTAGGAAAACGCTTCCTGAGCTGGTTTGGAAATTATATGGACAATCTGAAAGGAAGTTCTTTGCTGGTTAAGTACTCATCTCTTGAAATAACTGCCCTTTCAACTTTATTGCTGACTTTTATCCTATAATTAGAAGTGCAACTCTCATTGAAAATATACTGTTAAATTTGAGGAATAAATTACTGTCATTCCTGAGCAGCAGTTCTTTGTTTTATGAAGTTTTTAATCCAATAGCCTGGTCCACTTTATTATTATGTTTTGCAGCTTTCAGAAATGAAGTTAGCATTACCCAGTGTACTGCTATCTCTGGTATCATGTTGTGGTATCTTTTGCTTTCATTTTTCCCAATGGAATCTCTTGACCTAAATGAAAATATTTGCTTCCAGAGAAAAATTATTAACTAATTACTGCAAGGAAGGATGGGAAACAGAGAATAAAGTCTATCTTTTACCATACTTACCCAGGATCAAACTTTTCTGATGAGTGAATTAATTGATTTCAGTAAATATATAACAAAGATTAATTAGATTTGGGTTATTTAAAACAAGGATTTCACTTGCCTGGGCTAGGAGTCATTTTGAAAGCTTGATTGCTCATTAGCACCTGCTGCCAAAAAGTCGTATTATTTTACAGGCAATTTAACACATTAAAAATGTGTTGCAACAGTTAATGAATCTAAGAATGTACGAAGTATGCTGTGCTCGTATATTTTGTGTTTACGCAGAAAAGACTGTCTCCGGAATGTTGGAACCAACAAAACCTGGCTCTCTACGGCTGTGTGTCTTTTCTCCCCGCAAATACTAAAATACAGATCACTGAATTTTGACCTGTGAGCCAGATCACTAATTTGTAACCTGAAGACAAGGATCAGACCTGCTCTGCCTCCTCCCTGCTCTCTGGACATCCCAGTCATACCTGAGGCTGGGAACCCGGACAGCAGGGCAGGGGGGACACCGGCCATAACCGTAGGCCAGCAGTGCCCCTTACGGGTCAGGAGCAAATATGAGCCAGACCGTCGGACAGCGTGAATCTGTTCACAGACCTTAATAGCCTATAAAAAAGGCAGAGTGAATACTCACAGCTGAGCCATAGTATAGTGGGAGTGATTCTGCAGAGCTCCCACCACACCTACAGCCCTTTTTTAATATGGCAGAAGACAGAAATCTGTGCTAACCGCTGAGACTCAGCAGAGCTCGGGCTTTCGGATATGAAACCGTAGAGGTAAATCTATGAGGCTGAGAAGTCCAGAGCAGGTGTTTCAGGACTGTTTTATTGTTGGTTTTACCACATAAAAACAGGAACACTGCTTTTACCCGTTAGGCTTAAGCACCCGTCTGGTTGACAATACTCACACAGCCAGTTTTCTCCTTCCCCTGTTTAACTGGAGCCAGAACCACGTAGTACATCATGTGAAGCAACATTGAAGAACAGCTCAGGTGGTTGAGAACAGGTAGGTGAGGAAAACAGAATTTAAGGAGTAGGGAATCATTTCAGACTTGCATTAAATTGGTGGTATATAAACTGAGATGGTGCCATAATGCAGGAAAGTTTGAGACTTTCTATCAGTGAGCTACTGTTTGTAGGAAGAAGCTGACTCTGGGTGGAATTTCCACAGTTTTCACTATGCAAACATTATTGGGAAAATGCCTACTAAGAATTTTTTCAGTGACATTTAGGACTGTGTACACCTCATTTTACAACAAGTCTTGCAATGATAGTTCAAAATAAAACGTTTTTTATTTCCAAACATGGAAATAAAACCGAACTCATCAAGATCTGGAATAAAAAATAAATCAATATAGCCACAAATGGACTCTGGATAATTTTTCCATGGCTTTGCAGGTACAGCTGTGCTGACAAAGCCTTCTCATAAAGGTACAGTTATGATGGCAAACTGAATTACCTTATCAGCACAAGACACTTTGGTAAACACTGTAACACATTTCAGCAAAACCCTTTTGCCATATAGGTGGTGTAACCAGCAAAACTTTGCCTACAAGATTTTGCAGGACAGATAACATCAGGAAAATTAAGTTTTGGTAGATAAAAAAAAATTAATTTTTTTTTTTAATGATCAGAAAAGTTAGAAAACTGCAATTGTGAAAAGCTCAATGGAAAAACATTTAGTCAAGAAATTTCAACTGTGGCCCTCAAATTGTAGTCTACTGCCAGTCTGTGACCTGTGAGATACAAGCATGAATACTCTTTTTTCTCTTAGATGCACAAGTGCTCAGGAACTAACTTTTATAGATTAATTTCTTTGATATAAAGTAAGAGATGAAAGATACAATGGAAATACAAATGGAATTTAATTACTCCATGGTGGTGCCTTGTGGGCTGAGTAGGTTAAAAATGAGTTTGAGAATGCATGGGAACCTGATAACTAGACTAAAGCCACCAACTTTAGCTTTATTTATCTATTTTAAATACTGTCAACGCTTGGCAGCCTTCTAGTTTCCAGTTACAGTACAAATGCAGCTTCAAGACTGCTAAGGAAGTCTTGCACCATCTGATGACGGTGCTGACTGCTGATGGCTGCCTCCTACCTACCAGAAATTAAATAGGGGCGGGGGGGCAGTTAATGCATGGGTGACGTAGTCCTTTACTGGACAGTCTACTTGCACAAGCTTAGGAGAATATAGATATGCAAACATACATTTTATTAAAGAAATTACTTTTGTTCAAGGTCATGGTTACAGTCTTCTTTAGAGATTAATACCCATATGAAAGCAAAGTTCCCATAAGAAATGAGAAAGATGTGGAAGCTTACGTATGATCAGATTTTATTTAATAGCATCATTTTAGAAAAATGGGAACTGCAAGGAAAACACACTAAACAAGCAATGGTTGCTTTATGCACTTCTGTAGTTACGGATGGCAATGAAGACAAAATCTGGAGTCACCAATTACACTGCAGCTCCTCAAGTGGATATATAAACTATTTCTTTGGAGTCTAATCCGTTCCACAGAATTCACTATTACTAGGCTTTTCCAACTCTTCATTCAGTTTTTCAGTCCTTAAGCCAGGGAACATTCTGCATTAATCATACAATGGTTTGATCAGATCCTGTGGCCCATAAAATCCTTTATAATTGTAAGTATTTAGATTATTCCTGAAACAGGAGTATTGTAGGTGAGGTTATATGCTGGGACTAATTATTATCCCTGGTTTTGTTTTTTTCCTACAAGCTGAAATTCATTAGGAACGGTTTTGAATTTTAGTCATACACAAAACTAAATTTTTAAGCAAAGTCTTAAGTTTATTTCTTCTACAGTCCCCACCTGAAGATGCACCACTGGATTATGATAATATAAATATAAATATAAATACAATTTCCCTTTCAGTGAATATGCTGATTCATTCACTTTGTTGCAATAAGAGACAGTATTTAACATAAGGTTGCTGTTTTCATGTCTGCTCAGAAACAGTCGCAGCGAGCTAAAACAGGTGGTCTCATCTGTCTACACCATCATTACAAGTGGAAACAGAAAATAGAAATACTTTAATAAATTTATTAGTCTGGCTCCATCACACTGTTGTCCATAATAATAGTCTTCTCGGCAGCCACCAGTGCACCACTGCTTGTTCACTTCAGTGCCTTAGAACGCCTTTTGCTCTCAAGACCTAGGACTGCAGTCTGTTTAGAATAGTTTCTGTAGCTTTATTTTAAAAGTAACATAGAAAATGCCTATGGATATTCATAAAAAAGGTAATGATTTCAGCTGGTATTACAGTTTCTTGCTTTCACTCAGACTGAGAACTGTCTGCAGAAGTTGTGCGCAAATCAGATTATTTCTCGGTGGAGAACTGAGACTCATGAGGTAGCGGGCAGACGCTCTCTGCTTGACTGTGCTCAGGTTTTGCAGAATGCTGAGTATTCTACTCTTTATTGATAAGAATATCATTTACTTCAATTTAAGTCCAACTGAACACATTAAGAGCGCTTTCATTGATAACACATGACTTTGAATCAAGCCCTCTATTTCCCAGCTTCTTTAATCTGGGGTCTGTTAACAGTATTGCTTCCCAATGAAATGCTCATCATGCTCTGGTAACCTCTATAGTTTGTTGAGCAAGTTCTTGTCTTCCAAAAGACGAGGCTACAGCTTTTAATCACGTCACTGATGCCACTGTGACTCTCTACTGGCCTGGGTAAAGTGACCCATAAAATATGGTCAAACCCTTTGGAGCCATTTCTCTTATTGAGAGCACCTTGTTTTGCAGGGAATGTAAGTAACACTGAAAGGAAGACGCTTTACTGCTTTTCTCTGCTGATGATCTGGATGTGAGGTCTGTCAAGCAACTGTTCCACATCCTTGGTCTTTCCCTGCCCACCTATTTCAGTGGAGCATCTACCCCAGGAGAAAGCCATGTGCCACAACAGCAGTTCTCGTGTCTTATAGGGGCCACGCACAGGGGACAATCCTTACACACGACAACTGCACAAGGGCTGGGGTGAGCCATGCTCTCTCCCCAAAGTAGCATTTTGTCTATTTTTGTCTGACTAGCACAGTCAGCACTTTAGGAATGCCTACGTAATAGTTATATTGGTCTAATCCCTTGAGGCTATGTCCACTAGCTTAATCCACCTACTTAAATTTGACACAAGTTGACATGTCTTTGTGACAAAAAGCATTAAGTGACCATCCTCGTGCGCTTTGACATATGAAAGTCACTTTAATATGCTGCTGTTACACAGCCAGATATCATACCTGTATTCATGATGATGCAGATATAGTCCCGGTTTCCCTTTCAGGTATATGGGAGTAAGCCCTCTGCTCAGACTGGGTGAGATCCTGAATCCCTTGGCTGTTCAGACCAGAGCCTTTGCTGGGTTGTAACCAATCTAGATCTAACTGCAGGGAAAAATTAGGGCAGGAGACTTTCCTCCTCCCTCTTGTGAATGTTCCAGCCCGGTGATGGTGAAATGCTATCTTTAGACTTTGTGCAAGCCCTGATTTAATGCTCAAGGTCATTTCCTTCACCTAAGGGAAAAAAAAACCCACAAACCACTATTCATTTTCCAATATCATTGAGAGTTCCTAAGCCTACCCAAAACAAACCTGGTCATGAGTATAGAGTCGCAAGATGAGAAGGGTTATCCAGCCACACCTCTTTCCCAGTATGCTCGCTGACAACCTGTAGCTCTTGAATTGTCTGAACTGCAAGTCTCCAGAATACTTTGCTCCCAGCACAGTAGTAGAGTAGGACCTGGCGACTGTTTTAGAACTGTCAGCATGCCTCGTTATGTTTACACTCCAATGTGAAAAGTAATATATATGATGTCAGGGAGCTGCTATGCTTGTTGCTGTCACAGAAGCCAGTGGAAGTGGGAATTTAGAGCCCTTGAAAACTGGCCACCACACATAAGCACCCTGCCAGTTCCCTGCCAAAGCTCCTTGTGGTTGTTGCAGGTCGGATGTCAGTGCAGCCAGACCTAAAATGGAACTGAAATTTTAAATAATGATAGTCCCAAGTTAACATGGTTCTTAAGCATTTCCGTAATTTTAGCACATGGGTAATCTCATGGAACTTTTTAACCCTTAGTTATTTATATGCATAGCAATAGATTGTAAGTCTTATTTTATCTGAAAAACTGAACATAGTAAATGTGGAACAGAGATGGAAAATTGTTGGTAATGGGTCAAGTTGCATCTCCTGCTGATTTTCAAGAGTGTATGTGTACATGCACAATTATAAATCACAAATAAAAATGTCTTGGCTCTAAGTGCTCATATCCTATGTCAAACTGGATCCTGAATGCGTCTCATGACATGGCTGAGGCATGAAAGCATTTCTGGAGATGTTTTTAAGTGACAGTTGTGCTTTCACATTATTTGCTAAGTACACTTCTTAATATACTATCCTTTCTGAGTAGCCACATAGAAAGGACGGCTAAGTAATTCCTTTTCTTGCTGTAGAATTATATATAGCCAGCTGCTTTCCAAGTTTCACAACCAATGAATAATCCAAGGCCTGTGTTTAGCACAACACAACCCACTGAAATGCAACGTTCTTGGCTTCTTAAATAAAGAACTGCAAAGAAGAGACCATTACCTATTGTCTTAGAAACTGTGAGGCAGAAGTTAACTTTAGTCGCTTAGTAGAAGGCCCAGTTGACCTTATGGTACCAATCCAGCGGTAACTGGACCTTCAACAGCCTCATTCCCCTGTAGGTCAAGAGGCACCGTTACAACCCAGTGAAGAACACTTCTTCCCCCAAGGGGTGAGGAGCGCACGCTGGAGGCAAGACTTTCTCCACCGCCAGCCCCCCTGACAATGCCTCAACAGAGCACCATATTAGGGAATGGGGCTGTCGGGAATGGCATCTGGGGACTCCAGTGAGCATGCCTCCTAGGGAAGGAGCACAACCGTAAGCTGCTGGTTGAGTGCACAGAGCCCTTTCCTGGCTGACAAGCCTGTTGCAGAGGTCAGCCAGAGAGGGCTATCATTCTTTGGGGAGGTGGAAACTACTCGGTGCTATTAATGGTTTTTTTCCTGGCTGTCCTCAGGAATGGAACTGTAAGCCAAGCATGACCATGAAAGGGGTCGCACATGGCCAAAAGATTTTGTTGAAGTATCTCCCATGTCTCTGCCAACCCCCAGTACCTGGAACTTTCCCCCTTCCTTTTTTCCTCCCACACCATACTTCAGGTCTCTCCTCTGAGCTCAGTTCTTGCCTCAGTTTTCGTAGCAATAGCCCAAACAGCCTTAAATTATGGTTTAGGAAAGAAACCACTGACTACTTGGTCTGGCTTCAATCATCATCCCATCACAGAACTGCAGAATAGCTGAGGTTGGAAAGGACCTCTGGAGACTGTCTAGGCCAATCTCCCTGCTAGGACCAGGGTCAACTAGAGTATGTTGCCCATGATATTGCACAGGTTTTGAATATCTCTTTGTATGCCTGCACGGTTGAGATGAAGTTTAGACTATAATAATAGTGTTTCAGGTCTCGTCTGTGCTGTAGATTTTGACTAACTCAGCTCCTGTGCCTACTGCTAGGTAAGGCAGGACTGAAAGTTGTGTGATTTCTGACCAACACTACCTTATGATGAAGCCATGAAATACCTTTCAAAATGAAAGAAAAACTCAAGGCAAGTCCCTCAAAAGGCTCACAACCCTTTCATCTGAGCCTGGAAAGTGCTGAGTTTGGTGAGGTTTTGTTTATAAATTTGTGGCTCTTGCTGGTGAGCCAGGGAGAATGTTCTAATTCAGTGTTTCTAAGAATACTCCCTGTTTCAAGCTATTAAATTTCAAAAAGGCAAGTATACAGTCGCTAATTTTTTGCTCTTACTGTTCTGCTATTTCTATGCAAGAAATAGACTTCCATGCCACAGAGATGTTATTTTATCCTCAGTGGCAGCAGTGAGAAATGTCATGGTAGTAAAGGGGATATGTTCCAAGACGTACTTTTTGTGGTGGAACTTTCATATTTTCATACAAAAAATTTAAATATTTTCCTAGGCCTCAAAACAAAACTTCGTTTGTTAGTAATGAGATCAGAAAAAATAAATTGCTGTGAACCTTAGTAAAGCTATTTTATTATTATCAGACTCCGTGTCTGTTGGTCTTTAATACACATTCTGCCTTTTACTCCGTATGATGGGTGCTGTGACCAGGACATACAGCACTGAGCTCTTTCCCTGTAGCAAGGGATTCTCTTTGGACCCTCTACAAGGATTTGCTATAGCATTCGCGTATGTGGCTGGAAGTTCCTAAACCATATCAAATTCACATACTCAGCTTAAAATTATATTTGTACTAAAAGTATTCCTCCCTTTTAAACATTAAATGGATTTATTGAGAATGAGAAGTATGTTTTAGTTATATTTAGACCCGAGTGCAAAGGAATAGCCTTACCAGCATTTCTGTGTGACAGAAATTGAAACTTTATTTCCTGAATATGACCTGAGGTGAGGTCCCAAAGGTTAATACCCATAACATGACAAAGGTTAGTAAGAGCCATCTACTGTTACAGTTAAGGATTTCAACCTTTTAAATCTTTGCTTGTTGCAAGTAGTTGAACTATAAGTCAATGCATTACCTCCAATAAATACTACTATTTTCAACCACTGTAGAGTCCTAAGGCTTTTACAGGTTGAAAATAAGCTTCCTTTAACATTTTAAAAAGAAATTTTATTTAGTTAATTTGTTCTTATGTTTTTAGATCAGAGAAATTGTCATCCCAAAAGGATAATATTTAAATAGGACAACAAGCCTGGTTTCTGTATCACACATCTGAAAGGGAAGTGATTTAGATTAAAAACCATGACCAAAAGAAAAAAAAAAATCAAACATACTGTAAGTCCTACGCAGAGCAACTAAGCTGATTTTTTTACTCTTTGCTTGCACTGAACACTGAACTCTAGATCTAACGGTGTGCTGAAAATGAGATAAAGGTCCCTGTATTCTCTGTGCATGATCCTCCTCAGTTAAGGGATCCATTACACTTCACGATTAAACTCATATCAGGTATTATTCCAGTTGATGGAAGATTTGCTTACACATAGGTTATCATCTAACAGAAGCATATCGATGTGGTAAGTAAGTTCTACATTTAAGCACAGATTCAAGACCAATTGACTTAAACAAATCAACTCAAACTGGAAATTCAACTTGGATCCCATGATATTCCAGAATTGTCCTAAACTGGAATTGCCAAAAGGTCCCAAAATGTACTGGGGGCCACCTATATAAATTAATATGAATACATGCAGGTAGATGACCTGCATGTCAGGGAGAGACCTTACTGCTCTCTACAGCTACCTGAAAGGAGGTTGTAGTGAGGTGGGTGTCAGTCTCTTTTCCCACCTAACAAGCAATAGGACAAAAGGAAGTGGTCTGAAGTTGCGCCAGGGGAGGTTTAGATTGGATATTAGGAAAAATTTCTTCACTGACAGGGTTGTCAAGCATTGGACCAGGCTGCCCAGGGAAGTGGTGGAGTCACCATCCCTGGAGGTATTTAAAAGCCGTGTAGATGTGGTGCTTAGGGACACAGATTGGTGGTGGACTTGGCAGTGTTGGGTTAATGATTGGACTCGATGATCTTAAAGGTCTTTTCCCACCTAAATGATTCTTTGATTCTATGACTATTATATCTCTCCAGGCTGAGTAAGTTCAGTACCCTCTCTTCACAAAGCATAAGCTTTAGGCCTCTGACCATGTCACTCTGAAGATGCCATGTGTTGCATGTGTGAAAGCAAAAAAAGTTTGAGAACTGCATAAAAATACTAAACGAACCAAAACTGTGTCATAATTCAACAAGGATATACCAAATGTGTGAAAAATATTTGCTTTTACTTGAAGCTCAATATCTGTCTTCTTTCCTCATTTTTCAGAGACTGAAACTGAAAGTGCACCACCACCTCCAGGTTAGTGTAAAAAATGTTAATTTGCACTGTAACACTAACAATGGTTGCTTGAGACTAGATACTGCGTAGCCATAATATGACTTGTGTTCATTGTCACTTTGAAAGTGAGAGGACAGTAAGAAAAGTAAGAAAGCCTGCCCAAACAAGATATTCTTACTTCACTTTGCCTGAATGTTGATTTTTCAGACTCAATTTTTTTTGTGAGAAACTTGTTGTTTATGTAATGATGCAAGTGTCCTCCAGGATACAGGAACATGATGACTGCTTAAATTCTGAGGTTAATTTACGCTGTCTTCTTTGATGCTGAACAGCATCTAACTACCAAAATATTCCCTTTGATTTCTCCTCGAAGGCACACTATGAGTAAAGTTGAAGAATCAAGCATGGGATTCATTTCACCTAATTTAACCATCTGAAGATGAGGTATCTTGTCTAAGTTGTTCAACCTATAACCAGCGGCGCAGATCCTGGGTCATAGGTGCTCGTCCAATGGGCATTTCCTGGATAACCCGTCTAAAATGTCACTGGGTGTCTATGTATAAGCAACTGTGCTGAGGAGTCTGATTGTCTAGATTGGAGTGGATGAATAACTTCCAGGAAGCCAAAGTTAGGTGCGGGGAAACTCATTCGTAAGGACTAGGGCTTCAGGTAAAGCTGAAGCTCTGTGCAAAGCTGCCACATTTTCTCCAGTAGGAGCTGGAAAGGCAGGCAAGCCTTTGCCTTGTGGGTTTGATTTGCGTTGAGTAACTTGAGTTATATTCTCTGATGCTGCTTAATACAGATATACATTATGCATGTCTAATTTAACCATTTGATGAGTTTTATTCTCTGTGTAGCTACCTAAAGAGCAACACTAAACAGAATACTCTCCAGGTGTCAAACCTGCATTTACTTACAGTTTTGCAAACTGGCATTTTACAAGGCTGATTCAAGACATTTTTGTTTAAATGATACACTTTCATTAAAAAATGAGAAAGTCTGGAGGCAGTAGTATCATTTGCCACAAGCAGTTTCATCTTTAAATAACCCATATATTATTTTAATGTTAGGATCAACTCTTTCATATTGCATATATTTGTAAGGAAAGTTAATTGATATTTCATTCATGATGGTTGTATTTTACTCAACCATAAAATCTGTACAGTTGATATTAAACTATTAATTTTGAAATATTCACACTGAGGTTCTAATCTGATATAATTTGTACTTGAATTCATGTTCTTCATCAATCTTAACGTTTAAGTAGAACTGAAATGAGAAACTTCTTTTTATAGACAGAAAGGAATAGCACCTTGGAAGCATTATATTAAAAACACCTATTAACATTTTCAAATAAATAACTTCATTTCTATTTAAACACACAGGATTAAATATGAAATCACTCCTACAACCCCCTTCCTTTTCCGCATACCTGTACTTCTTCTTTAAAACAAGTAGGGTGTCAGTAGGCCTTTATGGTTAGGCGCAGACAAAACTGGGATATTTCTAAGTTGGAAGTGCCACAAAGAGGGAAGTTGGTTGTTCAAGAATCCAAATGCTATAACATATAAATAGTTTACTGGATGTAATTAGCATCTTGAGCTACACCAGGAAATTTTGGGGAAGCCATTGTAAAAGATCCTTCTAGATCTCAATGTCAAGCCACCAGGTTGGTATACCAAGCCCTGATGAGGTTTTCAAAGGGAATTTAGACATGTTACCACCTGCCAAGAACAGTGAATTCTTCTTATCCCTGTTCCTACTGGGAAAGGAAAGTGTTATTGTAGCAAAATTCCCATAAAAAAGGAACAGGTTTAACTATCTGGCCAAGATGGACAACCTGACAACTGGAACTTGGAAATTTAGGGAATCCAGACAGAAGCATCTGGGAATCTGTCACACTTCCAGAACACGGACTTGTCTTCCAAATTTCAAGTTTTATTTTCATAGTTACCATGGCTATGCACATGTGAACAAGAAATCTGGATAATCATAATATCAACTGGCTCTTGCACAATGCACAAAAGTTACCTTAGCTCCATCTTCACAATGTTAGTCTGTTGACCTTCACCCAAACCCATGTTCTATCAGGCAGTTGACAGGTAAATTTGCCACAGAAAATCATTGTTCACAGGCAATAGAATATGGAGTGTTTACACCTTGAAGACAGCACAATTCGTACTATCAAATCCTGAAATAGGGAAAGCATAGAAATTTTTATTTTGTTGAAAATACAGTCCAAGTTTTCTCATAAATATAAGCTCAAAGATAATTCACATTCACCTGCTTGGAGTAGAAGACAAGATGGCAACTCTTCTGATCAAGAAAACTAAAAACAAATAGCCTAGGAAAGATTATGGTGGTAATGATGAAGATGATGATAAAGAATTAAGAACACCCTCAACACACTCTTTGTGGTGTACTTTGTCTTAAGGATAAACCAATTAGGATGATGGAGCTCTGGATACCATTTGGCAGTATCTCATGTCTGATCCAATTTTATTCAAATTAACAATAATATGTAACTCATGTCAAAGTTTTTTGTAAATAAGCTCAAGAACAAGAGACTAACAATTGCTACTTCTCAAAAACCAGTATTTTTCTTCCACTGAGTACATGAACATCCATCTTATATGACTCGTTCAAAACAGAAAATGCATTGATATGCACAGAGTTGTAAAATGCTTTATGGGATTACAACTGTATAGTACATATACACATATACCAATAATTCTTTAATTTTGTTTTTTCAATATTAGCAGAACCTAGAATATTGCTGTATTTTTTAATGCTGTGTAAGTTTTTCTTTTTACTTTAAGATCCTCTCAAAAATATACTTGTACTTCCTACACAGAACAAAAAACACCGCAGGAGGGTGAAACTGGAAAGGGTAAAGGTGAGTCTGAAATCATATTTTAAAAATGGGCAGTAAAGAGAACATTCCTAAATGCTGTTCTGGTGCTGGAGTGCTTGAGCTTTAATCCAGAATTTTGGTGCCAAATTTCAGAAGTGTGATGTGAATCTTCCTGGATCCTTTGTCTGCATGACTTATCCAGCACAAGGAAATTATGATACTTTTGTATCTTCAAAAATTCTGCAAACAAGACTGACACTTTAGTAACAGTATTTATATAGACTGTTTAATTATAGATCAAATTTCAAGTGATTTGCATGAGCAGAAAGCTATGTTGAAGTGAGCCTGGATGTTGACACTGCCTAAGCTTGCTAAAACTCAGATACTATGCACACTGGTAACTTTTAAATAAAGTGGACAATCTCCTAGTGTCATTCCAAGCTGTTTCTATTCTACCACAGAAACTCGATATTGCATGTTTTACCTTTCAGCAAAGTCCAATAGATTTTTTCATCTGAAAAAAGAAAACAACATTAGTCTTTCTGTCCTCATTGGGAGCCCAGCCATTGAGCTCATTACAAGTTCTGAAAAAAGTCTTTGAGGACTGTCTGCTGTGAACAAGCACATAACTGTTCCACTAGCAATGCATTAAAAATCAGCTCCTTTTTTAATATATATTTTTATGCTGCTGAGATTGGGCTCCAGTTCTGTTGGAAATTCTTCCAGTTACGAAGATAAATTTTGAGGGAACTGGGCCAAATTCCCCTCCTTTTTGTACACCCCAACAAAGTAGAATTCAAACAGCTCATCAGCTTATTTTGAAATGAATAATCTTTTTTTTCCTTCATTCTGATAAAAGGCTAAACCAGACCAAAATATACTCACAACTGATGCAATGCTTGCTTTTCATTTGGCACGGTTATGCTTTTTCATGGCAAATCAAGAAATGGCTTGGTTGAAAATGTGTGCCGGCTTTTGGTCTCTTCCAGACAAAATCTTGCCTTTTAAACAGACTGGATGCATACTTGATACTTGCAGATTTATTTGGCAAAGGCGTGCATGGCTGTTTTTCCTCAGTTAAAGTCAAAATATAAACACTGAGAGTGTGTGACTCAAGTACCCTTTTGAAAATAAAAATGCTGAACCAGGATTCAGTGCATGTTATTTTGCCAGCTATCTTTGCATTGAGCAATTATTTTGACACACAAAATTTTGTGTAAGTAATCAAATCTGTCATCTTGGTAATGGAAACACAATTCAGGAATAATTTGCATGCCTAATGATAGGAAAAAAGATGAAGGTCTTGCCTCAAGCTATTGCAGCAGTTAGTTCTGCTTGCTTTAATTTTGATATGAAAGAAATGTTTGTTCCCAAACGGAACATGAATGCTGTTTTCCCCACTGCTTACAAGTCTACATTTTACTGAACAAAAAAGAAAACATGGTAGGTATCTTATCAAATACTTCTATTATCTTTTTATACATTATTATTATGTTTCTGTTTTGAATTTAATGAAGAACACAGGTATTTCCTAAGGGGAAAAATGCTTTCTTGGTACTTACCCTATCTAGGAGGATTTTGCTACCAAAAATACTGTTTGAGATCCTAGTATGGGAAGCGTTTCCAGTTGCAGTCCATGGTGGCAGCAGCAGCTGCCTCAGTAAGAATTCCAGTGAAAGTCTGAATACCAATATGTAGAAAGAATGACCTTCTGCCATGCTCCAGTGAAACTGTCACCTCTGCAAAGCAATGTAGATGCCATTACCAGATACTCAGTAGTATTTTTTTTTTTAATCAGGTATAGTGCAATTGTTGCTGTCAGCTCCTGTTTTGTTGCAGAGTATCACCAAGTAAGGGAAAGTGTATTTTCTTAGAGTGATTCCTTCATGTTTGTCTGCCAGAAGAAAATCTTTATAATGGTGAGCATAATTCACCAAACAGGAAAAGGTTCCATTTTTCCAATCTGTCCAAAATAATTTACACTAGAAAATGAGTGGTTCAACAAGGAAACGGGGCCAGAACCAGCTAGAGGTCAGCTTTCGTATAAGCTATTTATAAAACTGTTTCTATGGCTTCAGAAGTAACAGGTTTGGGTACTTCCCTGAATGGCAATGAGACGCAAAAGATTTCATACCTGAATTCCACAGCGATTCTACAACACCAGTGTGTTAGCAGTTGTGACCTCTTTGCTGATAATTTAGAAGAACCAGCACACGCAGGAGCCTGGGACAGCCCCTCGCTGCAGCGCAGGCAGACTGTGCTGCAACCTGGCGTCTAGGATAGAAAGCTTGGTAGTCCACGTAAACCACATAGTCCATAATTTTCACTTAATTTCTAAGACAAAGTTAACAGTAGACGTTAGGAAGATAAAGTATACCTATCTGTGTGTCTGTTTTACTGTTCTATTTCTTTTTAATAGTTACTGTCTGTGTGAAATTACATATTTATGTTCCTTTATGTTCACTGTAAAGTTAAGAAATGGTGGACAGTGTGATAAATTTTTTGTTATCTTGTGGTTATTTCGCTGTAAATTAGTAGCTCAGAGCAGTAAAAATAAAATTTTCTTGCAAAGAGTAATCTTTTATAGCATTTCTATTTTCAAAAATATCTGAAATAATGTTATAAAAAATTCAGGATATATATGATCATCTGTTTTATTTTCAGAGAAAAAAGTGACTCAGCAGAAATCCCACCAAATTTATGATGTTATCCCATACTCGTTCAAATTAAATTCTTCTGCCTTTGTTTTTAATTTTAGCATTATCTTACAGATTGAATATTGCTATAATTATGTTCCCACTTGCTGGAATAATAATTGAATTTTAATATCAATTTGCTCATTCCTTTTTTAGGTCACGTCCAACCATTCAGAGAGCTACTAAAATTTCTGCATGTTTTACTGATACCTTTTTCTCTAGGTTCCATCCAACCATCTACTAAAATGTTTGCACGTTTCATCTTTGTATTTTTTCAGGTTTCACTTATCCATCCATCTCTCTACTAAAACTTCCATTGCCGTATGTATGTACTTCATTTACCATTTCCAAAGTGCCGAGTCCCCTTGGTGGGACTGCTGAATACTCCTTGAAAATCAGAGGGGTAACTGAAGGCAACTAAATTTTAAAGTCTTTGTCTCAGAAGGGTTAAACTGTGCTCAGTAACTTCAGCATAAACCGAAATGATTCCGCCAGTTGGTCGAGTTACTCTGCATTTATTTATGTACCATGAAGACAAAGGTTCACTCTTTGTGGTGTTTATCTACCTCCTGCCTGAGCCCTGAACACTGGCTCTAGCGTGCGGTAGCACAGGCCAATGTTAAGGCGCTCTGAAGTCACCTGCAGCTGCAAAACAGTGTCATGGCGCTCCCCTGTTCACCACTCTGCCCACACATGCCTGCCATAGCTCCTCTCATGCCAGCTCCCTTCGTCGTCCGTGAGTGAGAGCAGGGAACAACAACAACAACGCAGAAAGATGAATTAGTCGACTGGCTCTGTTAGCTGATTAAATCACGTTTGAGATGCTGCTCCAGTGGAGTCAGTTCCAAAACTCCCCTGTTCAGTCCTGTAGCACCAGGCTTTTGACTCGGACACATGGCTTTCTAATCTTCTTTTAAACAGTTAAAAAGCAGAAAAGTAAAATAATAGGTTAATACGATTTTGCCACTTCTGCAAAACATTAAGTTTATCAACAATGTGACTGGTGGCAGAATAGCAGCTTCCACTTTTGTGCGGTAGATTCAAATCAAGGCAAAGTAGAAGATCTAAAATTCTTTATATCAGCAGTTCATGTATAAATCAGTAGTCACCACTTACATTTTGACAGATTCTTCTACACTCTTGCTGTGTCAGCAGTCAGAAATTTTAATATTGAGGTTACACTGTGAGTATAAAAAAGTTTTACATTAGCTACTTCTGAGACAGGGAGCGTTCTTTCCTCTTACAAGACCCTACTCCTGATGGAGCTCCAAGAGGCCTGATCCTCAGTCAATGTGGTCGTTTAGATACAAGGAAATAAACATAAATAACCTATCAATGAAAATGTACCATAGATGAATAGAAGCCAAAGAACAAAATCTCTACATAGTAATACATCCTATTGACCTACTGTCAAATGAACGGATTTCTTCATACTTAGTTCTTATGCAACAGATTGCTAAATATATTCCATTAAAAGTTTACTCACAGAAGATAAGGATAGCAAACTAGTGATCTTAGTTCTACCACCAGGTCTGGTATTTTGGTGATTTTTGTTATCTCTAAATAGAATTTATTGCCAACATAAACAATTGTTATCACAAAAAGCATATCAGTTATAGCTGTTGAACCATTTTTCATATTTATTCAATAGTCAGTTCATTTTGGCCTAGGAGCCTGAGATATAAGGAGTGATGTATTGATAATTACCCATTTGTCAAAATGATCTTACTGGCATGTATTTTTTCATACTCTTTCCATTTACAGCCCATTCAATTGTGTTTTCATTTTGATACTTCTGAAATGTTTGTTTTGTTTTGATTTGTTTGTGTTTGATGTTAACATTTTGCTTGCAAAATGATAGATTACCCTGGAGAAACCCCAGCAATCCCTTTGCAAAACTAATAGCACCTTTTTCTTGTTTTAGTTTTTCAAATGTTTAAAGAAAATAGAAGTCAAATAGAGTGGTCTTTTAATGATGTGATTATCATATATCATCATGTAGGGTGCATCACATCAAATGTTTTATGCTGATCGATCTTAATTATTTTTTTCTGGCCAGAGAGAATATTCTGTACCTCTTCAAGCCATCATCAACCACAATGATGACATTATTGACAAAAAGAGCTGAAAGTACAATTTATACTTTCATGAAATATGGAGAAGATTTGCAGTGGAATTGCTTAGCCTTGCATTCATTTAGTTGCTAGCACAATATGTTAAAACATCTGACACGACTTTATCATTACTGTGCTTTCACTGAAAATCAACACCTTCAACGTCTGCTTATGCCATTGGATGATGCAGGTGGTGAGAACTCTTCCACTAAATGAATTCTTTTTTTTTTTTGCTATGAATAAGAAATCATTTTTGTAAGATAACACATTAATCCTTCATGTGTAGGCCTACTTCTTACAACTGACATCCTCCTCCCAAGGGATTTTTAAAAAGAAGTTTGATGAATCTTTAAAAAGGAATGAGTAAAATGTTATGGCTAAGTAGTTAAATTCTACAAACAGATTTTCAATTATCCTTCAGTGGTTAAGCAAGTACAAAATTAATATGACCAGTATTTACAAAAATGCAACTATATTTTATATGTGGTTTTGTCATAGTTATTACATTAGTCCTTGAGAAAATATAGACAAATTATAACTTTAAGGTCAAAATCAAAGGATAACTACAGAGTTAAAATTTGATTCTGGAAACTCAAATCTAAAATCTAAAAAACCAAACCTCTTTAAAAATGTGGGCTAATATTTTTCCAAAGTTGTTCTTGTTCAACTGTCTTTTCCTCCACTTTGAAATGTTCTCCAGATGATTTTCTGATACTATATGAAAGACATGTTATCTTTACATTACATATGTATTAAATCCTAACTACATCTATTTTATTCTAGCCTTTCAAATGCTACATTGGTAATTTAATTTTTTTTTTTTTACCATTAGGCTTTTAAGACCCTAAGACTTTTTGCATATTTTTATCAGAAACTGGTATCGCTGAGGTTTCTAGTCAATATCTAAAATTCAAAGAGACATAGAAGACTGTTGTAAAGATTGTCTTTACCTTATTCTGTTTTTCTAATAATCATGATTATGGTATTTCAGGTTTAATGCCAGTATCATGTTTTTTCAGGCTTTTGATTTATTTAAATATATACCTCAATGTACTCTATGAGATTAAACATTTTAAAATAATACCTGGGTAGCAATCGCTTGTAGTGAGTTAATATCTGATGACGGTCAAGTTTCAGTGTGATTAAAAGGAAAATCCTTATTTTAAATTATTCTCCTATAATATGGGAAGAAATTAGTAGTTTATTCCTTGCATTTTACTTTAATATTCTAATACAGAAATTACAAAGTATAAATACAGGGGACTATTTTTAACTGTTGCATATATTGATTTAATGATGCTCAATGCATATATGGTGCACATTTTAATTGCAGACATGGACATCAGAGAAATGGCATCTTCCTCAGGTCAGATATGTGATTGACCTTGATTTCATTGTGGCTTTTTTGTATTTACTGTGGATTACATCTCTAACAAAAAGAACCACTCAGCAGCTTTCATATAAACTCATGATTTAATAATAGATCACAGTCCACATCTCATTTTTCTTTTACTTGCTTGAAAGATTAAGGTTTACCATTTCAGCTACTGAATTATGCAAAGCTTTCTTCATCAGTTTGAAGCTTCCATTGTGAATGCTCCTGACTATTATGATTTCTTTCCCTTTCTTTTGCAGGTTTTACATTTTCACATAGT
Source organism: Sagittarius serpentarius (assembly GCA_034782735.1). Classification (NCBI taxonomy): domain Eukaryota; kingdom Metazoa; phylum Chordata; class Aves; order Accipitriformes; family Sagittariidae; genus Sagittarius; species Sagittarius serpentarius. The sequence continues at coordinate 22,182,262 of JAVKLA010000024.1, forward strand.
TGTTTTAAAGCAGATGATCGTCTGTGCTTTCAGTTTCTTTATGTACTTTTTAATTCGTATTTCTTTTCACAGATGAAGATGACACTTCAGTTAGTACTCCACCAGCAGGTTAGGACTGTGATAGTACTTTGTGTGTGTATGTATGTATGTATTTTTCTCTTGACTATTAATGAAGAAAGAGTCCAAACCATTGGACTGAACTCAAAACATACTAATTAGAGAAAAAGTTTTTTGAAGTGCCCTGCATTAAATTAATCTCTGTTCAGAAGTACAAGGCCTTCATACCAGATAAGTTCCTTTCCAGTCCTGTCTTGAGGTCTTTGACAGAACTTCTGCCATTGGAAGGTAAAATACCGGTTAGCAGCTCTGAAAGCAACTCCTCTTATCTTTGCCTATCAACAAATATGGAGTATATTTTTAAGGTCAGTCTTGAGAGCAAATTGCAGAATTACAAATAAAACAGATACCCTATGACTTCAAAACAGGTTTATCCACATAATTGTCTATCACCTCACCTTAGGCCATATGACCTACGAGGGAGTTTGAATGTACTGCTCCAAACCACTGCTGCCAAGCTGACAGATAAAATGCCTTTGGTTGTTGGCAGTAAAAGAAAAGCAACAGCACAGGGGTCCATCATGATAGATGTGACATGGGCAAAATTTCTCCATTGTTTGCTTAATATGTTTTTTAAAAATAAACTGTAAATGGAACAGAGATTTTTGAACACTAGAAAATGCTTTTCAGTGTGTCAAATGAAACACATGCTCTTGATTATCTTCATTGCCCTAAATGATCGCATTTTCTTGATTTCTTGCAAAAGAATTTGCATTATTAACTTTGGGCTGAATGCTATCTGTAAAATCAGTAGCAGCACATTGATTTACAGTACTAGAGGAAAACCCTAAAATTTAATTTTAACTATTTATAGTTTTTCTGTTCAAGCTAGATAAATAAATGGACTATTTAATCCTAGATAAATAAATGGACTATTTAATAATTCAAAGTACTGTCCCTTCAGATAAACATTGAACATAAATCCATCTGTTATCTGGGACTACACAAATCATGAAGAAAACATCAGCTTCACAGAACCCTTCTAAATATGAACTATTAAAAAGGAAATATTGAATGGGAATTAAACTAAACTAATTTAGGTTTTCTAGAGAAAAGGGGGAAAGATTTCTGAATTTTTTTCTCAGCTGTTCACGTCCTTTTTCTGGTATTCCAGTAGGTCCTCATGGGTATAGTCCTAAATATCTAGTCTAATCTTCTTGCATGAAGAATCAATGTTCTTAAAATCCCAGTGATCTGAGGTCAGTGAAGCTGTGATCTCTGAGCTGGTATCATCTAAATTGCTCTTCCCTTTCAGATGGGATGTCTAAGGCAGCGGAAAGAAAAGATTCAGGTGAGACCTCCTGAAAAACATGAAAAAACACTCCAAAATTTGCACAATGCTATTATTATTAATACTTTATTTCTTAAATATAGTATTTATTTTTATTTTCATTGTTCATACACTATCAGACTGTAACTGTTGAAATGTTTTTAAGTATCAGAGCAAGTAGGTTTCTAGCAGTTGAACCAGGAGTGAGAGAAGGCTCTGCTGCACGAGACAGGGCATGTACCAGTATTTTACACATACATACATACCTATCTATCTATATCTATTTCTATATAGATAGATACACAGCTATTCCCTTCCTCCTCAGCCTACAGGGTGACAGTGGCCTACCTGAATCCCACACACAGGCCCCAGGAGACTGTAGGAGAATGGCTTCTTCTCACAGCTCAAAGGACGGTGGGGAAAACTTAGCCAAGTCATAACCTCTTTCTTCCTACCCTGGCAGGTAACGCATACTACACCCACTTTTTGTGGTTTCAGGATTTGCAGCCTCTGGAACAAAATGAGCAGCAGGTACTTCAACCATGGTTTTTGACCTGGCATAGCTGCCTATGCCAGCCCCCTGAGCCAGCGTCAAACCCACGTTTTGTTCGGCTTGTTTAATAAATAGGAAAACGTTAATATCAAAAGGTGATGATAATATTCAGGTGTTATTTTATGTGGTACTGAATTAATGACCCTATGTGAGCTTCTTCCATTTATTAATATCCTTTTTCCATTTCATCCTGTGGCGTGTTAGGTTTGTTACTGCACGTGACCAGGTCCCGTACCGAGCATTGTCACATCATTCTGTTCACACCAGTAACCGTCACTTGTTTTTGCATTGTTTCCATATACTAGCATGTTATACTGGCCTAATCTAAACATCTACATTATAGAGGGTGTATATATAGATGTGTATCTATATATATTTGTGTTCATGTATGTCTATGTATATGTTTTCATATATGTGTATATACATGTGTGTATATACATGAATGTCCTTACCTGCAAGAAATACTGTATAAGCAGACATATACAGAGGTGTTAGGCACACCACTCATAATTCACTGAAAGACTGAAAGGCAAAGATTTTATAGCAAAGCTATCTAGCATTTCCATACCTTTTTAAAATTCCTAATAGACGTTAGGATAACAAAAACAGTTTGGTTGCATTTTCCCCACGGCTGTCACGAGTTGTGTTGCATTTGTGAGCAATGGAAAGTTTCATGAGTTTAAAAGGTTGCCGTGGCAGTAATCTCTGTATAGTAGAAAGGCAATTCTGACTTCTGGCAAATGAGTTTCTACAGACAATACTGAGCAGGGAAAGGAACTTTGAATTTCAAGACCAGGCTTTAACTAAGTGAGAAGTGTTGTGTGACTGGTTCCTCATTTATGCTAGTTGTGACACCAAAACCAAAAGAGCATTGGATAAACTATAAAAAGCTACCTTTGCTTCTGAAACAACTAGAAGTTCAAGGGGAACAAGGGAGATGCAGCTCTGATTTGAAAGAGACACATAGCTTTGTTAATTATAGCTGTACATTTCCACATTTGCTCTGCTTTTCAGTACTACCATGGCAGCACCAGCTTTACTCAGTTTCCCCTACACACTAGCGATAACTCCTCAAAAAAAGGACATGTGGCATTTGGACTCCGCAAGTTCTCACTTGGAATATGAGACACATGTTTTGGCCTCTGCAGAAAGGGAGCAAGTAACAGACAGGTGCTCACCGCCTTGCACTCCCTGCCTTTTCTGTTAGGAATCAGCTTTGACCACGGTTTTGCATGAATTTACCTGAGATGTATCTGCATAGCACAAAGCCAGGGTTGTTCAGAAGAGCAGAAAGACCAGAAACGCACAGCTGTGTTGGTACAGTTCTCTGCCCTGGGGAGACCGCTCACTTGCTGCTTCTCTCAGTACTGTTGCTCCTTTTCAGTTCCAAAAATCCCGATTTCCAGAAGAGAAGGTGCTGTGCCTGAACATAGGACACAATCGTTTCCACCTGACCAAATATTCTTCTGTAAAATATCAGCCAATGCACATGGCAGGACATGGTCCTAGCTTGTACAATCGACTGAGTTTGGACTTGAGAGAGAGACCCACTGAAACTATGCCTCATATGTGTTTTGTTTGTGCTTATAGCTGTTTGTGTTTTCAGAACCTCCATCTCTTCTGAAAAACAAAGAGCTGACCTTTGTACGTTGCCTCTGTAAAGCACTCATGGTTGAAGGCTGATGCCATTTGAGTTGCTCAGTACCCGTCTTGGCTGATCAGGTTCCCCTCTCTTCCTCCCTGATAGTTTCATTTTCTGTCACCACAGAAGTAGCGTTCTTGCAGGAACTGTACACAATGTGACAGCCAAGCAATGGATGTCAGTGTGAACAAAAACTTACATATCTTTCAGGACATCTGAAGCGAGAGGTAATAGGGTTAGAGAGTTTAGTAAGTTCAGGTAAGTGTATTTTGGAGGGAGTAAAACACACTCAGATGATTGACATTTCCCTCTCTCTCTGCATCTCAGTATGGTCTATCGGAGAAGGAACTCCAGAAGAGACAGAAAAGCACGATGACTCCCAAAGATCCACTTTGTTCATCGAAAAACCTCAGAGCGGTTCAGTCAGTGTTGGTAAGTGCTTAGAAACAAAGTCGAAAGTGACTCCCAGAGAGACAGACTGGGGCAGAAAGGTACGTGCCGTTCCCGTGACACTCGGCTTCTGCCCTCAGCTGCAAGTACTTCCACGGATTTTAGCTCGATGTGAACTCCACTCTTTGAAGGCAAAAAAGACTGTACGACAAGGAGCAAAACCCAATTGTTTAATTCAAGACAAGCTCAGAATCTAATAGTTTACTGAGCACAATGGGTAAGAGGTATAGTTTCTAGAGAAGAGAGCTGGTTGCTGTGATGCTGTTGGCCATACTGTTGTTGATATGTCAGGAAGGTCTACCCAAAGGCCTGCAGCATAACTTAGAGATTGCCGGCTCAATTTTGTACCCTACAGCTGTGTGTAAATTAGCAAGCAGACTAATAGGAGCAGCTCTGTAAGGAAGCTGATAGGGTCACCCCACTTTAACCATTCTGGGGGATTTGCTCTGGACTAGGTCTGGTATAGTTCAATGGTCTATATACCTATTAGCAGTTGGAGCACATCTTTGGTTTTAATTTCACCCCAGAGGAATCCAGTTCAAGCACTGTGAGGACTTTCCGTGTTGTGAATGACAGCACAGTAGATTGGGCTGGTTAGGAGGGTCACTTCCAAACTGCACTCCTGAGCCATACTATCATGGTAATGTTGCAAGTAGCCTTCGTGCATAAAAGAGCATTGTCAGCTGAAGGCTACTTGTGAATAAGGATACTGTGGAAATCACAGAGGACAGGAACTCAGGACACTTATGCCTAGATAAGCACCAAAGAATCAGTTTAAACTAACACCCCTTGCAACATTTTGAGGCCAAAATTTTGATGAGCCAACTCATGATCCTATACGGACACGGTTCGTGGAAAGGCCACCAAAGGACACCTCTTCAACAGCCACTAGGGACCACCAGAGACCACCAAATACCCCCTGAAAACCCTATAAAGACCTTGCCTGCATGCATAGGTATGTAATCAGTTCCAGGAAATAGAATTAATATATAGTTATTCCGGGCAACTTAATACCTATGTATGTATTTGGGGAATGTAAGTTTGGATCGATGCCATACACGGCATGCACAAGAGGAGGAGTGATCCCCCGTGCATCCAGCGCCTCAATAAAGAATGCCTGCTTCTTAAAACTACATTGGTGATTCCCGATTTCGGTGACAGTTTTTGGCGACCCAGATGGGACACTGCTTCTGAATCTTGATGGATCCGCGGGATCGCAGGACCTCCACCCAGCACCGAGGGATTCTCGGGGAGAACCTCTGATCCCCGGACCAAAGAGCTCTGAGCAAGGCCCCTGGGAAAGGTGAAGGCATTCTTTTCTTAAAAGGAGCATTAGAAGCTGCCTGCCTGTGGATTCATTCTTTACTTTGCAGAATCATCTAGAGTGTCAAAGGGATTGTGGACACGTCCCGCAAGACCCTATGGTATTAGCCTTGGAAAAAGAACAGGGAAACAAAGGGCTAAAAAGGTGTTGTTCAGCATGTACTATTGGAAAGAGATGTTTGAAGTGTGGTAGTGAGGAAGAGGATTTGGAATTAACGGTTGCTCCCCGACAGAGGTGGGGAGATGCTGGTAATAGTGACAATGACGGTGCTAGTAACTTGGATGGCATGAGAGAAAGGGGACGGAGGCAAGCAGAGGTGGTTAGCGCGGAAACCAGGCGAGAGAGACAGCCGGGGCGGGGGTAGAAAGATTTAGTCCTGTCACAGGGAGAACACGGAGTCAGCAGCAGGAACTAGAGGATGTTGTTTTGCAAGCTCCCCTTAGACAAGCAGTTGGAAACAATGGATCAGTAATGGTTAAAGTGCTTTTTTGGATAACGGATTTAAGGTCCTGGAAGAAAATGGCAGGAGTGTATAGACAGGACCCTGATAAAGTAGCTGAAGTTTTTGAAACTATAATCAGAACCCAAGATCCTGATTGGACTGATTTACAAGTGAGAGTAGACACATTGTTAGATGAAACCGAAAAGAAGATGGTGTTAAACGCTGCTCAAAAGCAAGTAGAGGGAGCACACGCTAATGGAGATTTGCAAGGGACGGTAGATCAGCACTTCCCTGCCACTAATCCAGAGTGGGACCCCAGTGATTTGGGGCAGCGGGGTCTTTTGACTAGGTACCAAAGTTGGATATTATTCGGAGTAAGGCATGCAATACCAAAGGCAATTAACTGATCTAAGCTGTATGAGGTTAAGCAAGAGCTAAATGAATCCCCATCTGTCTTTATGGAACGTTTAAAAGCCACCACAAGGAAGTATGCTAACTTGGATCCGGAAAGACCAGACGAGGCTGGTCAGCTTGCTTCTATTTTTATGGGACAGTCAGCCCTGGATATTAGAAAGAAACTGCAAAAGCTGGATGGGGCAAACTCGAGAGATCTAGGGAGGCTGTTAGAGGTTGCCTGGACAGTGTATAACAATAGAGAAAAGGAGGAGGTGAGGCAAGCAAGGAGGGATAATCAGCGAGACGCTAGACTCATAGCTGTATTAAGGGGAACATCTGATGGAGGAATGAGGGGCAGGGGACGAGGACATGGCAGAGAGACAGGGAAAACATTTCCCTACAGAAGGAGACTGGGGAAGGATCAGTGTGCTGAGTGTGGGGGGAAAGGGCATTGGAGAGGAGAATGTCCAGTGACAGAGGAGGAGATCTTCAATCAGATGCCTTTATCTGAATCCTGAAGGGAACCGAGGGAAGATTCCCGCAGCAGAACCCCTGGTTACAATACGGCTGGGGCCTCAGGCAATAGATTTTCTTGTAGGCACTGGAGCAATATGTTCTCTGTTAAGTACTTGTAAAGTAAACAGCATGTAAATGTGATTGGTGCCACAGGGAAAGCTGAACGAAAATTTTTCTTCCAACCACTAACATATAAGGTAGGAAAACGAGGCACCCACCAGTTTTTACATATATGCCCAAATGTCCCCTTCCCTTACTGGGGAGAGATTTGTTAAGTAAATCAGAGGCACAAATAAATTTTAAGAATAGGGAAATTCAATTGAGCATACCAGAATCAAAGGCCATAGAGGCAAGAATTTTTATGTTGCAGGGGAAAAGTGAAACAAGTGAGATTCCACAAGAAGTGGAAGACACTAACTCCTTGGTATGGGCCAGCAAAGTTCCAGGTTGGTCCATCAGCTAAATCCATAAACGCTTTTCTAAAGGAAGGTGCCAGGCCAGTAAGACAAAACCAATATCCTTTAAAGTTGGAAACTCAAAGAGGTCTGGAAAGTTTAGTAGAGAAATTACTGAAGTATAAACTATTAGTTGAATGTGAATCTGAGTATAATACTCCAATTTTGCCTGTAAGGAAACCAGAGACCAGAGAATACAGGCTAGTACAGTACCTAAGGGTCATTAACTCAATAGTACAAGATCTCCACCCAATGGTGGCTAATTCATACACTCTTTTGACTTTAAGAGAGGAACATAGATGGTTTACAGTCCTAGATGTTAAAAATGCCTTCTTTTGCATACACTTCAATAAAGATAGACAGGCATACTTTGCCTTTGAACGGCACAGTCCAGCGACGGGGCGAAGAACCCAACTCACATGGACTGTTACCTCAAGAGTTCAAAAATAGTCCGACGATTTTTGGAAACCAGCTAGCAAAAGGATTAGAGAGCTGGAAGAAAAGCAATCCGGAAGGAACAGTATTACAATATGTAGATCACATCCTGATAGCAACAGAAGAATGAGGTGATTGCAGAAAATTAACTATGAGTTTGCTAAATTTTCTGGGCCAGAGCGGGTACAGAGTATCTAAGAAGAAAGCCCAGATCAGAAAGGAGGCTGTAGTATACCTGGGATTTGAAATCATGCAAGGACACACACAACTGGGAAACAAATGCAAGGAAGCCATCTGCCAGACCCCCGAATCAAGTGGAACCAACGAGCTGAAAGCATTCCTGGGAATGGCAGGATGGTGTCATCTGTGGATCTCCAACTATGGACTGTTGGTAAAACCCCTCTATGAAGTTTTGAAAGAGTCTAAAGAAGGACCTTGCTTGTGCACACCTGAACCTCGAAAGGCCTTCCAAAATGTAAAAAGAGCCCTCATGTCAGCTCCTGCTCTGGAACTGCCCGATGTGATAAAACCATTCAACTGCTTGTACGTGACAGACAACATTTGGCCTTGGGGGTCTTGTCTCAAAAGCTGGGAAACTGGAAAAGACCAGTCAGTTATTTCTCAAAGCAATTGGATACTGGGAGTAAAGGATGGCCAGGATGCCTGTGAGCAGTCGCGGCTACTGTCCTCTTGATTCAAGAAGCCCTAAAGTTGACTATGGGACAGAAGGTGACAGTTTATGTACCACACATGGTCATCTCTGTCCTAGAACACAAGGGAGGACATTGGCTATCTCCAAGCAGGGTGCTTAAGTACCAAGTAGCACTTCTGAAACAAGATGATGTAGAGCTTAAGACGACAACTGCTGTTAACCCAGCTATGTTTTTAAACATGATACCTGGAGATGGAGATCCTCTAAATCATGATTGTCTACAGACCATAGAACAAGTGTATTCGAGTCGAAGTGATCTCGAAAGTGATCCCCTGATAAATCCAGATGTAGAGTTATTCACAGTGGTGTCACAGCTAAGTCAGTGGTAGAAAAGTGTGAAATATGCTTGAAAAATAATCCTACCAGCAGAAAATGTCCTCCCCCAGGGATAACACACAAAGGAAATACACTGGGAGACTACTGGCAAATAGATTTTTCTGAATTGCCTAGGCAGAATGGATACAGATATTTATTGGTATTGGTAGACACTTTTTTGGGATGGCCTGAAGCATTTCCCTGTCGCACCAATAAAGCAAGGGAAGTAGTTAAGTGCATTTTGAAAAAAATTGGTACAAGGGTTCAGGGCAATGCACAATATTATTTAGTGACTGCATGCTTGCCAATCCCACCCACTGCAAGAAATCCCATACCTTGGGGAATATTGACCATCAATTTGATTAAAATATGGGAACACGTGTGGAAAGGAAATATTACTCAGTTAAGGTGGAGGAACATAAAGGGTAACGATTCTTTACATTTTGGAAAAATTAATGAGACCATAGAGAAGTGTAACATTACCAAACCATCCACCTCATGGGCTGTCCACTTTAGAGAATAGATTTACTTTACATAATTTGACTATGCAGGCGGAGAGCCTTGCTAATGCTACACAGGAAGGACTCCAAGATTTAAATCTCCAATTACAAAGCACCTCCAAAATGACCTTCCAGAACTGGCTGGCCTTAGATCTATTACTATTAAAGGAACATGGAGTTTGTGGATACTTAGGGTTGCAAAATGACAGCTGCTGTATACATATCCCTAATGTAACAGAGGATCTACACCATCAAATTAACCAAATTAAAAGAGCTGCTCAAAATAGTAAAGCCTCAAGGGAAGGGTTAGAAAGCTTATGGTTAAACAAAATTTTACAAGGAATGGGCTTTTCGCTTGCAGGGTGGTTGGCAAGTTTGCTACAGTGAGCGATACTTATACTTGTAATTTTACTTCTGGTCAGGATGGCTGTTGGTTGTATTAGATGGGTAGTAGCCAGAAATACAGCTGGTATGTATGTGACATTGATCAAGAGGGATGAAACTTATAAGATTACTAGGTAATCAGTTCCAGGAAATAGAATTAATATGTATAGTTATTCTGGGCAACTTAGTACATATGTATGTATTTGGGGAATATAAGTTTGGATCGATGCCATACACGGCATGCACGATAGGAGGAGCGATCCCCTGTATATCCCGTGCATCTGGTGCCGCAATAAAGAATGCCTGCTTCTTAAAACTACATTGGTGTTAAGAATTTTATTCCTGATTTTGGTGACAGTAAGGTAGCTGCATCCTAAGCAGGGCAGCAGCAATGGTGAGAAGTTCGGTACGTCCTACTTAATATGTCTGTTGTGTACTTGGATACACTAAGACATGGTCAGATGGGATATTTTTTTATGCATGCCTATTATTTTTCTCAGTTTCTGAGTAGAAGAAGAGCATTTTGGGAGGCTTTGTTTGGAAAATAAATATAAGGAGTCAGCTGTATTCTCCTCTGGAGCCCTTGAATGTTAGGATGGAAACTCAGCAGGGGCTGGGCAGTGGTGTTCTGAAAATTCAGCTAACTGTTACTATTCTCAAATTATTGTTTAGAGAAGACTCTTTCCCCTCCCTTCTCAGCTTAAAAAATTAATGATAGAAATGCATGAGGAGTTCCAGGCTTTCTTTTCCAGACTGGAGTTTATTCATGTTACAAATAAATACCTGGTAGCCTACAAACACTTGTGCTTGTTTTAAGCAAGGAAATTCAAATATTTGGAACAATTTGCCCATGATAACATGGAGTTTTGCCTCAACTAATTCATCCTGCTTCTCAGCGTCTCAAGCTCCACATTGACATGGGCAGAAGGCTTCCAGACTGTCGTGGTTTAACCCCAGCCAGAAACTCAGCACCACGCAGCCGCTCACTCACTCCCCCCCCACCCAGTGGGATGGCGGAGAGAATCAGAAAAATAAAGGAAAGCTCGTGGGTTGAGATAAGAACAGTTTAATAGAACAGAAAGGAAGAAACTAACAATGACACT
>JAVKLA010000024.1:22192975-22221161 GCA_034782735.1 Sagittarius serpentarius
AAAAGTCCTTGACTGAGTCTAAACACGACTGAGCAACAGCCGAAAACATCAGGGTGTTATCAACTTTCTTCTCATACTGAAATGAAAACACAGCACTGTACCAGCTACTAGGAAGACAGTTAACTCTATCCGAGCCGAAACCAGGACACAGACCCAGAATCATTAATCCCTGTAATGCTGCAGTACTTCCATAGCCCATGTGCCCCACTCTGATTCTTACTGTTGTGGTAGAGCCAGCACATGGAGACTGGAAGGAACGGTATTAAAAGAAACTTGTACAGACATGACTGACCAACCACGTGTTCCTCAATGACCGCATTATTCTTTTCTCTTTTTAAAAGGTGGGAATATTACATTTACAGCCAAAGTAGAAGCCAAAGATCTTCTCCGAAAGCCAAATGTTAAGTGGTTTAAAGGAAAATGGATGGACCTGGCCAGTAAAGCGGGGAAGCACCTGCAGCTGAAAGAGTCATTTGAGCGTCACAGTAAGGTGTGTCTTTGCTTTTCCTTCTTAAGGGGGCAAAGCTCCAAAGAGAGCTTAAAGATTAGTTTAAGACAACAGGTAGAAATTCAAGAGCAGTGGATTCTAACCCTGGCTTCCCCACGCAGATTTCAGTGACGATCTCTGACCCTGCGCAGGAGCAGACTTTTCTGCTCTCCCAGCTCACGTCAAGTAGTGGTGGTGAAATCAAAGCTTTCCATTGCCATTTCTGGGTACCAGTTTCTTTCCAGAGCCCTTTATTCAAGTTATTCCTTGCTCCTGGTTTAGGTCTGAAAGACTAATCTTTTCACTTCTGCTTTGTGCAAATGTATCCCCCACATTAACGAACAATTATGTTTTATTTTTAGATTCACACATTTGAGATGCATATCATTCAAGCTAAAGAAAACTTCGCAGGGAACTATCGCTGTGAAGTATCTTATAAGGACAAGTTTGATAGTTGCTCTTTTGACCTTGAAGTCACTGGTAAGATTCCACTTGTGTCTATAAAGCTTTATAAAGATTTCTTTTTTTTTAACCTGAAATGCCACCTAATTTTGTTCAGAACCTTTAAACGAAGTAGCGCTTAAAGCAAACATTTTTAGCGTGGAGCTCAGAGAATTTTCTTAAGTGTCTGTAATTTACTGTTTAACTAAACATTGGGATAGACAGCATGTGAGACAACTATCCAAAAATTAGAAAAGCCGGCAGATAAAACTAGTATTGAATTCAAATCAGGCTCTGGCACACAAGACAGAGAGCTAGCCTTAGGACTAAACAGCGTGAGTGAGGCTTCATCTGGCAGCATCTGAGCAGAGGGACATGGAGTCATCATGGCTCACCAGTGCTTTTCACCCTGATCAGGCGTGGTACAGTCATACTCCAGAAAGCTGTTTCTTCCACTTTTCGTCACAATAAAGAATAGCACAACGTGGAGAGCATGGGAGAGTCGTGCTTTTGCCTACTTCTGTGTTATAAAAGGCCTTACTCTGGCAAACCTTAACCCACAGGCTTAACCTTTTCCTTCAAGAGCAGTTCTGCCAGCACAACAGCGCACACATACCTGCACCATCAGACTGAGAAAGACGGATGTCTTCCGAAATGCCAGGGCCAGCAGGCAGCCGACAAAACAGTTGCTCACCCTCATAAAGCACGCCAACCAAACGACCTAGACTGGACTGTTCGTTCACAAGTCAGGGGAAGCCAGTCACAGTTAGGGGGACATTTGATGGCTGACTGACAGCCCGAGGGGCATAGGTAGGTGTGTATATTCAGAGGTCAGCAAGGCAGGGGCCAGCCTGGCTGCGTCCATTTGCCGGCTGTGGACCAGAACCATTTAATCTGATTCGGGCTGGCACACATGGGTAATTCACACAAGGAGGATTCATCCTTGCACCAAGAACCAACATGAGTCTGTAGCTGTAGCGAAGACTGTCTCTTTCCTCTGATGCTGAGCATACTGAGGAAGTGCAACATGCAAGCAGAAGAGAAAGCGTAGGGCATGGGAAGACAAAAAGACGAGAGCCTGTGTACAGGCAGGAAGGGGACTGGAGAGAACAGCACAGAGACAGAGGTCCTATGCAGAACTGCAGGAAGTATTTTAGAGAACTGCAGTAGTTAAACTTAGCTTAGCACTGAGTAGCTTTGCATTTATCAGAACTTAATGCCAAAGGAGATGCAAAAACTGTGGTCACTTATCAGGAAACTGAACAATTTTCATATGCCAAATATTTCAAATTATGTTTTTAACTCCTGTATTACTGTTATTTCACAGAATCTTCCCAAGCTGCTCCATCCATTGACATCAGATCTGCTTTCAAAAGAAGGTAACTTCAAACAGTGATCCTACGAAGCTCCTCAGTAATGAATGGGTGCTGGTAGCATGCACAGAACTTGCATCAGTCTTGGCAGACAATTGTATCAAGTACTTTAAAGAAGTGGGGTTTAGGATAGTTGGTAGTGCGTAGAATGAAATAGTTACAACACATAGACAGTATATTGGATATTAAATACTCTACTGTGAAATTACAGTGTCATTGCTTTAAGGGAAGATGGAATATTTAAGGCAATTCAATATATGTTTCTTTAGAGGTTTTTAAAATCGTATTTTTTTTCACTAAAATATTGTACCACACGTGTCCTGAAGGTTGTCAGCTACAGTATGAAAGTTCCTGGTCCCAATCCTGTACTGATAAAAAGCAGAGAGAAAATTAACACTGATTTCAAGAAGATAGGATCTGGCTTTATTCTATCTTACAGTAAAAAAGTGTGTCATAAGGCCATCATTACAGAAAAACTACAAATAATATATTGCAGAGGAGGTAAGATGAAGCATTGTGTCTTAAGTTTTGTTACTTTTGTGATAAAGTAGCAATTCAAAACAGTATAGGTGTCATCTTTATATTTTATGGAGAAAATTGTCTTACAACGACAGAAATATTCAGAATAAAAATGTTTTACAGACAGAAAATTAATTTGTTTATTATTTTACACATACAAGCAAAGCTGTGATTCAGAAGTAACTGCTTTTATTTAGAGGCATTTGATTTAAAGAGTAAATACAAAAGATACTACATCCAAGGTGCCCTCCTTTCTTGAGCACATTTTAAAAAAACTGCAATAACTATTCTGCCCAAGCAGATGAGGACATCTGAATATTTTCTGATTTTCTAAGTAAGGTCTCGTGTGCAAAATCTGGGATGAAATATTGGCATCATTTAACTTAACATTTGTGGGATTTTGCCCTTTTTACAATTATTCAGGGCATTTCTTTTGTCTGTATGTGCTTTATAATAAGGTATTACTGCTTAAGGTCACAACATAGAAAGAAATGCACCTTCACAGGACTGTGATTTGATCTGTAAAAATGTACAACGTACTGTTTCTTCTTTTTTTAACTGATTTCTCCCTTCATTTAGAGAAAGGTTAAATCTTAAGTGTAATGCTTTGCACTCAGTATTTGACACAGCTATGCATTGTTAAAAGCACCACCCAGCAATGCGAATCTTTGTTTTACATTCATAGCAAAAGATCAGCACAAGCCCTTTGTTTTTATATACATACACTATGGAAATGAAAAACAAAGTTCATTGTGTTGACTAGCCCACATTTATTTGTGTTACTGAAATCTAACACAACTCTTGGCAAATTTGTGTATGCAGTTACAAAAATTTGTCATCAAAGTATAATAACAAACAATACAAACCTTTGTGTTATTTTTCACAAGTGCCTAAGGAAACATAATTCGTGTGAAAAAGAATACAAGTTTGTGTTGATTTTATACCATTATTCGTGTGTCTGGACAGTGTTGAGTATAAGAGACATGTAGAGAGTTTGCAATGCGTGTTGTCTAAGTTTTCCTGTATTAAACAAAGATTTGATCTTTTTCTATTAATAACAGCGGTGATGGACAAGACGATGCAGGAGAACTTGACTTTAGTGGTCTCCTGAAACGTAGGTGAGAACCAAGTGATGCAGTGAGCAGGTGTGGATTGCAAACCATTAGGTTCGCACACAGAAAGAGTCAGGTGTAGCATTAATAACTTCTTAAGAATTTTCTGACCTTTCATTTTTTTCAATGTTTCTAACTATTATTCTCATAGTATAATATGCAAATGTTCAGTTAATTGTACCTTTAAGTGTGCAGAAAAGAAACCTCAGATTTGAGTGCACTGGGGAAAAAGTGAGCCACAACCTAAAGAGGCCATTAACATTTAGTTTACTCGCTATTTCTTTTGTGTTTGCATGGAGAGTAGAGGGGACAATTTCCTACGCAGGGATGAGCAGTTCAGAAAATTGAGTCTGGTGCAAGAGTAAAAAACTGCAAGGGTTAAATTTACCTCTTTGGGTACATCTTAATTTGATTTTATACGCATCCTGGTATGTAAAATCGTATATCATGCTTTCAAACCACAGACATTGGTATTAATTCTTTGCAGCTTTCTGTTTCAATATGTGCACCCAAATGTTCAGTGGTGTTTTATTCAACATAAACGCTGTGAAGGAGAAAAACTTGGGCATGTGTTTCTCTGGTTTGCCTTGAAAATCTGGTGTTATGATAGTTATGCCTCTAGCTATTTCAGATCTCAAACCCAGTTTAGTCTTTTAATAGGGTAAGACATGATAGTTAATTCATCATTTTTTTTAAATTTATCACAGAAATTCTGTATGCCATGGAAATCAGTGGCAACTGACCACAGAGAATTGGAAAAGGAACTAGACCCTTTATCTCATGTACCACTCACTCTGAAAGAGGAAAACCCAATATGCAGTATTAATTACAGAAAACGTTCACAATGGGCTCATGGGCTATGATGGTGAGGATAGTATTTAAGCAACTAAAGCAAACAGGAAAAGCTGAACGTAAAAGTAGGCAGTGAAAGAATTATCTGAAACAATTGAAATCCACCAGGTCGTTGGTTTTTCCATCTTCTCATCCCTAATTAGGATCTTCAGTTTGACCTCTTATCATACTAATACAACTTACCATGACAGTTCTCATGACTGCCTGTGGGGTGTTTTATTAGCAACATGAGAGTTGCATGCAAGAGGTTGTGGTGTTTTTGTGGAAAGAGAAATGTGATTTAAGAGTCATTATCACTTCACTAACAAGTAACTCACATATTTTGTAAGATAAATACTGTATAGTCATATAAACATAGTATACCTATCATGTGGTTAATGGGCAAAGCAAACTTTTAGTTTTTAAGCACCATTATTTGATATTGGTCAAATCGGTTCATCACCTCCTTGCTTCAGGCAGTGAAATGCAACCTCATACTTCCAAGCTTAATTGAATAAGATTGCTAATTAAGCTCCAGTGTGGCTATTAATATCCATTTTTATGAAGACAAATACACTTTTTCATTCCAATTTTTTCAAGAGGCAATGTTGCAGGTGCATTCCTTTTCTTTTGTTTGTTTATATTACCAAGGAAAGAGCTAGAACTTTTCACCTGTGGTGCATAATACTTGAAACATGTTTTTAAAAAAAACCTAAATGCATGGAATCTATATACTGCCTATTTTCTAATTTCGTGTTGGTCTTGCAGGAAGACAAACCAGTTCTTGTCTCAGTAAGCCGTGCTGTGACTGGTTATGCTTCGTCAATGCAATGGATCAGTAATGGCACGAAATTCCAAAAGGCACAATATCTCAAAAATGCACAAACATTTAGGTCTTTTTTTTTAAAAAGTACATCTTTCAACAAAATGCACATTTTCGGGGAAAAGATCTGAAAGCAATTTTGTGGAGAGGTCAGTCTGCTCAGGAAATTCCAAGCATTGTTTGCCCACTACCCACAGCAGACACTATTGTGGTCTCAGAACAAAGTTGGTTTGCTCTAAGTGTCAAAATTTGTTCTCAAGTTATGCAAGAGGAAAAAAGAGTCTGGAATTAATTATTTCAAGTTGGTTGAAAATCAGGATACTCTAAGTGATCCTCATTCTCAACTCCTGCCTGATTTAAAGGGGTACATTATCTCCATTCCCATGGAGTGTAGCGCTCCTTAGCACGGACCAGCATTGCATGGCAAGTGGCCAGCCCTGGGAGAGCAGAATGCCACCCCACGGGGTGTGTCAGCTTTTACATTTGTTTGCAAGCTGATCTCGACTTGCGACCACGCAGAAGGAATCTCACTGAAACGCCAGTGTTCACTGTACATAGTCACCCTCCAGAAAGCATGAGCACAGATAAAAGTAAAAGGAACGAGACATAAAATTTCATACCTGAGATTGTCTAACAATAATTCTAAGATAACAATGTATTTCAAAGACTCCTCAATGAGAAGGTTTTTTTCCTTTTCAAAATAACACTGACATGCTACAAAAATTAATAAACCTCATGGATTAAACAGCAAAGTGGTTTTCCATAGTTCCTCATCCAACCACGCAGAGATTCTCAGGGACCCTTAGTGCTATTTCTGTGTATGTTAAAGAAAATTCTCTGTCAGACTTGATCAAGCCTAGCTCTAACAGTGTCTCACTCCAAAGCTCAGTCTTTTTTTATTTCTCAACGGTTTATTTTCTCGCTCTGTTCTCAAAAGTCTTCATTAGACCAACTAGATCAAATCAGAACGATCCTGGTCTGATCCTAATGAATTTACAGGAAAAAATATCTAGATTTCTGCTTCAGTTCCTGGATGGTTATAGCAGTTTACTTTTTTGAGCTGAGCTGTCAGTATCAAAAATCATCATTTTGTTTAGAGTGCTTCCGTTGTTCTCTCATTTAATGGCTGCCATTGTGAAAATAATTATACTTCTCTTTATTGGTTGTCATAGCCTGGAGTTGCAGATAGTAAATACGGTATTGAAACTTCTGTATAAAGGTGATGCTATTCACACAGGCCTCTGAAAACACTTCCTGCTCTTAAGACTGAGATAAACATGGAAGCCAACAGATCCATCTTGCAAGTCCAAGCTGGTGTGGAAATCTCCAGTTCCAATCCATATGCCAACTTTAAGTAACTCTGAGAAGCACTGGTGATTCCCTTGGATTTCAATGTCCTTTCATTGGTCACCCCTAGTAGCTGTTAGAGGGACTCAGGGTTTCAAAGCCTTTTTATATAATTATGAAATGTACGGATTAGCCTCAGATCTCAGTGGTGCCATCATGAAGTGTAACTGATTCCACTCAAGTTACAACACATAAAATTGATTTAAGTGGGATTAGCCCATATGCTATTATAGCACTACATTTTCAAACTGTATTTTTTTTTAAACAATGAAGCAATATAAAAACTCTCACAACCGATTAAATCAGAAAAGGCCAAATGAAAACTTATATCCAGATTCTGCCTTGAAGCAGTGTAAAGTAAGGTATGTATGTCATAGAATCATAGAATGGCTTAGGTTGGAAGGGACCTTAAAGCTCCTCTAGTCCAACCCCCCTGCAATGGGCAGGGTTGCCACCCACTAGGTCAGGCTGCCCAGGGCCAATGTCATTCCGAACTATTCCACTCGTACTGAGTGAAATAAAAGAATATGATGGTTG
Source organism: Sagittarius serpentarius (assembly GCA_034782735.1). Classification (NCBI taxonomy): domain Eukaryota; kingdom Metazoa; phylum Chordata; class Aves; order Accipitriformes; family Sagittariidae; genus Sagittarius; species Sagittarius serpentarius. Next base: position 22,200,446 of record JAVKLA010000024.1, read on the forward strand.
CCTTCAAATTTTGATCAAAACATCTCTAACCTCACCATAGATTCAGCTTCACCTTTTTTTATGGTGTCATAAAGCCTCACTAACTCTTCTCCTGTAATTTTATTTTGCTACTGTTAGGGAGATTAAACAGCAAGAGGAAGAACCTCAGGTAGATGTGTGGGAGCTCCTGAAGAACGCGAATCCCAGTGAATATGAGAAGATTGCTTTTCAGTATGGTATCACTGACCTGAGAGGCATGTTAAAGCGTCTGAAGCGCATGCGCAGGGAAGTGAAGAAGAGTGCAGGTATGGATAAGGCAGAATGTTCTTATGTTTGGTAGTCAAACATGAGAGTCCACCTTAAAAACCCAAACTTGCATCATTTCCATGTAAGGGGACTGACCTGCACACTATAACTCAAGCCTTATTACTGCAAGGAGTTAATCAGAAGGCAGCTTTGGTCCACTGTGGTTAGTGTAAACACCCTGTCCCATTTAGTGCTTACCAAAAGCATCCCTCCCTCTTGGCCAAACAGGATTTCCAACTGGAACAAAGTCCCCCGGTTGTGTGGAAAGGTGTTACCTGATCAAACAGCATGGAAATTGGACCTTGTGTTATCATGAGTATCTTCTGCTCTAAAACAGAGTCACTCCAAACACGTTGTTTGCTCTTCGTAATTGCATTTTGCACTTAATCTGACACTCCTCTGAAATCCTGCCTGTACTAAAAACCCTCCACCCTGCACTGGGTGAGGACATTCAGGCCTGTCTTTCCCCATCTACCCTACTGCACAGTATGAGTGGTGTATACATAAATATAGATGGGTGTTCATATGTATGTGTATATATATGAATGTGTATATAAAATATATGTATATGTTGCATAATACGTATACACACACGGACACACATGTAAATACAACACACTGTCCATTATACTATCTTGGCATTTGCTTGTTCCTGGAGAGCATTTCAGAACTGGATGCAATATATACACCTGCCGTTCCACTGATTTCCTGGAGGAGTCCCTTTTGTGTAGGCGAAACCCTCCACAAATCCGGCTGTAATCCAGCTGCCTGATATACCCTCTCTCCTCACCCATCACCTCACATCATTATATGTGTTGTGTTACTACACATTAATTTTTATTTCTATTTTTCATTTGCTGGTATATCTGAATCTGGCCACAGTTGAGGGAGGGAGAAATGGAGTCGATGGGCTTTGGCCGAGCCACTGGGGCAGTTTCTGTAACCAGTGGAGCTCTCTAAGCCCAGGGAAACTCCTCACCTTCCCCCAGGAGTCCGGAGCAGGGCTGGAAGCTGGGGCAGGAATTGCACGGCTGGCAGGAAGAGCTGCTCCCTACCCAGTGCATCACTTGGGAGTGCCTGAATGTTTTACAGGGAAAGGGGCCTCTCTCAGCACCTGGCACCAGTCTGTCTGGTCCCTGTCCCCAGTTCACTGCTGAGTAGGATGGAGCTTCCAGCCATATCAGGATTTTTCAGTGGACAGGATTTTCCCTACAGGAGGGGCTCCAGATGTTGGGGAAAATGTCTATCCTAGTGACAGGATGAGAGTAGGGGGTTCTTCCCCTCACACCACCTTTATTACAAATTCGAAACTTTACACTGCCATAAGACACATAAAAAATCCTTTTCAGATTTAATAACTATTGTGTCAATATATTCAGTATCCTGCAATCAGACATATGCATGATATAAACCTTAGCAGAAATTGATTACTTTAGCTGTGGGCAATTTGTTTGAGGCACTATTTATTTATTTGGTTTTGTGCCACAGATATCTGCTCCCCTGGGTTTAACTTTTGTGGCTGGCAATACCTAAATGTTGATGTTAAAGTGGTTGAAATGTTTGAGTTGCACCTGGCCTTACCTCGCCCAGGACAGCTTGGCCTACATCTGCACATCTCAAAGAACCTTTTTGAAAAGCCCCATTAGGATTCACAGACTGACAACTTTTGCCTGGCTCCAAATATTTTTGCAAGTATTTTTGCAAATGTTTTGCAGCTGTAACATTTATCACAAGTGGAACTGCAGTGTACACGTTGCAACCTACAGGAAAAATCAGGAAAGCTAATTTGGCTTTTAGACAAACCAATGTGTTTATTCTGCTAGTGGGAAGCTCAACAGGAATTTTAGCTTAAAATTCCCTGTTAACTTGCACGGCAGTGCTAATAAAGAAGTCCTTTGTAACAGACTCATTGTAAATGATTCCAAGGCACCAGCTGTATACCATTTTATTCTGACTGCTCAGCAAGCTATCAAAGCTACATCTACCCAGTCCTATTCAGAATACAGTCACACTGCAAAGTTATGAAGGGATACTAGCTTGAACTTGGTCAGGATAATCAGATCTGTGTAGCTTTGCACTTATTCTGATGTTTCTAGAAGAGAAACTGATTCATGTGGACTAGCCTAAGAATAAAGAGTGATGCGTAACATTATGTGCATGTATTCTGCCAGCTCTGGTGAGATTTATGCAATGCCATTTCAGCATTCATATTCTTGTTTTCTGATCTTCTCTTATAATAACCCTTGGCTTCCACAACAGCTTTTGCCAAAGGTCTTGATCCTGCATATCAGGTGGACAAAGGAGGTAAAGTAAGGTTCATGGTGGAGCTAGCAGATCCAACAGTGGAACTCAAGTGGTATAAAAATGGCCAAGAAATACGACCAAGTGCAAAGTAAGTGGTTTTATTGTATGTAAGCAATAAAATGGGTACACATGTACTTCCTTGACAAGTGTGTTGCATAGATTTATCTCGTTGCTCAGGTTGCACGAATTTCATGTCTGAATTTCATTATACGTAAAAAGTATGCAAATGATATTATATTGCTCATGACCCAGAGAAGTCCACTGTATGCTAAATGTTAATGCAGATTGGCTCCTTTGCCTCAAGAGAAAAGAATTAAGGATCCTCAGCAAAACACGGAGCCATTTCCTACTTTGTAGTTTTGAAAAAATTAGGAAGCACTGTGAGTAAATAAATCACTTGTCCTCAGTCCTATGTCTGAAGGAGGTCAGAATCTTTCTACAGTAATTGGGTGCTAAGAGGAGAGATGTTTAACATCAGGTAGTTACCCACCTGGCTCGTAAACCACCTGAGGAAAGGGGAGCGAGGTTTGTCTCACCTCCCACTACCCAGTTAATGCTCACGCTGAAGTCAACAACCTGCACTAGCTCTAAGTGACTTCAATCATGTGCAACAGGTCTAGTGTACCCAAGCTGCTTCATCATCTGTACCACCTGCATACTGGTTTACTCTCTGGCTTTATCTAGAAGTGGCTTTTCAGGTGCGGCCACTTGAGTACAGGTAGAGCAATGGCTGGAAGTTGAGCCCAGTCCCTAGTGTGGGCACAACCACCCCCTACAGCCTGGTGCAGAAAATCGCATTCCACAGTCAGACACAGCTAGGAATGATGATGTGCAACCGGTAATGCACAACAATGTAAAATTCCTCAAATATTTCTCAGCAGCACAAAACCTTAGCAACTTTCTCCTCTGTCCCTGTGGAAAAAAAAATAGTAATTAGCAAAAGCTCTCTCATGGAGAAGGGGCAGATTTCCTTCATTCTGTTGCTGCAAAAGTCAATGAAGGATTTCGATTAGTATTCATAGCTGACAAAAAATGCATAATAAAGAGGGTACCTTTTCTTTAGCGCCTGTATCTGCCATGAGCCATTCAGAACCGTTTCGCAGGCAGCTATATGGATACCACTCCAGCAGAAGGACCTGGATCGAACGCTCCAGTGCATTTCTTCCAGGCTGCTGAAGCAGCTGTCAGATGCTAATGAGCTTTGGTCATTACAAACCTGGAGCAGATCTAAACTGGTGACACAAAGGTGAAAGGTTCCATATCCCATTACCAAAACCCCATATCCCATTACTGATCTCTTGTGCCATCTGGCCTACCAATAATATTAACTTCTTAACTTTGGCTATTATTAAACTTCACAAAAATGTTAAGAGTGTTGGAATGAGGATGGTGTCCTGTTACTGGTTATTTTCATCTTTACTCCTCTAGAGTTTCAGACTTTATTTTAATTGCCATCCTTCAGAGCCTGCTCATTTTTTTTATTTTTTCATATCACCCAAGCCTGGGATTTTGGAACAAGCCTTAAGATGCTCGTTGCCACTCTACACCATAGCTCTTTTTGGTAAAAAGTCTATGACAGTTCTGTTGAATCTTGGAAATTACTTCCCAGGACAATTTTTCAAGTTCTATGTAAAAAAACAGGATTTTCGCCTCTAATAATCCCTAAAGCACTTTCTACAAAAAACAAAAGGGGTCCAGCAGTTTTGCTAATGTATCTTTGCTGCATTCCTGTTCAAACAGGTACATTTTTGAGCACAAAGGTAACCAGCGAATTTTATTCATCAATAATTGTACGATGACAGACGATGCTCGCTATTACGTAACAGCTGGTGATGAGAAATGCTCCACAGAACTGTTTGTGAGAGGTAAATATGTCAGCTTGCTCCTATTTCACCTGCTGGAAATCGGTGCACCTTCTTTGGCTGCAACAGATATTAACAGGGAGGATTTGGTTCAGTATATTTTTGTATTTGTATTACCAGCCCTTAGGTTCACCCTGTATTTCTGTGATCCCCGACCATTTTTTTCCTCATCCTGTACTTAGTAATTTAGTGAAAACCCTGAAATGGGGATATGATTGATTTCTTACTGTGTATTGCAATCTAGTGGGGCTGTGGTCCCCTTCATAGTTTTAAAGCCATTTTGGAGACTTGTTTGTCGTAGCATTGGCTTTCCCCAACACCACACTTAGGTACCTGATGACCCTGACACTCTTGGTCCAGCTGATCAAGTGCCCTCAGATCAGGCTTTCTAGCATTTAGTTTTCATTCCATTTGCACAGATTTAATGGAAGACTCTATCAAAAGCTATGAATGGGTGGCCATTTCTTCACCCTTTTTGCTCTCATAGTGTTGATAGTCTTACTGATAATATTCATGGCATTACTCATACATGCACAACAAAACAAACAGAAACACAAAACTTACAGTGAAAGAAAAAAATTACGAAATATTTCAGAAATCTATTTGAAATAATGGAGGCCATTGCCCCTATAAATATCATAGGATACCTGTTGTACAATCTCTGGCTATTAAATAAACTTGACAGCAGGAATGAGTTAAACCAATAAGGGCAGCATGTTATGTCATCAGGTCATCTTATTGTGCATAACGGGCTGTAGGACCTAATGAAAATGCAGCTTTATGAAAGGGATCCGTGGGAGGCAAGAGGGGAATGTCAGCTTCTCATGCCGACCTGCCTGGATAAACTGTCAATAAAACAAGATGCAAAGCAGGTATTAATCTGAACAAATGTTATATTTTTTTTAGCACATTTCCTACTAGCACCTTAATGAGCAATCACTTTTCTGATTTAAGGCAGAAAAAACTGCACTGAGACTGATATTAAAATTTTAAAGTAGTATCATCTTCTAGAGCATGATTTTGAAAAACCTCTTTCACTTAGTTTTCTCTCTCAGATTGTAAATCTGTAATTTTCTCTTTCCAAAGATCCTCCAATTTTGGTGACCAAAGGCCTGGAGGATACCAGTACCTATGTAGGTGAACGAGTAGAACTGAGCTGTGAAGTGTCTGAGGATGATGCAAATGTGAAATGGTAAGCCGTGCTTTGAACAGATACTGTTTTTCTTGAGAATAAAACCCAGAATATTTTAATTGTAGGCAAAAATGTGGACAGCTTTTTCTATACCAGTAAACCTGAAAATTGTTACGAAAATCTCAAGAAAACATTATTCAAAAATGTAGCAACAGCGAAAATACTCTTACACATTCATGGATGAGTTTGTTTAACCTTTTCTTGTGCCTTAAGTCTTATAAAGTCTTCTCTGGAAGTTGTAGTCTATGGGAGTCTTATTTGCACAGGACTTCTATCGGAAAAATAATCATTCTTTGTTTTCCATTAGGTTTAAGAATGGTGTAGAACTTACCAATGAACCTAAATCTCGGTATCGAATCAAGGTTGAGGGTAAAAAACACACTTTGATCATAGAGGAAGCTGCAAAAAATGACAATGCAACTTACTCAGTAATGACAACTGGAGGCCAATCAGAAGCTAAGCTTTCGGTTGATTGTAAGTATCATCCATCTTGCTCTTGAATTTGTATGTCACAGTTTACTAGCTTACAGAAATAAATAATTTGTTTGCCTTATCCTGGGGGTTTAAAGGGAGGCTTAACTTCCATACCAACTTCTTTGCTGCAAATCTCCAGAACAGTGATTTTCCTTTAGAAGCTGTTTGCAGTAACAGGGAATGAACTAGTCCTACTTGAAAACTTCTTGTCACTCTGTTAGGATGGAAAACAAAGCTATCCATCTAAAGATGTAACAGGTCAACAAAGTGAAATTTTCGAGGGAAGTATCTGCTTTTCTTTAATCCTTTCAGGTTTTCACACGAAAGCCAAACCACGGCTTTTTAGCCAAAATCAGAAAAAAAGTATGTTGGAAAAAATAAGTTCTATAACTAAGCATACAGGGTCACTTGACCTGAACTCATAGGCACAAACACACCACTATGTAGCTCCCTCAGTATTGTTTGTGCAATATGTCTTTAAAACACCTGTGCTTTTAGCAAAACGTATGTGCCCATCATCTAAATTTATCATACCTTATGCATAAACATACGTTGTTTTATAATACTCATACTGCTTTTGACTGTTTTGGACAAATTGGCATCCTAAGCACAACCAATCCATTCTGTTCTATTATCAAGTTGGAAATTATCTTCCATGGCTATTAAGCTCCATCATCTTTCCTTTCATGCAACTTCTTCTGAGGATTTTCCAACTGGCTTTCTAAAAAACACTGCCTTTCCCATCACTCTTTGTTTCCTGCGCCAGATTATAGTCAGGGATATTTACGGCATACAGATGGTACTGTGTGTTCAGCCTGGCCTACAGCATCTAATCTTCCAGAAAGCGGGAGTGAAATGGGGCACCAGTTCTCAGACTCAAGTTTCACAAAAGCTAGTCATATCTGTGGGTATTCATAGGGTGAGTTAAGCAAACATGAGAACAAGTAGTGTATGAAGTTAAGCTTACTGGCCAGTCAGCTTTTGCTACCAGCCTGATAAAACAAGTTGAGAACTACTGTCCCCACTTGTGATGAAACTCTTTGGTAAGTCTTCAAGTTATCTTGGATCAGCTGGGAGAGCTATGAGAGCAGTTAGATCGCTGTTAAATTACAGGAAAGGTGGGTCGTAATCCCTTCTAGTGCATAGGTCTGGGGACACAGGTCTTTAACTTCTTAAAAGTTTCTTACTGAACTCTGAGGGATAGAAACACCCGATCTCCAGCACCTAAACGCCAGAGAGGGGACAGCATTCAAATCATGCTGCTGGGCTTAGTTCTTCTACTGGGAATAACCAGGGAGTTTCCCCAGTCAGGGCATGGGTCACCCTTTCTAAGGCATCGGACTACATGAAAAGAGGTTAATTTATGTGGCTTACATGTACACATTACTGGTATTTCAACTTGAGAACTTTATTATGGGAAGCATTTTTCTGATTTGAAGACTACTGTGATGGCCAGTAGCAGCTCCGTGACAGAATCATGAGCTATTGTTTGGTATTAGCATTAATAACTCTGCTTCTCTCTTCCTAAGTGAGACCACTGAAGATATCACTTGCACTAGAAGACCAGACTGTGAGGCTTGGACAGGAAATCCACCTGAAGTGTGAGATATCTGAGAATGTGGAAGGGAAATGGTATAAAAATGGGCAACTTGTCGAAGCTAGTGACCGTGTAAAGCTTTATCACAAAGGAAGGTGAGCCTGTTGTGTATTGACCTGACTTTTGACGGAATGACACTGTAGACCAGTATGTGGGCTACTTCACTGAAAATTACCTGGTAATCAAGCCTAAACTCTGTCCCTCAAACATATTTATTTTTATCATCATAAAAGCCATGTCTCCTTGCCCCCTTTCATCTCATGTCTTTTGGCTGTGAAGGACAGTAATCAAATCCTTGATACATCTAAGTTCAAGCTATTGATTTTTCTTGACATTGCTGGTGGTGTTAGTATGAGATATTAAGTAGTAAAGGAAAATAATTGTTAGACATTATTAAAAATATATAGCTTTTAAATGTCTGTTTTTCTGACAGCTTCTGTTTGTGTCAATTCAGACCATGTATCACTGTCCATGCAAAGTGTGTGGAGATATCAGGTCGCTTTGCATTTACAATCTGCCCTTTTTCATGGAAAGATTGTCAGTTTAAAAACAAAACACAGCAAAAACAGGTCCTACCTTTAATTACATCCCCTTCACTTCAGCCTAGCAGACTATTCATACAGCTGGGAACTGCCCTTGCGAAGACGCTCCTAAACAAGCTATGAAATGTTTGCATTGACTCCATAACGCTTGCTAAGTCACAGTGAGGGACAGGTGCCAGCTGTGCAATGACCCCTTGGACTGACTGGTGAAGGAGCTCCCCACAACCTATGTAGGCCCATAGGGTGAGGAGAGGGAAAGGGGAGGAGGAAGAGCACAGAGGTGAGTCCTACCTTGAACAAAGCTTAGCCACAGCAGGTCACAGGAGAGCAAAAATATCACCATACTGGAAGATGCAGTTAGGTAGTAAGAGCGGAATACGCTTCGCTCACCCATTTCTTTATTCTGGCAAACAAATAGTAGGTTGGATCCTGTCACAAAGATGGTCTAACAATACTCAGAATATTCCAACAATAGGATCACCTAAAGATTTCTTCTCGAACAACCAAATTACAATCTAATGGTGACAGCACAGAATCCCTGTACACTCCTGTATTTTTCTGCTTCCATGTTCAAACAAAAAATATTAGATTTGGTTACATTATTTGGTGGTTGTCTCAACAATATTTTGTACAAATCACACGGTATTTAATCAGCTAAAATACCACTAAGCAGCCAGTAAAGGATTTTTCGTCAGTAATTTTACATACTTGCACAGATCTCCTGAACTTTTCACAGATTTTTCCTTATAGCTTCAAGTAGTCTTCAAAAAGAATTTACATTGATTTCTTTTTCAATTTTTCACAGAATCCACAGATTTGTTATAGCGAGCGCTGCTGTTGAAGATGAGGGTGAATACATGTTTGTACCAGATGCCTACAATATTAATATTCCATGCAAAGTACATGTTGTGGGTAAGTATATGGCACAATGACTTACATGTAACATCTCTTTCTCTGACGGTTGGAAATTAAAAGCAGTGTGAAATACCCTTGATTACAATCAGTTTGCTTCCTCTGAGCAGACATGTACCAGAGAAAACAGACCTGCTGCTTTGGCAAAGTGCGAGTGAGCTGGTCAGAGAGCACTTTGCCTGTGCTCAGGGTCTGCTCCCAGCTTACAAGCCCGGGGGAGGCTTCTTGATATTGAATTCCTAAACCTAAACCACTGCTAAGAGTTTGTGTAAAACACCTGTTGCTATCCTTTTTTCAGTATACAGTATTGTCGTCTTTGAAGGATTGGCTTGCCGACATTGCAAAATGTGATTTAGTTTGGCAAAATATTAGTAGAATAAGCACCTATTTACCTATTATTTCCTAAATAGGTTAAATGATATCTAGAAAGCAAAATGCTTCTGGCCAGCTTTTATTCACTCAGCAAAACAGAAAGCTTGTTAATGATCCCAGTCTTTCAAACAAAAATAAAACAAGGCATTGACTCTTCCCACAACAATACCTCACTGGCTTTTAACTGCAACCAGCAACTTGGAAGTCAAAAGGGGAATATAAACGACCAAAGTCTTAGAAAATTTGTTCTGTAATTGAAGCTGAAAGAAGTGGGATGTCCATGTTAGAAAAAGTACTGGCAAGGTTTAGGGAGAATGAAGAAGGAAGGGGTACTACAGGGATATGCCCACCGATACAACTTCCAATACATTAAAAAAAGTTCTAAGAGGATATTCATCAGTTGTTCTCCATACACATGGGGTACAATAAAAGTGGCCATTTCATTTTCAGAAAAAGGATTTGGGTTAAGAAAACTTTAAAACTGTAAGAACAGTGGTGTCTGAAGTGTGGTAAAAGGTGTTGCAGAAAGCCTGCAATGGAGATTCTGAAGAGCCACTTGGAGGAACTCTCTCTCAGAAGTTACCTGAATATACATAATTCTGCCTCAGGAAGACAGATTTTTTGTTTTTTATGGTCTTACTATTCCAAAATGTCTATGGTGCCATGATTTATGTTTCATCAGGCAACTATTTTCTTAAAAAGAAATTTTCTTTACAAATTTTCTTCTGAACAAAAAATCAGTTGACTAAAAATACCAGGAAAATACAAAACATAGAGCATGTTTCTCCATGTTGCAGACCTGTGCCAGGTCACTGAACTCTCAGAGTGGCAGCCACATGGCAAATTTGGACAATCTCTCCTTTTTCAGATCCTCCTAAACTCCACCTGGATGGTCTTGGGGAAGGTAACACTGTGACAGTAGTGGCAGGAAGCAAACTACGACTTGAGATCCCCATTACTGGCGAGCCAACTCCAAAAGTCATGTGGAGTAAAGGGGACAAGGTACGTTGTCATTATACATGTTTCTTTAGCCTAACAAGGGTCCTTTTCCTTCAAAAAATAACCTTTAGCCTTATGAAGACATTGATTTTAACAGCAGAAAATAAGGAGGAGATGCACTTTACTTAAAAAGGCCTCCTCACTCAAAAATGAAGGGTAAAATGGATAAATATTATTTAATATCTTTTGGGTCTTTTTGAGGACAGAAGGAAAAAAATATGGTTTTGCTATGAATAAATTGTAAAGGAGAGGGACATACAAGATACAGAAGAAAACTAGTGAAAATCTACTAAATCACTACTTCTTCGGTACATACTGCCCAGAACAGCTGCCAGGTTTTGACAGGAAGCCATGGTATGTTCTGGTTTTGGAAAATGAATGATAAATTCTGATGGAGTGTCAAGTCCCAAAGGAAACAATAGGCTGGGCAACTGGTGACTTGCATCCGGTGTCTTAATGCAAAAGTTTGCACAGATCAATCCCTGTCTGTGTAATACCAAAAAGCCACTTTTCACATTTAAATTTTTATTGTGGTATGTGGAAGCTGGAATATATTCTTATTGCTGGATTTGTCAGACCTATCTGGTCAAATCTCCAACTACTATTTTTCAAATATTAATTGCAGTATCACCACTGTGGACTTGTCCAAATAGGGGATTATTCTAGGAGAGCTCTTACTCCAAAATCTGTGCCAGCATTTGAAATCTGTGAGGAAAAACTGCTGACCATTACAAGCACTCTGACCTTTAAACTGAACGAATTACATTTCAATCTGACTTTTGGGAGAATCCGCTACTCTCTTTACAGCAAATTAATGACAGGTAGTGTTGACAAAAGTGTGTTCTTGCTCACAGGACAAGTAAGCCTAGTGCCGCTCCCTTTGAGATGTAATGGCTGAACTGAGAACTAAACAGTTACCGTATTTTAAAGTTATTTATTTGTCTCTCAGTTATTTTGTCATTTTTGTGATTATTAGGTGTCTGAAATGCTGAGCTTTACTGTGTTTTTTCTTACAGTTGCTTCAGTATTTTTGCTGAAGTGTCCTGTACTGCATTTGGGTTTTGATTTTTGGGAATTTTTATTCTCAAATCCAGAAAATACAACTTTTCCCTCTGCTTACTTTGATTCCTAGTGGATCACAGACAGTGGAAGAATACGGGCAGAAACGTACCCAGACAGCAGCTGTCTGGTCATTGATGCAGCTGAGAGGGAAGATTCAGGTCCTTTCAGAATAACATTAAAGAATGAGGCTGGAGAGGACACAGCTCTAATCAATATTAAAGTGGTTGGTAAGTCATGTGGAACAGTGCACATGAGCCATGACTTTTATCACAGCCCTTTTCAATAAATGCTCCTTTAAGAACCCTACTTTTCTGCACCCCAACAAGAGACGACTTCTTCTTCCTGTATCCGAAGGGTCACTTCCCTAGATGGGGTCCTCCTCAGCTACCAAACCGTTGTAAATTCTCAGAAAACTTCCATTTCCCTGTTTGCCATTTTCAGATGTGGAAATGAGACACAAGGATGCTAAGATCCAGCGTTACTGAAGGACACCGGTGCTTAGCATGGGACTAAAGTAGAAGTTAATTATCACCCCACCGCCACCTCACGCTGCAGCGGCCAAACTTACGCAGCTGCCTCAGGCCGCCCTTAACACTCTCTGTTCTCCATTCTCCATGTGGTTGTGGGCTCTGTCTTACCACATGCCCTCTAGTGCCTCTCGAGTGTCTTGACTGTGCGGAAGACCCTGGCATTTATTCCTTCCTAACCACCCGCCAGGTTCCACAGAGGCCTTTCTTCTCTCTCCCTCCTCATTAGGAGCAACTGTTGCCCTTCAAAAACTATTCAGATTTGTTTCTTATTTGACATTTTTTATTTCAACCTATGCAAAAAGAAGAAAGTTGTTTGTTGGTTTTTTTCATAATATCTACTTTCTTTACAACAGATGTTCCCGATCCTCCTCAGGCACCAAATGTGACTGAGGTGGGTGAAGACTGGTGTGTTATGACTTGGGAACCTCCGGCAAATGACGGTGGATCACCCATCTTAGGTACATACTTTCCTTTTTTTTGTGGTGATGGTCTAACATGGACAAAAGAAAAAAACCCCAAACAACGGACACCACAGGATCAGAGTTTAGCTCAGGCCCTGGAGGGTTGTACTTTGATTATCCGGTTGCAAGAATGTTCTACCCAGTCTTCAACTTTATGGGATACCTGTTTTTCTAATGCTTTGAGATTTCTCATTTTGTATGTTGCCACATTATCAATCCCCCTACTTGAAAGACAGCCTCTTACAATACCAAACTTTGGACAGTTAGCCTGTCGTAATGTTAGCAGGAATTTCAGAAACAATTTACTGAGTAAATTGGAATATCTTCTAACACCCCGAACCAACAGGAAAGTCAGAGGGGCGCAGAGGCCAGCAGAATCAGGCCCTTTTCACTCTAAACTAAATACAGAGGTGTTGTAAGTGAAGTCAGAAAAAAAGCTTGTATGTGGCTGTGAAAGTCAAACAGGTGACTATCAGATAGCTTGAAATGGGAAAAAAATTAACAAAAACCCCTAAATCACTCTGAGGCTAGAAGGGGATATTGAGGTTTATCCAGAAAAAATGCCATTAGACAGTCAAAAAATAGACCCCTCGCTATTGAGCTTTATGCCACCACTTACTATAATTTGTTTGGTCAATAGGATATTTCATTGAAAGGAAAAAGAAACAAAGCTCCAGGTGGATGAGGTTGAACTTCGAGCTGTGCAAAGAAACAACTTTTGAGCCAAAGAAAATGATTGAAGGTGTTGCTTATGAGGTCCGTGTATTTGCTGTTAATGCAATAGGCATTTCCAAACCGAGCATGCCTTCGAAGTCCTTTGTTCCTTTAGGTAAGTAATCAAGAGCACAGGGATAGGCATGCATTCAGAAAATTATCACTAATACTTTATTACAGTCATCTAATTATATAACTGTAGTTCTTACTGCACTTGCATTGCTCAGGACCTGTCTTTATTAGGTGCTGCATAAACTATATGTCTGTCCCTGAAGGATTTATAGTCTTTTATAAACAAGCAACAAGGATGTATAGACAGAAAAACGGTGCACTATAATAAAACAGTGGCATGCTATAGGTCAGCCTGATACGGTCATTACCATGGTCAATATGTTTTAAGGACCAGAAATAATAGTTCCACGTTTTTGTGTATCATAGGCACCTCCTCAGTCAACAGTCAAACTACTGCCAGTCAAGCTGGCAACTTAGAGAATTGATAAAGATGATGGATTATAGTCTTGGTTGTTTTGTGTGTCTTTCTCCTGCTGTAAGTTCAGTCAGACACTGGCTTTTGGCCAAAAATGCTCAGGAAAAGTGATCAGAAGTCTAAAGATCACTATTTGCAGGCTGCACTGTATGAAAATGAGACCTTTTTTTCACATTTCACTACTTATGCCTTTGCTGTTCCATAGTAGCTTGCCATTTAAAAATGTACAGGTATTCACAAATAATCCATACATTTACATTTAAAAAAAATCACAGGTATACAATCTATCATAAAGGTAGAAATCTATGGAAAAAAATGAAGTGAATTTGCCCAATATTGCAATAAATCATACGATAAGATACATTTGAATAGTCCCTAATTTCACTCTATGCCTCATGGATCCCCATTAGCTGAAGCACGGGCTTTTACCCCAAAAAGGGACCACATATTTTCAATGTCCTTTTGCAGACAATCCAGATTAGGCTAGGTCATATTTTTTACTATTCTATATGTCACCTTATTGATTTATATTAATGTAATAGCTAGAAGGCCCTGTCATTCACCTAGTGACAGATTAATTTGGTGGCTTTTTCATAAGAAGAAACAGATTTTCAAACTATTGTGACAACTACAAGTCCCTGTAAAAGAAAGGTATCTCGTTCTGTAGGCCAGCAAAGCTTCCCACCTTGCTCAACGCCATCCCTACGATGCAGAGGAGGAGGAAGAAGGTGGCTGTTATTGCTACGGCATGCTCTCCTCCTGCCAGAAAATACCTGCTGTTGTAGAATACGCTGCTTACAGCTTCTCTGCTCTACCTTCCACTGCTCTTTGTCCTTCTCACTCCTCAGCAGGAGGAATTTAACTCTGGGTTAGGCTGCGAGCAGATATGGGATGAGGGACCTGCTTCTCCTAGTTTGGTCCTAATTGGGAAAGATGTGCCAGGGATGACTGGAATTGCCTGGTAGGCAGGATTTAGCCTGCCATCTATGATGTTCATTAGAGGAATACACACCATAAACGTAAACCTTTAATTGTAACACAGTTTTCTGCCTTCTCCCCGCTGCCTGCTTGCTTCAGCTGTTACCAGTCCACCAACTCTCCTGGCAGTGGATGGGGTGACCGATACCTCAGTTACAATGAAATGGAGGCCACCAGACCACATCGGAGCGGCAGGGTTAGACGGCTATGTTGTAGAGTACTGCTTTGAAGGAAGTAAGTGACAATGACTGTGGTATGTTATTCATAGTGAAAGTAGGTGAGACTTTCTCCATTTTTTCTCTACGGGTATTAGGTGCTCTCACTTTAAGGCAGAGACTAATGAGTCAGAAAACCTCAAGCAGCAGGGTTTTGTTCAGGCTTCCGTTGGTTTGTATTCCAGATCCCACCCATTGATTGTAGTTCAGCCCATCTTACATTTGATCTGAAATTCAAATCAAAAGCCACATAATCTGTTGTAGTGTACCAAGTACCGTGTCAATTGCTATCCTCTTTTTTGAGCTAAATGAAGAGTACATGCAGTAAAGTGCAGATGGATGAATGAACAGGAAACAATGAATGGCTGCAAGTGTGATCCAAAATATGTGCAGGTTGGCTGGGTTTTAGGGATGGGAGGTCCTCAGTGTGGTAATCTCTATCTTGAGATATTACTAATTGAGTACTTCAAGTGCCAGTTCCCAATACTGAGGACAGACAGCCTCTCCAATAGCTGGCTGTAGAACTTACCTAGGCATGCAACGTTCATGTCTGGGTATTGAGTTTCTCCAATGTCTCAGTGTAGTTAGATACAGGATCTTTAACTATGTCCATCTAAGACATAAATCTATACAGAACTGAAGGAGAAAGATAAAGGTGTAAAAGGCTGAATAAACTTACAAGAGTAAAATAACAAGGAATAGGGAAATACAATTTATATTTTACTACTAAGAGTATTTGGTGATCAAGCAGCAGAAACTTAGTATTTTCCAGCAGATTTTCTTCTGAATTGGCATCAGACGAAGTCTATTTTCAAAAAATAAAATCCACCAGCACCTCGGTAAGTATCATATAGCCTGGAGTGGTATGTGCAATACCCAGCCTCTGTGGGCAAATGCCAATCAGCGGGACTCCAGCGATGTTGTGTATTTGGATGAATGGGATACAGTTATCTTCAGCTCTGCTAGCTGCTGCTCTTAACTGCACTGTAAATCAAGTGATGAGTTGGACATCTTTTTTCATAAAGGCATTTATTTCAATGAAAGCTTTTCATGAATGCAGTCCACAGCCTGGAGACAAGAGGTAGAGGACAGAACTTGTCATTCACACTGTCACGTGTTTCAGATTCAGACAATCCAGGAAAACAGTAGTTCACAAAAGCGGTCAGATACCACAGGAGCAGAGTGCCCTCAGCTCTCACTCAGGCGAGTGGGAGAGGGAGTGAAGAAGAACCACTGGCTTTTCTCAGGAGCACTCAGCGTCTTGTAGTATTGAGGTGAATATCTGTAAGGAGCAGGAAGAGACTGCAAGAAGCTCAGAGATCTGGAGAAGATTCCCTGAAGGCAGACACAGCTGGAATGGTAGGAAGGGTTTTCCTTGTATATTGGGAGGGAGCTGCGGGAACAGCTCAGAACGAGTAAGCGTGCAGTCTCACATCAAGATGCAGCATTCCTACAATGTTTCCACTGCACAGGCAAGATATACGGGAATATAAAGGGGACTGTCAATGTGAGGACTTCAGTGTATATTATGTTCTGTTTAGCAATGGTAGGATGGTGGGGAAAAGGTTAAAAGTGCTTGTACTATGCTACTGTCATAAAACCCTTGACATTACAGTATACGATATCCAAATTAGGTGACAAGAGAGGACGAGAAATACATATATATGTTAATGCAAACTATGGTTTTCAGAGGAATCTTCCAAATCTGTCTTTTAAGGACTATGAGACAGAAGATCATTGTATACCTGTTGAACAGAACAAATTCTTTACTTTTTTTTTTCCAGATAGGTTTAAAACATATGAAGATACAACAAAATGGCAGTAAATCTGTCATTTTATTGTTACCCACCTCAGTTAAAATACAATGGGTACAATGTATTTTACATAGCTTTCCGAGTGTTTATGTATATCTATATATGGCTCCTATATATGCATATACATCTATATATACACAATTGACATTATTTATGTATATATGATACAAAAATGGTTAGGAAGAAGCAAGGTTAGTAGAAAATATCAATTTAAAAAATGTGTTATTGGAATATACATCCTTTTCTCTGTGTTCAGTCCTTTTTTTTCTTTCTTGCAATATTGCAGTGCCTCCTTTTCTCAGCCCTTTCAGTGCCTGTTCTGCCTCAAACTAATTTCTTCTATAATGTTTAATAACTCTTTAATTTCAAAGTACTTTTTATGACTGTCTATATTCATTCTGCTGTTCTTTTCTTTTAGTTACCTGTTTGTAAACTCATTTGTCTTTACCTTCTCCATTCTTTCATTGTTGTCACTGAAGTAGTTTTAAAGAGGGCTTTTTTGAGTCTTCCTTATCATAGCAATCATTAGAAGAAATCACAAGCTGAAAATAGGCAGACAAAAATATATATATAATTATAATTTAGAAGAACCATGTACCATGAGCATTGGTTTGGCTTCATGAAAATTGGTATTTCCCCTTAGTCTGAACCTCATAACTTGATCAACATGGTGGACTCTTGGACTTCCTTAACTATGGTAGCACCTTTGACAGCTTTGACAGTGTGTATTACTGAACTGGAGTCTCATCACGAGTATCTGGATCTGGCATCGCCCAGGTGTGAATAACGTGAATACAGAACTCCCCAAGGCTAGTTTACAACATCCAACTTGAACCTCTTGCTGTGGGGATACGAAGCAGACCAAATCCTGTTAACACTGCAGAAGTCAATTCCTAGTAATGTATGCTGCCAACTGGTTCTTGTGTGACATTTCAAGGGTAGGCTGATGAGCTTGGCCCTAGTTTTCCCTAGGACACGATGTTTATCTGCCTTTAAATGTCCATTATACCTGCAGATGATCTGTTTTCATAGCTAGTAAATAAGCACTTCGGAGTTTCTGTTGGCTGAGATCTTTGCCAGTGTACCCATCCAGGACCATGCACAGATACTAGGATAGTATTTTTATTATCCCAAAAATAGCCAATTCCAGGAAATCCAGGGCAGTGATCGCTTGGTCCAGGAAATAAAGCCTTAGTGATTACATCATATCTGTCATCATCCATGGTTTTGGCCTTCTTTAATTTTCTTTCTGTGTAGCCTTTAGCTAAATGTGTTCTCTTCCTCTGTTTCCCCAAGCTTTTTTCCAAGACTTCTCTTTTTCTGTCTCTCTTACTCAGAATCCTTCTCTGAATTTCTTCTCTCTTCTATGATGTGTTTTCTTCTCCTCCTGCACTTTCTCTCATCATCATTTTGTTTCATTTCTCTCTTCCATAAGTTCCTTTTGTCTCTTTATTTTCATCTTTCCAGGGCTGTGATCAGGCCCAAAGAAAAAAAACTTTATCTCCCCCTCTTCCTTTATCTTTTAGCTTTCCTGTAAGCATCATGCATAACTGTTCTTTGATCTAGATGCCCTCTTCCCATCTCTTTCCTCCCTGCAGTCTCCCTAAATACGGGTCCTCTAAATCTTTAAAGCCCAGCATCTATCTTTGCATACTTACTAACAGGAATTGCTAACCACTGACAAAATTCTCCATCTGTGTGAAAGTGGGTGTCTCTGATTAATTTTAAAGATGGATTCTCACAAGGTATATCGACAGATCTGTCTGAGGAATTGATGGAGCCACCTTTTAACCTGGAAGGTACAGTATTCAACAAAGGATATAAATCTTCTTTAACAAAAGAAAAACTCTCTTCGTAAAAGTAAAGATAAATTTCTGAGAGTGAATCTTAGGGGCAACAATCTACAGAATTTGCTGCAGTACATGTATAAGGGGAGGGGGGTGTGCTAGGGAGAGTCACTGACTGCAATCCTCTTCTGCTAGAAGCTGAAGGCAGCAGCTTGAAGGAGAACTTAATTCCTAAAAGTAAGATACAGAGTTATGAAAATGTACTACAGTATTGCACTCTATGTCTGCAGGGCTCTCTCGTTTATAATAGTTCTCTTGTCTTCTGTGCCCATTTTATAATGCTACCTTCATATGATGTGGAAAGTATTGACACTGACTTGCTACTGCATCAATCTAACTCCAAATGTCAAGATGCCAGCAGTGTTAAAGCAATCTATGTGTGGAGGACAGGGTGGAAGAGAAAGTATCATTTGTAATTGAAGCTTTTGTGAAAGACTGTACTGTTATGATCATTCTATGGATTACATGCAACTGCCTAGGGGTAGGATAAAAAAATCTGAGAATGCTGTAATTATGTGAGTAATTCTGACACAGCCTTCCTTTTTTAAAGACACGAGGAGAGATGGCATTTCATTGCAATTTGTAAATATTCTGTGTTTCTCTCATCCCTGCACTCTCAGTGGTACTTTCAGGGTACTCAGTACTGGTTGAAATTAACCGTAAACTCCATTTCTCTCCAAGGAAGCTGTTAAAGCAATGATGAGTGCTTCTGGAAATATACTCTATGTCCCCCTTTTCTTCTATCAGCCGAATTTAAAAACTGATCAGTTTTCTCTCTGGTACAATTAAATGATAGGCACATTCTAAAACCATTTATTTCTCTAAATACAAATATATAATCAGCAGAAACTCTTTAAGGTCTTAAACATTCTTCCTACGTATGAAAGTGAATCAATATCATGTAATAGCATAATTAGAAAAACAAAATAGAGGTATTCGTTAGAATATAATGAAGCTATTACTGTTCTCTAATATTCCTCATCTGTGCAGTGGATGTATTTATAATTCCCTATTCTTTCGATTCGTCCTCCCATCCTCTTTTCCCTAAACTAGCTGATGAATGGATCGTGGCTAACCCGGAGCTGACAGACAAAACGAAGTTTACTATTAATGGCCTGCCGACTGGCTCGAAAATCCTTGTGAGAGTAAAAGCTGTGAATGCTGCTGGTGAAAGTGAGCCCAGGTACCACCCACAGCCTATCTTAGTCAAGGAAGTGATAGGTAAGATCCTTCTGCCTACACTCACCCGCAAATACACTCTGCTTCCATACTTGGTTCTGTTTTTTTAAGGCTAATACTTGTTGCTGGAAACTGATGATAAGGGCTTACAAAGCCATTGTGCAGTGGGTAGAAATCATGAAACCATTTTTAAAAAAATTTGTAATTATTTTTATTTATTTCATTTCTAAGCCTTTATTGCTCAGGCTTTCAAGGCTTTTTTTTCTGCAGAATTTGAACTGATGCTGCTTTTCTTAAGTTGCACTGTTTCTCGCCTGTTCTTACCACCATAGCATTTGGTGTTACAAAACCCGAGAGTGTACTGAATGTAACATTGTAGGATCAAGAAATTTAAGATACCTCACTCATTAGTCACTTCCGAGAATTGTAGACCACACAGTCTCCTATTTATAGTGATGCCCACCAGTGCTGCCTCAGTTAGAAAAGAAGATAAATGTCAAACACAAGCTTTTGGCTTTTTTCAGAACCTCCAAAGATTCGTCTACCAAGACACTTAAAACAAACCTACACTCGAAGAGTTGGAGAAACTGTGAATCTCGTTATTCCTTTCCAGGTAAGAACTAGAAACACTGACAGGAAAATACTCTGTTTTTCTTATACTGCTGCTTTTAAACTTATTTCTATGTAACTTTGGTAGGCCAGTGAGTTAACTTAAGCAGATGTGGAAGCACACTGAAGTACATAGGTGCTTGAAAGCTTTTGCTTTGACATCTCAAAGAAATGATGTTAAGCCAATTAATTAATTGGGTAACTAGCTGTCCTGGTTTCGGCTGGGATAGAGTTAATTGTCTTCCTAGTAGCTGGTACAGCGCTGTGTTTTCAGTTCAGTA
>JAVKLA010000024.1:22221261-22242785 GCA_034782735.1 Sagittarius serpentarius
CCCATCCCACTGGGTGGGGGGGGAGCGAGTGAGCGGCTGCATGGTGCTGAGTTGCTGGCTGGGGTTAAACCACGACACTAGCTTAGGCAGACTGATTTGTCATCTGTTATCCAAAGGACACTTCTAAATCCTCACAGTAGGCATTGCATGTGAGATAGTCGCTAGCACAACGCAAAATGGTTCTACTGGCAGTAGTCAGAAATGGTATCATGGGTAGGACTGTGGCATTTAATCATTTTCTTGTCATGAGAGAGGAAAAGGGAGGGGCAGAGTGGGCAGAGTTTCACTGTCTCCTGTAGAAACTGCAGCTTTTAAATCCTTGAGATCACAACTGTAATATGACTATTTCCAAGGATACAGCACGTTTTCCCACAGCATTGTGTTAACCTTCATTCCCATACCTTTTACAACAGTGACTGCCTCTCTACCTGCAGGGCCCTCATTCTTCCAAATACAAGAATTACGGCAGAATTCATTTCTATTTCATGTCTGCACACCTAAAGATACTGGGTGGGCATAACCTGGCTTCGACAAAGCAGTTAAAAGCCTAATGAAAGCTTGATCAGCAATACACTGCAAGATACACTGCTCTTGAGAAATTAAAGGAATATTCTACGGTTATTCTCTAAGATGAGGCATTCAAAAGGTGTGAGATTATCTTTTTCAGACCGCATTTGCAAATTGTTTGCCTCTGGAAGGCAAATTCCAGGGTAAAGCAGGTGGAATTCACTCTCATTTAAGTACCTAAATTGGGCACTACTAGGCCCACAAAAACGGCACACAAAAGGTGTCAGTCCTGCCTACCTAACAACTATTCCAACTGCTTTTCCAATGAAAGAACAAAGTGTGGGATCCCTGGAGGACTTTCCTCTTTCACTGGCAGTGTAGAGAATGTAGGCACTTCCAGAGGGTAAAATACTTTGTGCGGCATTTTCTGTTTTTTTCCGCCTTTCCTTCTAGAAAACTGGAAATTAATTGTCAAATTTAGCCAGAAAGTTAATTGGCCAACTTAGCCAGAATTTGCAAATATTTTCAGTCTCCTTAAAAAAAAAAAAAATCAAGCTGCGTTTTAGGTGAATTAGTACGATTGCATCTCAAATGCTGTATGATTTAAAAAGAATTCTCAGATTCTTTCAGAATGTTTTTTGTCTCCATTTGGGAAAAATGAGAAATAAACTCAATTTGTCTCCCACCTTTTTCTCTCCCAAAACCATACACAAATTGTTAACTTGCTTCTTACAGGGAAGACCAAGGGCAAAAGTAACATGGCAGAAAAATGGTTCTCCAATCGACAAGAACCAAATCAACATCCGCACCACTGAAAATGACACTATCATCTTCATCCGAAAGGCGGAAAGGAGCCACTCTGGAGAATATGACATGAAAGTGGAAGTAGAGAACTTGCAGGACAAAGCTACGATAGATATTCAGATTGTTGGTATGTTTTGAGAAACAGAAATAAATGCATGCCCGAGAAGCAGACTCCAGCCATTTCAAAGCTATAGGAAAACAGAGGAATCCCAAAGAGCATCTTTCTCAACAGTGATAACTCTCCACATCCACTTACTTGGCTATAGATTTGTGCTCTCTAAGTAAACCTCCCTACACGATGGTGGGTGCTTGTTGGAACGTGTCAGTCCCCTTTTTTCACTGTTATGCTTTTCATAAAGTTCTTGTCTATCCAGGACACAAGCTTTTTCCCGTTGAGTGGTATCCATAGCCAGAAAGGGTAGTAAATTCATAGTAACTTTGTCACAAGTGTAATGCAGAAGAAATCCTAAATGTTGAAAGGACCTGAAGGTAGGAAAGACAGACAAGAAAAACACATTTACTTTTCGTTTTTACCAGTCTGTTTCTTTACATAATAAGCAAAACTGGTAGCACAGCCTTTATAACGATTGTCTGTCTTTTAGGAACACATCTTCAACTGGTTTTAACTTTTTCAAGATATAATGTCCTTATGCAATTAAAGAGCATATGCATATTAGAAACCATACACACAAAGTGGTCAAGTTAAGTTTTTCATAATTCTGACATGTCTTAACTTTGGGAAGTTTTATTTTGCAACCTCAGCTTTGTTTTGACATTGGTTTTGGCATGTGCATGCTGTAAGAAAGAGATTGAGAAATCGAACGAAGTGGAAGATATGTGTAGGGAAGACAGAGAGAGAGAAAGTAAATAATGGAAAATGTCAGCTGCCTTATTTTTGTTACAGATCGCCCAGGCCCACCAGAGATTGTAACTATTGAGGATGTCTGGGGAGAGAATGTAAATTTGTCATGGAAGCCACCAAAAGATGATGGCAATGCTGCCATTACTGGGTACACTATTCAAAAAGCAGATAAGAAGAGTATGGTAAGTAATCAGATGTTTAAAAGGCTGATTTACTCATGAATTCTCCCTTTTTAAAATAAAAAGCCTCACATGCTTAAATTGATGTAGGTGGACAAAGCATTGATTAGTCAGTGTTCAGAAAATCTGCAAGCATCTCTAAAAATTGTGAAAATCCCCTGGTCACGGTATCTAAAGCCTAGAAAGGGAAATGTTTGCAGGTGATGCCAAAGAGGAGGACAAAAAGGAAAGGACAGGTGGATTTGAGGGAAGTAATTCTGCTTTTTTTCCTTTGTCTCAGTAGAGAAAATGAAACCCAAAAATATTACTTCCAGAGTCAGTAGGTTGCTACTAGAATCAAAATGTAGTACTGTTGTTTTCAAACCTGTAATGTCACATTCTGTAAGTCATTGCCACCCCTTACTATCCATGGCAAAATACTACATATGTAATTTGTAAACTGCTTTGAGATTTACAGACAAAAAGTGCTATATAGGGATGTTTATTATTTTCATTAAACATGAATTTTACACTTCCTTAAAAGACAGTAGTTGGATTCTTACATTTAACACTTACTGCAAATTTAAACACTGGAAATCTAGGACAATATTTTGGGAGCTGCCTTATCTAAGGGAATCTTTTTGCCCACCCCATCCCCACTTTAATATGTTGATCTGCTTCAGAATGGTCTGATCAATTCATTCTTCCTATGCCGCTATTTCCCATCCTTCATTTATTCTTTCTCTTCAGAGTGTAAGAAGAGATGGTCTCTGTACAGTGACCAGAACAAGGATGTCCCCTGTCTCTAAATTACTGCGTTAAGGAGAAAGCAACAACAGCAGTGCAGTGTGTCATGGATCATTCAGGTCATAGCTTCCCCCTGTTCTCGGTGGTGGTGAATTCTGCAATTCTGGCACAGCTGGCCTTCTGCGGAAAACTGTTTTCCCAAAAGGCACTTTGGCTCTTAAAGTTGACGAAACATCAACACAAACCGTGGCACAGGGAACTTACTTCTAAGTTCATCTTTAGAAAAGCAAGAAAACTATGTGGGGCAGAGTAAAGAAAAGCAAAACCATTGCTGTGGTCGTATTGCACTTTATATTAATTGCATTTTTAGCATTAACTTCTTACATCTCAGTTTTTTATTTAGGTTTTGTGTACCAGGATAGTATTCACATGTCCTGTTACTGCTGCAAGACTAAAGCGCTAAAACCCACCGTCCCACCTGAGCCTTTAGATATCAGAGGACCACCTGCATAAAATCACATTTCTTATGAATGCTCAACCTGTGGAACAGGGGGTAGATTAGTGCATTGGCCTCTTGTGAGTACATGTTACTGCAGACTAGTACATGCTACTACTTCCCCACCCCAGCCTGCAGTTTTCTTATCTGTAGCAGCACCTTCTCTGTCAGCAGTGTGGACTAGGAACGAAGGAGCCTGCCTTGCCTCCCACAATACAACCTTTGTAACGCCGGATTTCCTAAAATGAACCCTCCCAGCTAACAGAGTGTAACAATTCAGTAGGGTTCACTTTCCATTCAGCCTTCACTGCTCAGCAGCACGCTCTGTGGTATTCTCATTATCACTCATTTCACTAATTATTGTTAGCTTCACTATTTTAGTATTCATTAACAGTCCCTTAAAAGACAAATCTTACTCCCACAAGCTCGATGAGTCTTCCAAACAGTTAACGGCTGAGCGGTGCAGGGTGCTGCAGGGAAGCTTACTCTCTGTGCTTTTACCTTTCAGGAATGGTTCACAGTGATCGAGCACTACCACCGCACCAGTGCCACCATTAACGAGCTCGTCATAGGAAATGAGTACTACTTCCGGATCTTCGCTGAAAACATGTGCGGCCTCAGCGAGGATGCAACGATGACCAAAGAGAGCGCTTTGATTGCAAAGGATGGTTAGCTAATTATTCATTCCTTGTCAAAAGGGAAGGGGTGTGTCCAGAGGCTGGAAGGTGATTAGATGTAAAGGCTCTATCTCCCAAGCATTCAAATGCCTTCCTAGCCCCAAGACCAGGTACAAGTAACGGCTAGGACATTTCATATTAGGACTTCTTGGTTTGTCCACATAGTTCATGGTTGTTTTTTTTTAATCGAGAGTGGGACTTGTTTCCCACATTCTGACATTTCCCATGATCTTGGATCTCAAACTTGTGTCGCCGCTGGCAGATCTAAGTCAGCAAGAGCTGGAAGAGGAGCAAAGCAGCTGTTCTGCTAGAAGCGGTGGGTCACAGCCTCCCAGAGCAGACTTGGCATCAGCTGCGCAAGTGCTCCCGTCCATTTCAGGCGGGACCCAACGGATAAGCGTAATCCCCGCTTCACATCTCTTGCAGGTGGAGCTGGACAAATTCTGATTCTGTCAGAAATCCTGGCATTTCAGAAATTGTCAGTTTGAAATGGTACTGTAAACTTAAAAAAAAAAAAAAAATCAACTGCCCCTTTATGGAAGGGAAATTCTACAAACAGGTGGTTTAAAGGAAGAAAAGCAAACCAGATCACCTCCGTTTGTCTGAAAGGAAGGAATACATGACTGCCATGACGCAGAGGGGACAGGCAACCTGTACAACCCACACAGCCAGCTGAAAGACTGAAAGTCCAGGGTACTGGACCCCACCTCCATTATCAAAAAGAAAACTACCTCTCTTTTAGAAATGGGATCATGAACAAAAGAATGGCTATAGGAATTGCTTTTCATCACTACTTACTTGCCCCTGTCATGAGAGCAAGTATCGGGCCTAAAGTGCACTGAAGTCAGTATGAGAGCTTGGATCAGGTTTCAGTGAAACAAAGATATCTAATGACACCTGTGCACAGGAACAGATGTCAGTCTGTCCAGCTGTTTTAAATGCCAGCTTAGTTTGTGGGTGAAGATGATTTATTCATGGTAATCTCCACTGCAGAGCAGGGATAAAGTACAAGTGAGAAACTAGATTTTACCACCATGTTTTCCATGGACACTACATCCATTCAGGTATCTGTATTGTTCGTGCACTGTATGAAGCAGAAAGAAAAATGGATTTTCAGATACAGAGCCAGTTTGTAATGAGAACAAACTGTGAAAAGTAATTGGCAACAGAGTGAACAAGGCTTCTCAAGGCAGGCATCCTGCAGTACATCAGTCAGGATCCATCCTGTTCTGTAACATGCAGGGCACGCAGGCAAAGACACAGAATACACGTGTATTATTTTGTATACCACCTACTCAGGAAACAAAGAGGAGC
The DNA here is from genome assembly GCA_034782735.1 of Sagittarius serpentarius. Taxonomy (NCBI): domain Eukaryota; kingdom Metazoa; phylum Chordata; class Aves; order Accipitriformes; family Sagittariidae; genus Sagittarius; species Sagittarius serpentarius. The sequence continues at coordinate 22,226,827 of JAVKLA010000024.1, forward strand.
TCTCAGACATCTATGTTATAGCATGACCAAGGGCTATAGTCACTTCGCAGGCTCAGTTCCAGCCTCCCCACTACAAGTGCACTTACTAGAGTCGCTAAAGCAGCGCAGATCAGAACTGACTCTTTGTGGCTGTTTAAGACGCTTGGGTATTTAGCTACACGCCAACACTCTTTTTATAAATATTTTATTTTCGTTTCACAGGTAAAGTCTACAAATATCCAGTTTACGACGATTTTGACTTCAGCGAACGGCCGTTGTTTACTCAGCCTCTAGTCAACACGTTTGCTGTAGCTGGTTACAACGCTACTTTGAACTGCAGTGTTCGGGGCAACCCCAAGGTACAGCATAGCCCATGACAGTATCAGTTAAAACATGAGAGAGCTTAACCTGACAATAAAAATTGTAATAACATTTTTACCATTTGTCTCACTCACAAGCCACGCTGAAAGCAAAAAAGAGTGCTGTGGGCTCTAAAGCGTACACTACCTGTGTTATAGGCATTGTAATAGCTACTAAATCCACAGATAACTCGGTGAAAGGGCAGAACCTCAGGAAAAGGGTGGGCTATACTGGGACCGGCACTGACAACAGCTATACAGTTCATGTACCAGTAAAGGTTGTTACTAAAATAAAGCCATAATTATTCATAAAAAGCTAGTTATGCTTTACGTAAGCGCACTGCAGGAATACTCTGGGGACCACCTTGGTTCTCAGGCCCAGTGTGCAATGCATCCTCCAGTTTCTTTTGAGTTGTGTCTTTTTGTGATCTGTTTTCTGTTGTGAGAAACTGAACTGGCCTAGTAAAATGAGAACTCAAGTGTTTAAGAACATTTACTGTTCGCTCTTCACCTTCACAGTTTCTGACTGTGGAAATTACTGTGAAAAAACTTGCTTTTCCTATTGACTTAATCGTATGTCTAAAGGTATTTCTCAGATGTTTGCTGTCATTACACAGCAGCTCTTATATTGATAATAAGCTTATATCTATGACTTTAATTATGTGATAGGAGCTGCACTGAAAAAATCATGCTTAAAACCAGATGCATGATGCAGCCCATGTTTATGTTTAAGGATTACAGTTTCCTTTCTATTACTACTTTATGTATTTTGTACCATTTCTGGATTACTCAACTTTGAACATCACAAAAAGTGGTAAAATATTTCAGTTCATAGATTTGTGCATGTGGGCTTTCTTTTGTTTTTACCACAGCCCAAAATAACCTGGCTGAAAAACAAAGTCATTATCATGAACGACCCAAGGTATCGAATGTTCAGCAACCAAGGTGTCTGTACCTTGGAGATCCGCAAGCCCAGTCCCTATGACGGAGGTACTTACACCTGCCGAGCAGTCAATGAACTTGGAGAGGCAGAAGTTGATTGCAAACTGGAAGTAAAAGGTAAGGGCTTTAAAACATTGCAAATGCCCTGTTTGTCTGAACACCATCTACACAGGAGTCAAAAGTATGCAAGGCAAATGCAAAAGGGAGTTCAAACAACTTTTTTAACTTTCCCAGATGAAAATAACAACTTGGTTAGGACAAAATAAACTATATTGGTTGCTTCATTTTCTTTCTGAGGACCAACATGCTGTGCTTATGCTATATTGTCTTTCCCCCCCACCATGCTGATTCACATCTTCAGTGATTGCAAGGACTTCTTCACAAGTGACAAAATGGCAGACTGTAAGTCTCAGTCCCATGCCACTTACCTGAGAAACTCTAGGAAGACTCAGTCATGGAGCATTTTGGGAAAACATTAAGAAAATCATCTTGGATAAGAGAAAGATCTCTGAAGGAAATGGCAAGGGGAAAAGGAGAGAAGGAAGAAAGATTAGTTCAGGGCAGACTTTGTCTGCTTTAAAATTATTTATTAAACAAACCAAACATTTGCTTCCAAGGAAGTTTGTTAGCAGAATCATGTAGCAAAAAGCAGTCTTGTTCCCAAGGACACAAGCTACTTGATATACTTGCTGTATTTGCTTTAAGAACAAAATATTCTAAACTATGGATTTTGCAAATACAGGGAAAGAGGATGAAGTACGTTAGCCTTCTACAACTGAAGAGATATCTTTATTTTCATTAATAGATAAATTTTATGAATTCCAAGTAGTTTAGCCATGACTGGGATATCAAGAATGGCAATAGTACTGGGATTAGACTACTAATGAATAATCTCAGGATGATATTTTTCAGAAAATTACTTCCTAGCAAAAGATGGGGTCATATTTAGCTGGACTAACTCCCACCAAAAGCTTTTGTTTCATCTGTGGAATAAGCTAAGTATTTCTGAAAAAATTAATCTGAGGTTATAAGTAAGGAAAGCTGCCTAAAGCCAGCTGACAGAAGTGTCTAACTCAGGAATTTAGAGGGAATTTAGGCTAGCTGAATATGGCTCTAATTATATTATTTCCATCACGCTAGTCTATAATGAAAACCATAATATTTAATATCCTTATGGATTGTACTGTGTTTATTTTGGATTTCAATTTCCATTTTCTGTATTTTCTGATATATCTTGTCCCACAGCTCAGATCTGCTAGCAAGAAGCCATTGCAATAAATGTTTGGTCTATGAAGTTGAACATTTAACTAATGTAATGAAAACATGCATAATATGTTTCTCAATTTTCATGATTCATTTTTAAGATACTGTGTTTAAAAAGTGATGTCCTCATTCTGGAAGTATGATTGTTTTCCTTAATCACAAGCAAACTTTGTATTTCACAGTGTAACAGAAGACCTCATCACCCAAGAGGGTTGCTTCATCTATTTTTTTTATACTGAAAGGCCAAGTTAGTTTGCTATTTCATTAAACTTCCTAAGAACCCAAGCCCTAAAGTTCTTACGAATGTTTACACTCAGTTGTAACTTTTTAGTCTTCAGCACTTTGCTTGTAGTACAACCAAATACCATATTTTAAATACAAGAAGCTGTTTATTTCTGTCCTTTGTTTTACAAAGATTTTTTTACATATAATGTGCCGAATACTGTGAAACATTTTTAAGGTAAGAGATAATTTAACTAATATCTCTCCATTTTAGGAAGTCCAAACTCCAAATGTTGCCACGGATTACATATTATTCTTCAGTAATTCCCTTTCCAGCTGTTGCGAAATATAGATTCTTCTGTTGCTCTTGGAAATTTTTTTCACTGAATATCAGGATGAATTCGTTTGATGGTTTTGAAGCATAACACAAACAACATGTTGTCATTCAGGCTCTCTTTTAATATGCAACCGTTCCCAAGGAATTGTTCACCAGCAGTGGAAGCTGCTCTGTGTTAAGAGTTTTTGAGAGAAGTGTGGACAGATTTTTGCCATCGATCAATACTGATGGGGAATTTCATTTCTTACATTTATGGACATTTATGGACTGGTATCTGAGATAGGCTGGGAATGCTTAGATCCTTTTCCAGTCAATTAGAAGTAATGTATCTAGGAAAAAAAGGGACTGTTCTGTTCATTAAAGTGGTCACTAGGTACAGCTGAGATGATGTCCCCGATGATTTTTGCTGACAAATGTTTAACTTTCATAGGACCACTTTTCTGAGGAGTCTTCTGAAATGGAGTACATGATACGCTATGTTCACAGGCTGCCAGACCTGTCCCGTTCACAGCTGATTCTTTCCATAATGGCTGCATTAAAGATTAAAACAAAAAAATTCTGTCTGGCAACATGGCAGCAAACATTTAGGGTGGAGAACAGTCAGAGCAGTGAAGCACTAGAGCAGATTGCCTGCAGAGGTTGCAGAGCCTTTGGTACCAAGAGCCTTTAAGAGCAGCTTAGAAGAATGACAGCAGCACAATTTGTTAGGATTATGATATGCACTAAATGACATCTCAAGATTGCTTCCAGCTCTGTGGGTCTGAGATTTTGACTCAGTTCTTAACACTGCCGATATACCCTAGCACCTCAGTCAGATTCAAGTATCCCCCCGATCATTCATCCCACAGGAAACTTTGGATAGACGCATGGGCTTTGCACCATGTCCTGAGAGTTGTATTAACCATCCTATCAGCTGGCTGCAGCACATCCTGCAGTCTCCTCTCCTCTGGCACCTTATCTTGGGGTTGCAGTTGAACATACCCTTGGTACAGCGAGAATGGGGCTGTAAGAATTACTCCCTTTAGACAGGATTTAGTTCATCCTTCCCCACATTTAAACAAAACCTCTCACACCCTCTGACTGCAAAAGGCTTAGACATTTCTAGACTCAAAAAGCCTTCTTTCTTCTCAAAGAAAGTAATATTTACTTTAAAAGATGAACTGAAAAAATGGAATACTATGCCATAGACATCTTGCTCAGAGCAGTACTTTAGTTTTGCATCACACCTGGAAGAAATCCTGAAAAACGCAGGCTGGTAGGATCCCACCCGAGCAGTGTGGTGTTTCTTTCTTCTTAGCTGTGTGATGGGCTGTTTCATTAACCTAAATCCCACCTCCCCTAGTTAATGATTAGTTTCTGAACCCGATTTTATATCAGCCATCAATTGGTGTAGGCCCACTCCCTCCCACCAGGCTTGGTATTGTGGATCTCTCCCAATGGTTTGGGCGGGGAGTGGGCACCCTTGCGGAGATGCCTCTTTCCACCCTGGCAGGTTTAGCCATTACTTTAGACTCCTTGTTGAAGACTGCTTAAACTAGTGATTTGCAGGGCTTAGACACAGGACAGCTGTCGTAAGGGCTCAGTGCTGACACTCTTAACATGATTGGCAGTTCAGCTGATGAATTCAAAGGCAATAGGATTAAGCGAATACAGCAGCTGTACTTTGGCAAACCAGGATAGGCTCAGGGTTTGCTCTAGGATACAGACAAATGCAAATGAGTATTAAACAGCCAGAGCATAAAAACAAAACTGCATCTTATTTCGCTCTTCTATTGACTTACATGTTGAATTATCATTTCCTTAAGTTTCCCAACCTGTTTGTTCATTTAAGAAGGCTCTTTGGATGACTGCTCATCACACTGACACAGAGCAAGGTGTGCGTGCGTGTGTGTGTGTGTAGCCTTAAACCAGCAAGAACAATCAAGGTCTGGATTTGTAAAATGATGAGATACAGTTGAATGTTGCCTGAATAAAACCAACATGCTCAAGGCTACGCTACCTATCTGGGGAACATACTAGCTACAGTGCTATTATTACAGGTCTTCGGATAGTAAGTCATGCTAAAGAACTCTATGCCATGTAACAGTATATATTGTAGCAAGTGAGTTTTCCTTATCTTGGCTAGAATTTCTTTTATCTTTCTATTTCTGAGGTGTTGGAGATCTGAAATTTATCACGCATATATATATACGTATATATGCTCAGTCCTAGGAATGTCATAGAACTACTCACAGAACAGCCTAGGATTTCTGATTTTGCACAGTATTTGAACAACTGAGTAGCTATGAATACTCTGGCTATGAATACTATCAGTATGCTACAATTTTCTACTTTTTTAGCCATTTGCTTATATTATTTTAGGTATAAAATTAAACCCCCTAGTTCTTACTAAAGTTAACGCTCATTTCCTGAAAAAAGTTTTAGTGATAATTATGAGCACAATAATAAAAACAATAAAACCTTTTTCTGTCTTCAAAAGAAGGTTTTGCATGTACTGGTATTATTTCAGATAGACAGTAGTTCGTTCTTCTGTTTTAAGTTTTGCTGTGTGAACTTAAAGATGGCAGGTCTATGAGCTCCTCGGTACAATTGCATGTACAATGGCTTTTTTTGTAAATACAAATGTGCTGTAAAAAGTAACGTAATAGATCTTAGAGAAAAGAAGAACTCTACGTCACATATCTTGAAAGATGATGCATACACAGAATCTCATGACACGTGTTTCATACTCAACTTACTACGGAACATAATGTATGTATCTTTTAAGTTTGTTGAGGTAGATCCCTAAATATGGCTGTAAGTCTCCACTACAAGCAGTAAGAAACTGATTCCTTATCAGCTTCACTGGGGTCAATGAAAAGATTCTGATAAAGTGCCATGGTTCTTTTATCCTAAATCAAATGTTTTCGGAGAATGTTCATCTTAAGAGCGAAATCAAGGTTGGTGATCACTCTAACAGGCTGATGATAGCAAAGATGCTGTATGAGAAATACTTTTTAAAAAGGTGTTAACATCAACTGGGAAGAATTTCAAATGCGAATAAATACCACTATAAATATTCTAATTCTGCAGTGATATATCATGGAGTAATTAACCCAGGAGAACCATTCTTCTTGGCGGGGAATAATCAGGTTTATAATAAGCATAATCCTCTGGACATTCCATTTCATTCCCTTCCTTTCTTTCCACATGTAAACGCATTTTCTGCATGCAAAGTGTGTATTTATTTGCTTTTTTAGATTAAACTAGCTAGTGTCTCATGGCATACAATGTCTATGTCACATGAGCAAAGAAGGCCAAATTAATCAAGAATATGGGTATTTAACCTCAGCGTTACAAAAGTTTTAGACATATTTCTGCTATGCCACTGTGCATAGAACTACCTGGACCTATAAAGGATTTATTTAAAAATGACTCTGACTACCTTTGACCAGAACACTCAGACCTTTCCAGGAGGTAGAAATTTGCATCTCAAAAAACAGTTCTCAGTTAGTTTGTAGAACTATTGAAAGAAGTATCATAAAGTCATTTGCTGTGTTTAAAAGGCATTCTTTATTACAGATTAGTCTTTGGTTACAAGTTAGTGCTCAAAATGATAATCCATGCCTGAGCTTAACCCAAAGAATCTAAGGATGAAATCTTGATCCAACCAAAATCAGTGAAAAGTTTTTACTTACAAGCATATAATTTTACTTTATTTCCTCTAGAACTTACTTAAATTCTGGTTCAGTGGGGTTCAGAGAATCTGGCTCTTTCTATAGAAATATATGTGCTTGTAACCTTGCCCAAATCCAGAATATTGCCAATGCAGTTTTAAAATGACAGAGATGCCCAGAAATCAGTCTGCAGTGTATTATGCATCCAAATTTACTATTTCAAACCTAAATTATGTTAAGAAATCAGGCTAGATAATGTTCCTGTAGTTTTGGAAGTATTAAGGTATTTTTCTTAAAAGACTACAATAGGTCCGAAGTTGAGTGCTTTTATATGCATACACATATATAAATGTATATATATGGGTGTTTTATAGAGTCAAAGTGTTTAAAGGTAAGGGCTCCCATACAGTAAATAGCATGCTGTAATGTAAATGTGGATATGTGACAAAGTACATACTTTAGTGCACAGGTATGTAATTAGTCTGTACTTGATTATTTTGCCTTATAGAGTTTCAACATATATATATATGCTTCAGTGTTATGTGTGTGCTTTTTTTCCCTGGTGGAAAATACTATATATATATATGTGCCAGCTTCTTTGAAGCTACGTTTGGAAACTTTTATTGTAAATGTCAGTTGCATAATTTGGTTCCAATCTATACTTTAGACTAATTACAGGATATATAGTTACTCGTACATATTAATATAGCTTTTACATATTAATGATAATTTTGAAGTGGAACTGGATCCCTGCCTTTTACTCTTCATGTGCTTTTATTCCTACATATTTTACATGACTAAGGATTAAAACATCGTCTTGACATAATTGTAAAAATAATTTTACTCAACATTTTCTCTCTACTTTTGTGTTTGCGATTAAATTGTTACTTCTCTTTCTCTCTCTCCCTTAGTTACACAGTAAGGATTTTTGAATGTATATTGTCATCTAAGGTAAGCTTTCATATGGTTCTTGCATATGAAGCTTATGTCTGTTTACACGTCATACAATGTCTGCCTAGTATGGCATGATTTTCATTATTTCACTTAATGAAAATGTTTTCTAAAATGAGTAGCATGACAGTTTTAATGCATATAAATCCAGATTTTTATAGTAATCGTTTGTTATGCTAATTCCTCTTAGTAGTACACCCCACTATCTTCTAATAGTGCGTGTTTCAATGGAATTTAACAGTGCATGAATTAGCTTGATTAATTAGCATGAACAAAATGCAAGCAATAAAAGAGCATTTTGCACTTACAATCAGATATTTTCATATAGGAATATACCCCTACATAAATGAAATATTTATTCCACAGTTAATTTCATTTAAAAATTAATGATTCGTATCACAACTTGCACTACACGAGTTGAAAAGAATGCCAAAAAGCATGCTTTTTTTGTCTGTATTGTGCATCTACCTAAGGTCAGGAGCAAACAGTTCTGCAGCAAAGACGGTGCTAAATGAGATAGTGCGGTCTCATAATCACTAGTGACTAATAGCACTTTAATTGGATAATCCTTGTGTCAATAAAGGTTATAAATGCCTAAAATCTGTACTCAGGATAAATGCTGTGTGTAAGTATCAGCTCAGTTGCATTTAGCTGAAGCACTCAGAGACAGTGGTATCTCCGTCCTGGCGATGTGCTTTTGCTTTAAAACTTTAGGTGTGTTCCAGAAAAGGCTCAGAAGGTAAGTGCGGTTATTAGCAGGTGGTTTTGCAACTTGCAGAACAGAATACTCTTGCAGAGTTGTAAGAGGGACAGTAATGGTACGTAGCTTTCTTACCACAAATGCGACCCTTCACCCTGAGAAAGGGCAGACTCTAATGTTTTTAGCAAAATATTTACCCTTTCTCACTGTTCCTTCCAAATGTCATGTGATTTCAAGGAAATTAACAGAAATACCCATGTGTTTAGTTTCCGTGACATTTTTTTCTGTGGCATGAAATTTCACTCCTAATTTGGATTATTTGTGTTAAATTACTGCTTCTACATCAATGGGATCTGGGGTGCCCTGGCTGGTGTGTTAGACCCTACACACATGTTTTTCTGGGCACGGAAAGAAACATTTTGTCTTCGATTGCTAAAATTATTAAGTGTTCTTCAAAAATCTTTTGCCTTGTCCCTTTTTCCAGAACACCAGAGAAAACACGGAATAGTTCCAATGGCTTTCTTAAAAGCCCAGGTTTCTATTACAGCAGTGATTTAAAATAGGTTTCGTTCAGTTTTTCACTCGCGGTGGCTAAGCCACAGTCATAAAGCACAAAGTCCGAAAAGGCTGGGAATGGTACTTCTGATACCTGTTCAGTGAATACTGACTCCAACCATCATAAAACTGGAAATTATTTTTTTTTTTTGGGGGGGGGGGGAGTTTAGTTTCACAGAGACATGAAACAAAGTTTTGGCAAGGCTGAAGGAAGCGCTGAATTCAAAAGGCCCCTATTTGTCAGGGGGCCTTGTAAGCAAGAGCAAGGACACCCGCCGCTGCAGCTAAGGAAGTTGCTGGCCACGAGTGTGGAGTAAGTCTCCCCCGTGGACTGGCGCAGGACCTCTGTCGTGGCTTAACCTCAGGCAGCAACTGAGCACCCCGCAGCCACTCGCTCCCTCTCCCACCCCCCACAGTGGGATGGGGGAGAGAATCGGGGAGGGAAAAGAAAAAGTAAAACTCGTGGGTTGAGATAGAGACAGTTTAATAGGACAGAAAAGGAAGGGAAAATACTACGACTACTACTAATAGAATATACAAAACAAGTGATGCAGAATACAGCTGCTCACCACCCGCTGACCAATGCCCAGCCAGACCCCGAGTCACAGTGCCCCCAGGCCAACTCCCCCCAGTTATATACTGGGTAAGACATCACGTGCTATGGAATACCCCTTCAGCTCACTGGGGTCAGCTGTCCTGGCTGTGTCCCCCACCAGCTTCTCGTGGGCTCCCAGCCTCCTCGCTGGCAGGGCAGCGGGAGAAGCTGAAAAGTCCTTGACTCAGTGTAAGCTCTGCTCAGCAACAACTAAAGCAGCCGGGTGTTATCAACATTCTTCTCATCCTAAATTCAAAACACAGCACTATACAAGCTACTAAGAAGAAAATTAACTTTATTCCAGCCAAAACCAAGACAACCTCCCACAGCTTTGAGATCACATACCAGTAACTTTAAGCCCTGGGAAAACTCTAGAGCTTTCAGGGAGCAAGCACCTGGATCCAAGGTGATCACACATGGTCTATTTTTTATTCAAAAGCTAATCCAAAATCATTCTTCAGACTTCCCCAGTAGACGAAAGTTTCCACTTTCACCTCTCTCTGGAGTCTAAAGACACCTATATCTAAAATCCTGGCTTTTTTCCATATGATTCTTTTACGTATGTGATCCCACCTGTTATTTTCAAGCAACATGGTAAATATCTTGCTAAATACTTACAAACCATTATAACACCCAGCACTGGAATAATTTGAATGTCTCTGCATGTTTTCTGCAACTCATCATAGTCAGGTGTTTTTTACATTGTTCTCTCTGGGCTCACTTCCATCTCTGACTATACTCCACCCAGCCCGATGGAAATCCAGGAGGGTTATTTGACGTGAAGCTTATCACAGACTATTGCATGGCCTGAGATAAAGGACTGACTATATGACATCCTGGAAATGAAATTCACCCTGCACAAGAGGACAGGGAAGTTCTGTATAGTACAGAGATTAAATAATAATTAATTCTCGTGCTGGACTTTTGAACAGGGATGAATTTTATCACATCTTGAAATGAAGTATGCAATAGGGACTGACTAAATATTTGTCGCTTATGCCAGAAAATAAAGGTACAAAGCTGTTGCTCCAGGGACCTTCAACCTGAAGATTCTCTTATTCCTTCCTTATAGGTGGGCTTTCGTTCTTCAGACTTTTGATGGATGGAGTGCCTCCGCATATCATTGATTCATATATGCGTGAAGTACAGGCAGACAAAACGGAGGGGAAGTGAGAGTCCGTCCACAGTGTTTCCTCCCACTGCGCTGGAGATTGGTAGCAGAATTACAGCATTTTAGTTCTTGCAATGACAGAGCAAACGTGTGGTTGGGGAGTTTCTTTTTTTTTTTCTTTTTTTTTTTTGTTTCTTATTTGTTGTTTTGTTTTCCCTACCTGCTCTTACTGAAAAGAAAGAATACGCATGGATTGCTTTGGGGTTGAAATGAAATGAACTGCAGACAACACACGTTTTGTAATGCTCAGCTTTATTTTCTGTTTGATATAGTGTTGTTTTTTTAATGAGGAAAGAGGAGAAGCTGTGTAATAAACATTAGGAGGCAGTCAGAGTTTGTACTTGGTGGTACAAAGCAGATCTTTCTCAGACTGAAAGTACATGGATTACCCAGAGGCTGTGCAATAAGACCCTTGGAATACATACCTCTTTGAGAATGTATCTTATTCACCTGAGAATTGTTTAACAGAATATGGTTTTACTATAACGTAATTAATACATATGTACTTAATGATCATTTAAGCTGAACATATCTTCCTTTAGAAGTTTTGATTTCCTAAATCTGACCTATCAGTCTCTCAACTGAAATGAAATTGTTTTATTTAATGTACAATAAACATGAAGTGTTTTAAGATCTACCAAGTTCTTGTTCACTATTTTTTTAGGTTTTCTTCTGTCTCATCTTACCACATTTCTTGTTTAATTCCCACATACTGTAAAGCAGGAACTTGAGCCAACCACATGGAGTGGAAAACAGTATCAGCAGTCACCTAGCCCAGTGGGTTTACACTTTAAGATCCATGACCCAGAATGGGAGTGAAGATAAATGCTGTAGATACATGCAATTTTGTATTGACTTGTTTTCAATATTTTAAGTATTATAAATGCCAACCGTGACAGCTTTCATCATTCTGGAACTGCACCCCTTCCTCATTGATTCATGGAGCTCTTGTAGGTATTGTAGCAGGAAAGGGACTCAGGCTGTATCACTAGTGAGTTTATTGTGCAAGGCAAAAATGCCTTAGATAAGGTAAAACGGCTACATTTCTTTTCCAACTCTAGCGTCACTAACCTCCAAGCATTTCAGGAGTGGGGGTGATTGTCTGTAAGTCTTCAGCAAACTCCAAAGCATGTGAGACACAAGGTCACACACAACTTAGCCAGGTTGTTGATTCCCTATTGCCCTGTCATTTATTTACCAGTTCTCACTCTGGTTGTACAGATCAGGTAGGTTATGTGCTTACTGACTAATGACTGATCTCCAATTATGGTTTATAAAGATAAAGGTCTGCTTAGACCAGTAGTACATTACAAGGTGGTTATTTGATGTTAGCGCATTTTCAAACATGCAGCAGTCAGTAATTATGCAATAATAAGAGAATGTGTTACTATGAATCACCACTGCTGAACTTGTGGTTTTGCAGTTGAATTACCACTTCTTTCACTTGGGGGATCTGAACACATTTTTTCACTTTGTTCTGTAAATCTTACTTGCTCTGAGATCCTTCTTCTTTCTCTCCTTTCTCTTTGTGATTTCTTCTGTGCTGCCATCTGTGCAAGGATGCAATTCTCCATTCCCAATGATCCCAGACACCCCGCACCTGCATTTCACCCTGCTCTTGCCAAAATCAATTCTCTCCTACACGTTCATTCACACCTACACATGAAAGAAGGCAACACGTCTACTGAGAAGAAAATTTCGCAAAGGATTAATAATTTATCTTTATTCTGTACCTCACCAGTGAATCGGGACTCCCTTCACCTCTTTGGAAGCACAGAAGGCTGTGGGAAAGGGTCAGTTTGAATACATGCCATGGAGGTTTAAGCATTTAAGCACGTGCCCCTCGCTGAAAATAATATCAGTCTGTTGAGATATATTATAGTCAGCACCAAAAGCTATAGTTATTTTGAGTTTGTGCTTTTCAGCAAGCCAAGAAGGATGCACATAGCCATCTGCACTTTGTATGCAATGATGTTTACAGCTTCAAGCTTATGTATCTATCCGCCTCCTCACTCTTAATATACCGTACATAACAACCTGGAAGCCCGCATAAATCTCAGCTTCTGTAGGCTCTCTGCCAATGGAATTACCTACTCTAATTTCTACCGGATGCCAGCAGCGTTAAAAGACAAGCTGAACTAAGCTAATTTTCACTGTGTGAACGGTAAGCGTTATATTCGGATGCTCTTAATTCCTCTCCATTTGCGTTGCCCAGCATTTGCCACTGGCTGTCCCTTGGGCTCGGATGCGCCATGCCAATAGGAAGTACTGGGTGTCGGGCTGTGCATGGAATTGAGATGAGTGGGCATTACTGTGCTATAAATTCATACCCTCACTAACTGCTGACCAGCCAAGCCTCTGGATTAAAAATTAATTGAAAATGACTTTGAGAGGAATGATAGGATGGGGTGGGATAGGAAAGCGATTTCTAGTAGATTTAAAACATGCTGCAGAACCTTAAGTAGAGAATAATGCAAGATAAGGTTTTGATTTATGATGATCATCCCCTAATGGGATTCTCCAGGGATGGTGTTTGATAGATGAAATCAAGTGACCAAACCCACAGAGTTAAGAAAACGCTAATGAAATCTGCAGTTAACACCAGCTTGGCAAAATAAAGATGTATCAAAGACAACAAAAACTACAGGCAAAACAACCTAGACAAAATAGAGGCAGCACAATATCATGCAGTAGAAGATATGGCCCAATGCTCCCAAGAAGAAATTTCTCCAGAGTCAGCTCACTTGGCATTTCCAGGAAATTACTGAACCTGAAAGAGACCTAGGAGTAACAAAGGCCAGCCAGTAAAACCTGGTCATACGAGATAAAGTAACAGCAAAACACAAAAGCTCCAGGAGAAGTGAAACTAGTAGTGCTTTTATGGCGTACGGTTGTGTTCCCTGATGTCTCATAGTATGTGAAACCAGTTTAAGTCTTCAGCTAGTTGCACTGTTCATGTTATCTGTTTGCTATGTACAGTCTCCTTCAACTAGTATGTGCTGAAGTTATAGTTCAGTAACACCTTTAATAAGGATTCTCTTTTCTGCCCACTTTCACATATCTGGTAGGAATTCCATATTTTTGAAAGCTCTGAGTTGGTGTTCAGTTTTACTTACACAGGTCAAGGAAAGTTATTACTTGGAATAAGAAAGCAGACCCAAACATGTACACATACATATATACACACAGAGAAAGAAGAATCAAAGTTAATTAAAAAAAGGGTTTTATTTTTAAAGAAGCCAGAGGAAAAGACTTTGTCTTCTCTCGGCTTGTTCTCCTTGCCCATGAAAGAGCATTTGGTATGTAGATGTTACTTTGGTATACATGCAGATCCATTCTCAAATCGCTGTATGTGGACCTTGATACAGGCATTGTAGTTACCCATTTGCATTGAAAGATCATGGCCAGTGTCAGCCCATTTTTCCCTCACTGAAAACAATCTCACAAATATAAAAAGGGGAGGTGAAAACTACATGCAAATCTTTTAAAGAATGCTTAAATTGGGATATGCTGTTTATAAGGAGGTCTTTATTAAAAGTCAGAAATTTAAAAAAATATTCCTTTAAAAAAATGTTTTAAGCTTCCTATACTTCCTTTTGGAAAAAAAAAAGCGTAATATTGCTACTTTTTATAGAGTATTGTGAAGGGAGACTTACTTTATGAATGTCTTTTGTTGCATTTTGAGATTCTGGAGCAAAAGGCATTCTATTTTAAGCACAGTGTACTTACTGTCACTTGATTTTCATGGCTTGCTTTCCTGACTGACAAGTAAAGCTGCTGTTTTGCTGAAGCAGAGAGCATTTGGAAGCAAAAGCGTATCCTGAATACTGAGGAAGCACTGGAAGTCTAAACACACTGGACTTCTGTGTTTTGTTGTTCTATGCCTTGTTGCTGAATACTTCTTAAATTAAAACAAACCCTTCCCCCAGCTCAGTGATAAATTCAGTAGAGAATCTATTTCTTCCTCTACTCATTTGGCCCTCATTTTCGACAGTACTTATCTCCTCGTGCTCCCCCCTTTTTTTTTCCTAGCTGTTTTTTTCCCTTCTTTCTGCTTTAATTGCTTAAGTTTATAATTAAGAATATGGATGCAATACTGGTTCAGTTATAACTCTTAAAAACATAAAAAATGTTTTTCTCTTCTTTTCCTCTCAGTATCACAAAGAGCTTGAGCAATCTTTCCATAAATATCAGTACCATCATGTTCATTGACCACAGGGATGCACAGGGTAGACATCTGAAATCCTTCACATGACCAATTCAAATAATTTGACGTGCTACAATTTCCAAAAAGGCGTATTTGTTTTGAAGTGCCTTCTCTAAGCGGGTCAAGGCGGTGAAGGCAATCCAGCATAACAGAGTCTTCAGGTGCCCCGTAACAAGTCGGACCACCACTGCCTGGGCAGCGGGTCTCCTGCCAGTGACAGAGGACCCTTGGACCCTTGGCTGATACGCGGGGGATCACCTCCCTGCAGACATGGCTGCCGTGTCCTGCTGACTGCAGGAGGTTGCCTGCTGCCCAAGCCCTGCCTTTATGCCTTGCTCCGGCCCAAAGCCTCGCCAGCCACCTGCTGTATGCACACCGGCTGCGGCCCTCAGCTGCATTAAAAAGCGTGCGAAAGGAAAATAAGACGAACAAGGAGATTCCCGGGGAGAGGGGGATTCAAGCCCCATCCAGCAGTGGCGAGACGTGGGTGCGTAGGCCCACCGCATCTGGCCCCAGCACCGGCCGAGGCTGCCCAGGGCCTGGGGAAATGGCGGCAGGCGGGACGGGCCCTCCCGGGGCGCACCCCCTCGACGACCGAGGGTTCCCCCCGCCGCCGGGGGGGATCCCCATCCCCTCAGCGAGGCCGGGCTGGAGGAGCCGCCCCGCCCCGCCCCGCCCCGGCCAGGGCAACTCGCCCAGAAACGAAGCCCCTGCGGCGGAGGGAGGAAGCCGTGCACTCGGGGTGAAGAAACCAACGGCGGGCCAGGGGCGAGGCAGCCCGCCCTGCGTTAGATGTCCCGGCGGCGGCAGCAGCAGCGGCTCCTCCGCTGCAGAGCGGCCGCTGGGCGTCGGCTTCTTCCGCCTCCCGCCGCGGCCCTCAGCTCAGCTCGGCCCCGCCCCGAGCGGCGGCGGCGGCGGCGGCGGCGGCCTGACTCCGGTCCCGTCCGGTGCGCGGTAGTGGCGGCGGCGGCATGGCCGTGCTGTGGGCTCTGCCCGCGCCGCTCAGCCCGGCGCCGCTGACG
>JAVKLA010000024.1:22246729-22305691 GCA_034782735.1 Sagittarius serpentarius
TTTTTCCCTTCCCCGCCTCTTTCCTCTCTCTCTCTCTCTCTCCCCCCCCCTTTCTTTCCCCTCCCCCACCCTCATCTTTTCCTCACTCTTCTTTTTCTTATAAAATATTTAGGAATGAAAAGTTTTGCTGTCTTTAAGTATGAACAGGGTGTATTTGCTGCATTAGAGTGTAAAAGGAGGACTTCTTGGGTGAGGTTTTCCATTTTATTCCCACCATTTGACAGTGAATTATTTTGCATAGCTAGCTGACTTCTCTGAAGTAGCTACAGTTACTTCATTAGGTTTTGCAGGTGCATCTCTCATACCCCTTCCATTTCTGGGGAAAACTGACATGTTGATTTTTTCCTTGCATCAACACTAGGAAGAAAACTGACTAAACATAATTCTCTGCCTTTTTTAAAGAGAGAAAGGAAACTCTGATCCTGCTGCTTCCATAGCTGCTCATGGAGGGGCCTAGCTCCGGTAATCCTGCAAGCTCAGCCACAGGTCTCTAAAACAGCATGGGAAGCCAGAATTTTAGGACAGAAGTTCATGCTAACATTAGTTATTATTTTGTATTGAATTTATATCTATTTTAAAAAAAAAAAACTGTGGCAGTTGCAACAGGATCTAAGCAAAGAGCCCCCCAAACTGATGAGAGTAGATTTCATCCAGTGATAAAGACTTGTCCTGCTTGCTGTCATCTTCTTAGGTTCCATCATGTCTCATTTATTTGGATTTTTTTAAAGCCTTTGTTTCTGTTTTCTGTAATTTCCTGGAGATTACTGGCAATAGAAAAGTATGGATTATGGATTTGCAATTTGGGCAGTGATGGCAAAAGGGAGCAGGGGCTCAAGGGTTCTCATGCAGAGAGCAGAGAGAGGGAAGGGAGGCCTGTCACAGCTAGCTCTGTAGAATTGTTTTAAGAAATGGTGTAGTGAATTTATAAAAGGGTGCCATACCTTGCTGAAACATGCTATTTAGAAAGCCATACATCTAGGGAGACCAAAAAGCAAGGGAAGGTCTAGGTGACTCCAGCAAGCCCTACTATTAATGTTTGGAGGAAGAGGAACACAGGTGAGGTGCTGTCTCTGCTTCTCTTTCTTTTTAAAAAAAATCCCTTAAAAAAAAAAAAAAAACAACAACTGCCCCCCCAAACAAACAAACAAAAAACCCACAACACCTTTTAAACAGAAAGAGGGATTGTCTACAGTTTTTTCCTATCAGAGGGGAAATGAGGGGAGGATATTGACAGGCATGACATTGTGTAAACAGCAAGGGCACAACTGAGCTTTGTGGGAGAGAGAGTAGAGAAGCAGAAAAGAGGGTGAGCTGGAACAGCTGGCATGAACTGGGGGCATGGGAGTGTGAAAGAAGAGGCATTAAGCCCCTGACCTGGTGGAGAAGTGTGAAGCACTGATTGGGGTGGGGAATCCAGCCAGTACCCATGAGTGAAGAACAGAGCACTCCAGAGTAAATGGGAGAAAGAGGTATTTGGGATAATGTAAGACAGGGAAGGTACAGGAACCCCGACATAGAAGGATGGGAACTCTTTCAGAGGGAGCTTGTTGGGGAGAGGAAGATGCTAAAGGAATGCAGGGAGTTCCTAGTGTGCATGAAATGCACTTGGGCTATAGTATGATTATTTGATTTTTTTTTTTTTTTTTTTCCTCCCTGCCCTCTACCCCTGCTGTAATGCAGGTTTAAACATCCCCTTCCCTTCTCCTGCTATTAGTACAATTGTACCTAGTGCTTTGTGCTGAACAGAAGTAAGGGAAATGATCCATGTTTGGGGGGAAGAGGAAGGGAGTACAGTAAAAATGTTTCTCAATTCTGGATGTGTTCCAGAGAGGGACTGTGTCAACCAGGGCAAAATTAGTAGCTGTGGAGTGAGGAAGCGAGATTATGACTAAATGTGATGAGTAATTAAGGGGGGCTGAATCTTTAAATATTGCAAAATCCTGGGCTGTTGAACTCTCTGGGCTTGAGAGCTTTGCTTGAAATAAGTGGTAAGGGATCTCCTTGGCACATGCAGTCTTTTGTAGCTGTCCATGCTCTTTTGTGGGTTGGAATCACAGGAGCAGAAGAATAAGGACTGCTGTTCAACCTACACTTTTTCCTAAACGAGAGGCACGCCACACATACCTGTCAAACACTATATGCACATGGTTCTGTTTTGACACGCTCTGGTTCAGTAGATGACCGGACCTGCTGTACCAAATCTGTGTGTGACAGGATTCTGGGGCTGTATCATCTTTCAGATATCCTTTTTAATTGAAGCAGAGAAGTATCCCCCCCCACCTCCTGCTCCCGCCTTCCCCCAGGTTTGTGTTCTCTTCTAGTTCCATGAGAATAGCATCTAGCTCTGGGCAAGTAATACATTTGCTTGGACAGGATATAACTTTGGGCAGAGATAATAAACACCTCATCAGTGAAAAGCTGATGATTATTGGGAGCCTCCTGACCTTTCTGCTGAGTCTGTCAACCCTGTCAGCATTCTCAAATGCTCCCACTTCTCTAATTTGCAAACTACTTGGGTCCAGCGTGGGAAGCCAGCAGGGGACATCCCTGGATGGAGAGCCAGGCATGTGAGAAGGCAGAGGAGGTGGCAGCTGTAGCTGTATTGAGAGGGTGGACAGCAGAGAGAATCTGTGGTTATTAGGGACTTCAGAAACCTCTGTGCACCTTCAGTGATTTGGAAAACTGTATTTTACTGATTAAAACATTAGAGCATTCATTTAATCTGCTAAATGCATAGTTGATCGCAAGTGACCTTTGGTTATTACCACTTTGGGTTAAATTTGAACTGACAGCCTAGGGATGAAATGCTCCAGATTGTGTTTCTAAGTGCTCTCAGACACCTGTTCCCCTGTTCTTACTAGGATCTTCTTCCCTTCTCTGCAACTGCGAGGATACAGATGCATCCTCTACAGGTGTTCATGGATACAGATGATCCTTACTGGGAAGAGGATGAAAACTCTCTCCCTCTTTCCAGATCATCAAGGAGCTGAGCGTTTTAGTTTTGGAGTCTGGGGGGACCGTTGCTTTGATTTGTCCCAGCAGGACCTAATGCAAACAGACTTGGATCAGCAGTCTTAATGATTATACTTGTACTATAACTTGCAACTTGACAAAAGGCATTGCTTTGTCAAAAAGACCTAATAAGAGAAGTCTGAGTTGAAGCTGATATATTTGTGTATTTTTACATTGAATGTGTGTTACACTTGTTTTGAGTTAAGGTAAACGTAGACGATGTTACCTTGAACAGGAATTCTTGCATCATGTTCTCTGGGTTATGGAAACTTTCATAAACTGACTACAGTAACCAGCATGTAAGCCTTCTGTTTTGGTTAGAATTGAGGCTGTATTTCATGGAGCTTGCATTTCAAAAGATTGTGATAATACCAAGCATGCAGCACTACGGCTAATGATAAAAAAAAGTGCCATAACAGGTTTCTGTTCCTGACTGGTGTTTCAATTATGGAAATGATCCACTTAAATAAGAAAATGCCCACGCTCTGGCATTTGACTTAATTGGTGATGTGCCCCGCACCGGGGGGGGGGGGGGGGTGGTGTGTGTGGTGGTGAATGCAGAGTGGGTAAGGAATTTGGCTATCATATTTAGCACTGGATACGGTCTACTTTTGTCCATGATATAGAGAACCTGATGACTTTAAAGCAAACTAAAATCTATTTCAGTTATAGGTAGATATTTGCAAAAGGAGGGGAGCCTAATGCAACCAAAAAAAAGGTGGTGTCCTGGACAGAATTGACAGGTGTGGCCTGGTTTACTTGCCAAAATCCAGGGATTAGTGTGTCAAGTTTTGATACATCTCAAGCTATCTTTTTGTAACTAGTAGAAGTATGTTACAGTAAGGACACCTCGTAAAACACTGCAGATTACCTTTGTGGCGCTTCACAGTAATATTGGTGATAAAATTGGAAATGTCTTTAAAATACTACTTTAAAGGACTACAGTGAAACCAGTGGTTTCTCCTAGCCTTTCTGCTCATAATGCTTTATTCATAGGTCTGTGTCAGGAGCTGCCTTATTTTGAGAATATCTGTTATTCTCCATACAACAAAGTTATCCTGAAAAAGCCAGTATAGGTACTGTGGTAGCTTTAGTATGTGGATTATATCACAAGTGAAATGATCTCAGCTTCAACAGGGTCCTAACTGTGCTTTTATGTCCTGAAATATCTGAGCAATGGCTGAAAGTCCTCCGTTTTGCAAAGGTGGAGAGCAAGAACGGGGGCTGCCAGGTAGCCACTGCCTCCCTGCAGAACGTCTGACCAAGCGAGCTTGTGCCAGGAGAGACCCTTGAGCTCTGTTCCTCCCTGTGGCTCTTGGTGATTCCCGAACCCAGGGTGGCAGTAGGCTCCTCCTGCTGTCCACAGGCTCTGTCCTTCCCCCTTCATCAGAGGAGAGAAGCTTTTTCAAAAGACAGCTAAGAACTCACTGTCTGGTTTAACCCCATCCCCCAACACAAAATTCCTTTGTTTAACTGGACTAACAAGTGAGAAGAAACCCAAATAACTCAACTAATTCCATTGGTAAACATCAAACATATTGCTGTCATCATTTGACCTGGATTTCTATAGTGTGATTTTTGGGGGGATTATCAGGTACCAGCATGTTAAATGTCCATTGGAATAAGAATATCTACTTGTCCTCTTTCACCTGCTGAAGGCTTCCAACATGATCCACAATTACAATTTTTATTAGTGTCCTTGGATTAAGGGGAAAGACTGCCTTGCCAGTTTTGAAGAATTTTCTAAGTTTTCTAGTTTTCTGTGTACATACAAATTCAGACTTCTCACCTATAGCTGGAGTCCCTAATTCTTTGATTATCTTTTGCTTCAAAGCTGGATGAAGCGGCCAACCATTTGACTTTAAATGGTGGAAGTGTTTTATTAATGAAATTATCCAAATACTGGGTAGGAGGAAAATCAGAAATTTGCTGACAATATTGTTTCCATATTAAAAGCACAAAACTAAACGATAACATACTGTATCAGCCAGCCTTGAATGCATGAGGAAGTCTTAAACAACAGCAAAATAACCTGTTCAGAACTGAACCCTCCTTAAGCATGCTGGTTCTTGGGAAGGATGTGTGTTGTGATCAGTCTGACTGGAGGCGTAACTTTTTTTTTCCCCCCTAACTCAAGTCAGTGAGTATAACAATGATGAGAAAACAGAATGTCTGGAAGAGCAGCTCACCTCGTCTGTGTTCTTATTGCTGCCTTCTCCTGTCCCTGCCTAAGAACTGATTGGCAACTGTTCTTCCTTTTTCCCCAGCAGTGACACTGGGTTTATATGAGTATGGACAAATCTCAGTGAGCTGAGATTTGTTCTGTTGTCTAAATCTGCTTAATAGCCTTTACTGGACTTAGGAAATACATGTAATCATGTTGGTCTATTTGTGCTGCAGGAGAGGAATTGCAGAGGTGTAGAGCCACAGCTGTCGTCCCGTACCTGGGAGTTGGAAAGGATTCGGCTTTGTGACTGCCTGTGGCCATTCACTTGCTTAACCTGCAAGTTGCATTTCCAGGATTTATACCTAACTTTGACTCTTTTTTTGTGAACAGTGCTTCTAAATGTTACGGATACCACTGGAAACTACTTGAGGCAAAAATGTTACCTGTACTTTGTTCAAAAGGAGTTATAAGTAATTTTTAGTAAAAACTAATTCCTAGACAAAGAGATACTGACTGTGCATATGAAAATAATGGTTTTGAAAGGTACTACTGTAGGACAGTTTGTTTGAACCTAAGACTGATGTTAATGTAACTGATTCACAGCTTCTTTTGAAACTTTGATAGTCTACATTAAGTAGATAGTTGCTTCTTCATATTTAGTGAATCACTTAATTTCTTCAAACCCTTGTCCAAAGTGCCTATGTAGTCAATTTTTGTATGTTGGAAAAAATCTCTTTCCCTAAAAGCTGAAGTCTTTATTTAATAAAAAGTAATGGGGTTTTTTATCCACATGTTGTAAATCTGAGCAAGTCATCTAAGCATCTATCACATAAACTGCTGAGAACTTCAGTGTCTTGCTAGTACTTTCTTTTTTAAAGATTAATTTTATTTTCATAACATTTTTCAGTACAAAGTATACATATAATTACAGAAATACTATGGTTTTAAGGTGGAAAAATAAGTCAGTTGATATAGATGAGAGGTTAAAGTTTTTTGGGTTTTGTTTTGTTTTTTGGTTTTTTTTTTAAAAATAAATAAATAGAAGGACCTGTGTTTCACTGGTGTATCTGGAATAGTGCACTATAGTAGTTACTACAATTCATGTGGACCAGCGCAAGGAATTTGGTTTGTCCATTAACTGAGTAACAAATAGCACAATGTAGTATAGTTTTGTGCTGAGCAGTGTTTTACCTTTAATGAAATACATTATCAGCTAAGAAATTGGGAACTGCCTAGTGACCTTTTATGTGAATCTCTTTCAGGCACCTTTTTGGGCATACATCCTGGGTGCATTAGGACTTTTTATCTACCAGTCTCTGGATGCCATTGACGGGAAGCAAGCCAGAAGGACAAACAGTAGTTCTCCTCTAGGAGAACTCTTTGATCACGGTTGCGACTCTATTTCCACAGGTAGCCTTAACCTGCTGTTACCCATCCTAGTTTTAAAAAAGTTACCTGTCTTCAAGAGGAGCCGATTAATTACAGATTTATTGAAGCTGTGAAAACGACCTCTGGAGATCACCTAGTCCAAGGCCCTGCTCAGAGCAGGGTCAGCATGTTCCCTTCTTTTAGGACAACTTCACCACCTGGTGGTCACTGCAGCCAAGGCTGCCCCTGACCTTTGCATCCCTGACCAGTATCGGGAAGGATATTCCAGAAGTACCTTTGGCAGATGTTGGGTAACATGCATTCTGCTCTTACTTACTGTGCATCTTCATGTACTGTGTTCTTTGAATGAGCTGATAGTGAAAAAGGAATTCTGTAAGAGCATGCTTAGAGATTCTTTACTATATGTAGCCTCTGTTTTCCCGTAGGGTGCAGGTGATGCCTAATAAAGGATTTTAAGGACCTAAAAGACTAATGCTGGCATGTGAAACTAAGGATTCTGCTTTAGGAGTGAGGTGCCAAAATACCAGTTTCATAATAGGGCATCTAGCTTGGCACTTAGGAGAAGGATAATTTATATCCCTTCGAAGAATGAGTTTAAAAAAAGTTGATTTGGAGTCCTTAAAAAGTAAGCCTTGCTCAGTTTTACTTTCCGTAACTTAGCTGCTGTTGGTGGCAATGCCTGTACTTCTATAAAAGCTTAATGGCTGGAACATTTGCCCTGGGAGTTGGTACGTTCTTTATGCCTCACTTCCCAGAGAAGTGCAACTACCAGTCAGAGCTGGGCTTTTCAGTTCGAGCTGTCAGTGTTGCAAAGAACATGAAATGACAAGGCCAGAAGAAGAGAGAACAACCACTGTAGGCTAGAAGGCAGGGCCCTCGCTTGGAAGAAGAGTCCTGTGTTTTGGTGTGTCCTGCCAGGACTGTCCCTGAGGTTAGCTACTCAGTAAAGTATCAGTCATATTGTTACTTTGTTATAGTGATGCGTGTCATTTTTTTTATTTCTCTTAACTACAAGCAAAGAGGGTATTTGACTAACATGTTCATTTCTGCTTTTCAGTTTTTGTTGTCCTTGGATCCTGCATAGCAATCCGACTAGGAACAAATCCTGACTGGTTGTTTTTCTGTTGTTTTGTGGGACTGTTCATGTTCTATTCTGCTCACTGGCAGACATATGTATCAGGCATACTAAGGTTTGGAAAGTAAGTAGGTATCTTTAGAAGTACGTATGGCTTAATGTCTTGAGACTGCTAGCTACTTGATTTCCATTTCTTCTTTGTTTTTTCCCTGCTCTCTTTTCCTCTCACCTTCTTCCTCATCTCCCTTCCATCCTAGGAGACTTGCTTTTTACCTGGCAAGAACTTTAAAACTCTGCGTAATACTGAGTAGCAGACTTGTTCTCTTAGCAGCTGATTTTAGCTGTGTGTGCTTTGTTTGCATGCGTTTGGCTCTTTTGTCTGCAGATTTGTTCTCAGAACCCGTACAAGCACCACGCAGGCTCAGGCCAGGGAAGTCCTGCCTGCAGTGTAAACAAGAGCTCTGTGTAGGAGTAGGGACAGAGCAAGCATCTCCAGTACCTCCCTTTGTAATCTCCCAGCCACAGAACAGTTTCAGCCCAGGGGACTCTGAACCACATGCATTTTTAGAGAAATTCCCCTGCTAATAGGTTTCCCTTTCATAGACATCTTCAGTCTTCCTTCAAACAAACACTCTGCATCCATTGCATCCTTTGACAAAGAGTTCCACAGAGCTATGTCAGTGCTTGAAGAATTACCCCAGGTTTATGTGGGGGCTTTGCTTTTAATCTGGCTCATACTAGGCTTTGATATCCTTTAGGTTTTGTGTTATGTCACAGTTCTAGAGATTGCTGTGGTGCTGTTCATGACTTTGTAGCAATTTCGTCTGTCCTCACTGCAGTGTAGGAGGAGTTACAACATTCATGTAGAAGATAAAAATTTCAATTTAACTTCTAGTAGTGAAGATCAGAGACTTCTGTAGCAGCAAAATTGGAAATATGTGATAGATGAAGACTATCCTTCTGCTAATCCTAGTTATTTGCTATGTCACCTGTTTATAGTCCTACTTAGCTCTGACCTGGAAGAACCACCTTAGCAAATCTGAGCATGACTGGGCACACAGGCTAGTGATCACTCATCCTTGCATACTGTTTGATGTCTGTATCAAAAGAAAGCTGTCTCTGTGGTAATGCTAAGAGCTCTTTTTTATTTGCTGATAATGCATTTTACCACACAAACTATAACTCTTCTACCTGCCTACTTATCCTACTTTTTCTAAAGGACATCTTGTACTGTAAACAAAAATAGATGCTTTAGAGTGATGGATGAAATAGGGTAATTTCCATACATGACAGTGGACTGCGCTGAAGGGATGTGGACTGTGCTATGAGCTCTGGGATTTTGCATACACGATTGCTTTTCTGTGCCTTTTGTTCTTGCATAAAGTGTGAGAATGGTTTCCCTACATCAGGAAGGCACTGAGACTCATATACCACATAAAACTTTCTTCATTAAAGACTCAATGGCTTCTATGTAAATATAGTGATACTGCATAGTGCAAGCAGTTCGGAATGGCGTGGTGTTCCATGCTTACTGTTTGAAGTTAGACACAACTTTTCTCCAAGATAACTTACTTCTGTTTAGTGAAAACAGGTCAGAGTTCTTTCAAGGCTCACAGTATTATTTCTCTTAAGCATAGAGGTGAGAGTCTAAATGAAGGCATTAGTATATTGCTGTAAATATGACAATACATAACAACATGGATGGAAGCTTTTGCCGATGCTGTTCCTGAATTAGCAGCACTTGATTTTAGAAGTCAAATGACAGATGAGAGAGTCCTGGTGCTGATGACCAGGAAGGATCAGAGCAGCTGGGTACTGTGCCACTGTCAGGTTATATAGAATACCGCACAGTGTCTGATTAAAATCTTCAGGCTCTGGTTTGGACTGTGTTGCAACCAACAGCCTAAGGCTCTGTAAAATTAAGCACTACACTTTGGCACAATGACTCAACTTCAAGTTCAAGCCTCCTCCCGCCACCGGCAACAGCAAATGCAGTACAGCTTAGAAATCTAGGTTTTAATAGTAGAGAGTGCATACTCTGAACACTTGCACTTGCATGTGGATGCTTTTGCATGATGTAACCAACAAGTTCAGTGTACAGCTACAGCAATGTCCGAGCAGATGTAATGCTTCATCCCTGGCAGAGAGGGAAAAGCCCAGCAGTTAGTGAAAAAGCATCACTGTCTCCTTTCCCCCCTGTGCAGACTGTCACTCGACTTCAAACCAATTCATGAAATGGGCAGAAGATTAAAAACTTACACTAGGCTAGCAAGCTGAACTGCTTCACCTTTCAGTCCAATGAGCACAATGCTAGTACAAGTGAGGGAGTGCAATGGCCTAAGAAGGAGAGGACTACCCATTCCGATGGGTTTGGACAGTGACAAGCACCTCAGCTTGTCGTCTAGTTGCAGCTTGAACTTTGGCTCTTCTAAGACGAAGAGTCTGAAGCTTGTGGTGAAACTTAGCATATTTTATCGCTATCTTTCTGATGAAAGAAGAGAGTTTAATGTTACTGTGATTATTAAGATCAGATAAATGTTTTCCATTAGCCAAGAGTTGATTCCTATCTCTGTTTAAAAATACAGTTTCCTGTGCAAACAGTTCACACGCTAAGCAAGTAATGATACATATTGACTTTGGTCATAATACCTTAAGACAGCAAATTAATTCTAACTGCTTAAGGAATTGTATTTTAAACATCCATTGTCACCGTTTGCTGGTAGCTTCAGTACAAAGATCAGGTATCTGTCTCCAAAACCTTCACTAGCATAAACAGTACCTTAGCTGTGCACTTACTTATTTTTTTAATTTATTTTAAAGCCTTATTGAAAATACCAATTCTTTCTCTTGAGCCTTATCTTAACTTTTTTTTTATATAATCAGGTCTTTTCAAACCATTTCATCAATCAAATACAGAAAGAGAGAGTTTGGCTGTCTTGTCTGAGAACAAAAAAGGTGGAATATGGAGTCTAGACCTTAGGGGGCATACAAAGTCACCTATTTTAAAATTGTTTTTATGGAAAAAAGCAAGATATCAATTATATATCCTCTGAAACAGGACAGATGCTTAGCTATCCACTGACTCAGACCTCAAAATATTGCCCTCATGTTTTGCCAGCTGTATCTGTCACATTTTCATGATGTGATGGCTTAAAGAAATCCCTTCTGTCCCAGCCTGCACAGTCCATACTTCTACATATGCTTTTAATGGAAATGTTTGATTGCATTTACTATAAGCTTGCCTTAAACTTTGATTCAATGCTTACACAGCAACAATTGTGTAAATTTAAACAAAATTCTCAAATAGTTCACAATGTATTCATTAAAGATTTTCTTCCTATTACAATTATATGTAGCTTGCTTTAGATAAGGATTATAGGTTTAATTTTAAATCTTAACCGAAGATGTGTGCTAGAGTATCTTTCTCAGTCAAGGAAAACCATACTCTATATACATTGATGTAATTTGAAGTATTTTTAAGGAGATAATTTGAAGTCAGTGATTTTTTATTTCCCCCCTTGCCCGCCTTACACTTACAGCAGAAAGACCTTTTTTTTAACTAAATCTCCCTTTTTTTCCTTCACAGAGTTGATGTAACCGAAGTTCAGATAGCCATAACAATGCTGCTCTTGATATCTGCATATGGTGGCACAGCAATATGGGACTATAAGGTAAGCGTATTAAGTATTCCGAGTTCCTGCTGAGTATTCAGTTCCTGTTAAGTGTTCACAGTTCCTATGGTATTTGAAGCTATCCTGTGCAAGTGGCATCAACACCTACTAGTTGTCTAATGTTTTCTTTTAACTTATTGTGCAAATGTAGGTTATTTTGATGTTGTAGTTAACTTAGGTATAGTGGTGTGACTTCCTATGTGCAAATTTAGAGCTACATAGAGGAAAAAAGACCCCATCTGCCACATATAAACTTCTGATCTGGAACTAATACTCTGCAGATTCTTAAGCTTTAACAGATAGTTTTTGTTCTAGTTTTCTTTCTTTTGTATATTTTATTGTAAGACATACATTTCTGTTTAGTTAAATGATTTATAGGATCCTTTATTTTAAAATTTAAAGGTTAAATGCTTTAAACTAGCAAAACTAGGGGATGAAGTTCGGGGGAGGGTTGGTTAAGTAATCCATATTTATGTGTCAATGGAGATGTACTGATTTTAACAGTTATGTCACAGCTGACATAAATGTAAATATCTATATTTAAAGAACTGTTTTCTATCCAAAAGCATTTCCCTATCTCTAGCTTTTATTCTGATCTTTAAAGATGCATCTTTAGTGGATGGTATCAAAAGTATATTAGACTAACATCTTCATCCTTTCTAGGGTCTTTACTTAGAAATGTATAGTTCTGCTTGGTTATAGCACATGGAAGAGCTGAGACCATTCCATGCTATTCATAACCAATACAAATTAATCTAAATATAAACCACTAAGTAATTCAAATTAATTTGCGAGTTTACTCAGCAATTAAGAACTGTTTAGCTAAACTGTTTCCTTTCCCCATCCTGCAAGATGCTTTTGTTCTATTTTCAAACAGCTTATTTTCATCTTGGAAAATAAAGTAGGTGCATTAGACTTTAATTATGATTGATTTTTCTTCCGTATTAAAATTTGTGGTAGTTATGCTGTATCTGAAAACAATCTATATTCAAAAATATAGTCAATGGTTTCAATTTATTACTACTTTTTTTTTAAATCCTCTGCTGCCTTTGGAAGTTTCCTTGAAACTGCAATTGATTCTGAAAGGTAACTGTTTAATTAAAATTTGTATCTGGAGACTATTCTAAATGCAAAGATACAGCATACAAATAACATGTACCAAAACACAAAGCGGGCAGATGGTGTTTGTGTTTCCTGTGGTTCATCAGTATTGTGTTACTCAGTGAAGTAGAAGCAACTGTCCTCCCCACTCCCATGCCTTGGTGATACAGTAGTTTGTGTCAAGTTTTTGCTTATGTAGTAATAATATTTGAAGAACACTGTAAGAACAAACACAGTAAGATCTAGCTGAATTTCAAGACCAGAACTTAAGTACTCAAAAGTTGAGTTTAAACATTGCAAAAATTTGTCATTTCCTTAGTAAGGAAACAAATTCCAAACATAGTTGTCCTGAGCTTGTTCCTGGGAAAGCAAGAGTTTAAATAAAACAAATTTTTAGTAGATATCAATAGCTTTTTCAATCACTTTTTAAAAAAGGTGTTATTCTTGACTTTTAATATCTTTCTCTTGTTTTTCCTGCTAAGGTCCCTTTGGTGGACTTAGAACTGAAGTTCTTTGCAGTTTTTGGCATACTGTGTGGAACAGCACTTTCTTTTTTCAATTACTTCCGTGTCATTTTTGGTGGAGGGGTTGGAAAGAATGGATCTACAATAGCAGTAAGTTGCTTTAAAAACCTGAATGAGGTTTGAATAATTTATGCCCATAATTTATTGCATTTCAGATGATCATAAGGGTTTTATCTGTTTAAGCAGACAAGCATATGAATGTTGGATGGCTAAAGCGATAATGAAGTCTTAATTATCTACCTTCTCTCTACCTGTTACTGGATTTCTCCTGTCACAGGAACCAGCAATAAATTTTCTTACAAAATTGATTACTGGTCACTGCAAAGGATACTAATAGCATTGGTATAATGCTAATGGACTTTGCCTGAGTTTTGAAAGCTCTGATTTTGTTTAATGGGATTTGCAATACCTATAAAATCTGGACCTTACCATGTGACTGAAGCCTAAGACAAATTTTCTGTCCATTTGTATTTCAGGGAACAAGTGTTCTTTCACCAGGCCTGCACATTGGACTACTTATCACACTGGCCATTATGATCTATAAAAAGTCTACAACTCAGCTGTTTGAAAAACATTCTTGCCTGTATGTCTTGACATTTGGATTTGTGAATGCTAAAATCTCACAGAAGTTGGTGGTAAGTAATCTTGTTTCAGTCCTAAACCTCCTAAAACTAAGCTGGTTCTTCGCTTAACGGTTGCTGGATCAGTCGGCACTGTGCAAGTTTTCCCATTCTGCTCTGCCACTGTATTACCAGTTTCATTATGACCAAGACACTGAACTAGACTCAGGCTCCTACAGAGAGATTATATATGACACTGATGCAAACACGTACTTACTGTTGAACATATGGATTAGAACTTTCAGCTTTGTTTAACTTACTCCTAGAAATATACTGTCTGTCTTTAACATCATAACTGTGGTCCCTCAAGCCTTACTAACAGTGCTGTGACTTCTGATTTAATTATCTGAAATAAGAATTTACTGTAATCATTAAAATGAAGAGATAAACTTTTCTTTCTCTTTTGTAATTAAAAACCTCATCAATGGATTAAAAAAAAAAATATGTGCCTTACTCTACATATTTGCTAACAACAGTAATTGTTTCCGCCCTGCCCCATGACATTTTTCAGACACTAGAAAACAGGTATTCTACAGACTTTCTTGCTAAACAGGAGTTCACCTAGTGAGCTACTAACTTGGTTCAAGAGAGAGAATGCTGATAAGAAGACTGAACCTTAAGATTGGACTTGAGGCTGTTCATCTGTTCTGTCAAACACCTTGGCTCCCTTGCTCACTCAGAGGACCCCTGGGTCCTTGTAACCAGCAGTCATCACTGTGTGTACGTCAACTCACTCACGGACACTTCTGAGCAAACCATGTTTCCCTTGATGCTTTACGTGTAGCTTTGATAGTCTGCTCCAGAGGCAAATCTGTAAAGGTAGTGGGGAAAGGATTTCGTGGGTTTAGCTTTCACAGTTTTCTGGTATTATTTCAGGAGGCCTTGTCCTTCAGGCACTCCGGAGTGAGCAAACTGCAGTGAAAACTTAAGGTGTGACCAGGTGGAAGGCCCAGTGGAGATATGAGCCACGGTCTGTGCAGTTTGTGTGGATGTGCCAGAGCTGCTCCACGGGCGCCAACCCTGCATAGCTGTTGCACATCACGCCAGATGTGAGCCAGGAATTACCCTCTGCAGCAGACCCCTTTAGCAGGAGAGATGCATCCTTAGCTGGCTTAGAGTGGAAGCCTTTGTCAGCTCTCCTCTGGATGTAAGCCTTTGCGGTTTGTCTTGTCTCTAGACTGGGACATTCACTGGCTTTTCTGTGAATTTTGCTGTTCAGCATAGATTTGAACATGATTTATATTATGCTAAGAGACCACTTTGTTCGCAGGAACCTCTCAGTACTTTAATCATATTTGCCAAGTGTCCACAGTGCATGGAAACAAGGAATGACAGGGTGCTTTCTTACAGCAAACTTGGCACCTAGACTACTTTCCCTCTGCCATTTTTGAGCTTCCTGTTATGGACTTTTCATATGTCCTTTATTAGGTCTCCAACTTCTTATAAAAAACTATTCTCCTGCCTCTCAATTAAAGGTGAGCTTAAGAATGCTAAATATGGAAGGATCAAGGCCGGGGGGGGAGAGATTCCTCCCCTGGTAATCTTTCTTCTCTTGGTCATTCTGTAAAGTGTCTCTGTGTGTACATCGCTATCTCTACTAAACAATGAAAACAAGTCTTGTCACCTAAGCAAAAGCCTAGTTTCTAGTTAGCTTTTGGCTAAGTAAAGCCAAAATTTTCAAGTTAGACTTGTAAATAATGTTTCAAGTGAATAGTATTCATTTTCAGTAATACACTTGCATAGTCTTACCGTTCAAATACAACACTGGAAAAATAGAGTGGGGAACCCCTGAAAATAGTTAAAATGCACTGGTAAAGATGTAACATACTACATTGAAGAACACTGAAAGACAGGTACGTGTTCCTTATAAAGTCAAAAAATACCAATTGATAATTCAAATAGCTGTTATCACTGATTAAAGTGTTATATATTGATTGAATAACCTGGAAAGAGGTTATTTGGTCCTTGGGAAAGAAATTGTCAGGGAGCAGCAGGCCCTGAAGCATTTATGGAGCCCATGCCCTGCCTGCTGGGTTCCTTCCTAAGAACAGCAGGCTGTTCCTGGGTAAGGATGTCGTGCCTTTTCATAACTGAGGTGGGTGTTTTCTAGTAGTTACATTGATCTTGCAGTGGTGCATTTTTGTCTCTCTCTTTTCTTTCTTTTTTTTTTTTTTTTTTTTTTTTTTTTTTTTTTTTTTTAACATAGGTGGCTCACATGACAAAAAGCGAAATCTGTCTTCAGGACACTGCATTTATTGGGCCAGGACTTCTGTTTTTGGACCAGTACTTCAACAGTTTCATTGATGAATATATCGTTCTATGGATAGCACTGGTAAGCATTTTGTTTTATACTTTTCATTTGGAGCATAATTAAAGGAATGGATTGAGAACTGTCCCTGTCATTCTGCTCTGCCATTTCTGACTTGCTCAGATTTCAGCTGTCACTGCAGAGGGAGTGCCAGGATACTGTGTAAACATGTATTTTGGGAGCTGAGTGGTTTTCTTTCCTTGGAACAGAGATGTGAATGTAAATTTACAGATCTCTCTTGTAATTATGCTTTAGTTCAGGTGATTTGTTAAAGTTGTTCTGCTAACTGCAGACTAAACCTTTGTTTATCAGACTTTGTATGTGTTTAATACCATTTGTTTTTTGGGTTGGTTTTTTTCTTTTTTCTTCTAAAATAGACCACTCTATATATTAAAATGCTTGTTAAACTAGTCACTTGGATAGATTGATTAAAGTATAATGAATTTATAGTAGGGACAATTTTTTAAAAATGTGTGGTGTTTTTGATTTTTTTAACCTGCTGTTTTGTTCTTTTGAAGTTCATATCCTTGTTTGATATGCTGAGATATGCCACTGGTGTATGCCTACAGATTGCTGCTCATCTTCATATACATGTCTTCAGAATTTCATCTCATCAAGCTCCTGAACAGGTTCAAAACCATAATGACTGATTAAATAGGTCAAGGACAAGAGGAGAAGCAGTTAGGGGAATGTTGAATGAAGCAGCCTCTCTTTTTTGGGGAAGACAGATAAAACTATTTTCTTGAAAAAATTAATGAGAAAGCTTGCTCTATCCCAGACATTACCAGATGTTAGAATTACTAAATACAAAGTCCTGTAGATTCTATTGTGATCAATACTTTTGAAACAGGACTTATTTCCACTTGTGTTTTAGACATTGCAGTTGTTATTTTATACCATGAATACCACATTTGAAACTTTTGCAATTTCCTGTTAGGTAACCTTAATTCAGTACTTCTAGTCTGGGGAATGTTGACTGCAAACTAGGGTGCTACCAACCAGAATTCAAAGAGGAATTTCACTTTTCCCTAGACCAAGTGATTAATCTTCTAGTGTTAGTTTCTAAAGTGTTCTTGGAACTGCTGTGAATTGGTAGTCAGAGGTATTGATGAACAGAGTACTGCATTATTAAGACTGGTAAAATGAGGTAAAACTGCTTGTTAATCTCTCTTCTGGTATTTCTAAAGAACAAGCTACTGGATCAGTAGGATGAAGGAGGTGTAGCTCAGGAAAATTTTCTTCTACTTCAAAATACTGTTATGAGTGCCTTTAAGATTCATGCATTCTCTAGTATCCAAGTACATAACATACTGTTACTAAATACAGTTGTAGCTTGTATTTTCTTTCATGGCCAGTTTCTGGTTTTGTGGTCATAATAAGGTTTGCCTCATTGTACTCCATCA
Organism: Sagittarius serpentarius; assembly: GCA_034782735.1. Lineage (NCBI taxonomy): Eukaryota > Metazoa > Chordata > Aves > Accipitriformes > Sagittariidae > Sagittarius > Sagittarius serpentarius. The sequence goes on from JAVKLA010000024.1 coordinate 22,264,000, forward strand.
TTATCTAAACTATAGGTAGTTGTGTACTTCGAGGACACTAACTACCTAGCCTAACTTGTATCTGTGAAACTGCACAAGTGAATGACAGAAGTTCATTGATAAACTGAAATGACTGTGACTGTTTGACTGTGACAATGCAACCCACCCATATGTAATTCCCTCTGAAGTATGTTTGCTATCACTGTGTTCATCTACCTTATAACCTAATTTGTCTTGTAACTATCACTGTAATTTATCCAAACAAAGCTGATAGAACTAAACCCTAATCTGTAGTAAAACTCTCCAAAACAGAAAGTCAGGCCCACCATCAGCCTTTCTCTTTCCTTAAAAACAGACCCACTGGCTAACATAATGTCCCTAGCTTAAAAGGCTGTTGTCATTAAAGAGAAGCTGAATTCAAGTAGCTAATCTGTATGAGCAAATCATGATGACTTGTACACAAACCCTGTAAGCTTAGGCTCCTTTAAAGAGGTACTATTTGAATACAATTTTTGTAAAAAGCTGTTGAATGTAAGTGTCCGTTACCACTTTCTATTGCTGGTACGTAGCCAAGCTGTGAGTTTATAAAGTCCTGCCTGAACTGTACAGTAAAGAATGCTATGGTTTGTTTTAAAAATATTACCACTGCAGCTTCCTAGCTATATATTACTTCAAAAAGACTTCCTGAGGTGTTCAAGGAATTTTAGAAGTGGTGTATGGTCTGCTAAATTTCGGGGGGGACTAAAATGCCATCTACCACACTCCTGCCTAAGAAGGATATACTGATACACTTGAGGGATAACTGTAACAGTTACTGCCAAAGGACTAGCATGCTAAGTGACTAATATAAATTCCAAATGAATCCACTACTCCTGTTTGAGGCTGGGAAAGACACAGCATCTCCACATGAACTTAGCCTGAACCCAGGCCATGGGCAAATAGAAGAGAAGATGGTAAAGACCATTTCAGTTTGTCTGAATACTGTAAACAAATTAACCACCTGATGAAGAGACATAGGCAACTTTCTTAGAGTGAGAAATTTGGTTCCCTAGAATGCTCAAAAACGTGTTATGTAGTAGTAGGTATAAGTAGTTCTAAGGATATGATTGAGGTATGTGGATGATAGGATGATAGGAAACTAATGCAGAAATCGGTCAGAAGAACAGAAACATGAGGCAATACTAACAAATAAAACCAGAAATATGAGGCAATACTAACAAATAACCTAATAGTGAAGATAGGAAACAAAACTGTTAACTGTATTTCGTAGCGTCTTCTGATCATCCTTAGAGGGCTGAGACTCAGCAGCAGTTACAAATTAGCATAGTTACCTGTTACCCACCAGAGGCCTATATTGCCTCATACATCATTCTAGCAATGTAACTTCTGTGTTTGCTCCTTCCCCCAGTCCTAGCAGACGCAGAACAAAAAGAGCTCCATACCAGTTGCTTGTCCAACTTCAGTTGCAACCTAATAGCTGAAGTTTCTGTAAGTTAGCTGTCACTAATGCAGCTCCCAGAACTGGAGAACCATCATCAAATTACTTGATTGTGAACTAAAAGTGCTAGTAAGCTGAGGTGAAGAATCTATATGGACTGGTTTTGAAATCCATTGTTATGAAAACATCACATTTGTGCATGTGGGTGTGTGGATGGTTTTTGTTTTATCTACTATTGTATTAAATCTAAGGATTAATTATGTTAGGAACTACCTAATTTGTAAACGTGGATATTCAGGCGTAATGGTTTTCTGTAAAAACAAACTGCATGCAAGCTAAGCCGATTGTTTAATTTATACTGATTTACTGTAATGAGATACATGAAAGATAAATGCTTTGTACTTAAAACTTAGGCCTCCCTAAATTACTAGTCATTTGGAATTGCAAAAAGTAATATTCCATCTCAAAGGCTTGTAATAACTTCTACTAAATAAATGAGCTAGATTACTTCTAGCGTTGGTTCTACAAGAACTATATACCTGAAAATGCATAATGTTTAATTATGCTTACTTGAGCAGATGTCATATAAAGCTGTGATACTCAGCTCATTGTTAAACTAAAGAAACCTGCTTTTTGGACAAATTACAGCAGTTCATAAATGTCTTACTAGTACAAAGATATTACAATGCCTAGCCTAAAAACACAGTTAACATTTACTTTAATTCACCATAGTACACATCATTAAACAGTCTTATATGAGCTGTGTCATACTCTGTGAACTTTTATAACTGCTGATACGTCAGCAGACTAAATGTTGAAACTATGAAAATCTTTAAGTGATTTTTGTGAAAAGTGCTTCTATTTGCACAATGTACCTAAAGGCCTAAAGTTATTATGTAAAATCTGGGTAATGCATTTTTCATTAATTCTGCCCGTTGTTACAATTTGGCATTATAATAAGTGAAACAATTTAAACAGTCTAATGCTATTGAAAGTGAGAATTAAGTAAAGATTAATTGGACAGACAGTAAATGGTTTGGGGTCCATACTGCCCCCCCCCAGTAATAAATTTACTAATGTATGTTCTTACAACATTATCAGACACAAGATTAGAACAATCCATGAAAACGCTTAATAAGAACTTTAAAACATTTAAATCTTAACATACTTCTCCATGGCTAATGCCTATACTTGTATCGTGTTACTTAGGTACAAGTTGTTTCTCCATTGAGCCATCAGAATAACATGGACTGAAGAGACTTGCGAACAGTTGCCATCTCCTGCTGTTGCTGTTACAAGAAAAGGAGATAATACTGAACAAATGCCCTATCAATATGATTCCTTTGAGCTAATTAAATGAATGTCAAATGACTTTTTTATAGAATGTTCTATTTTTGCATTTATCTAACTTCATAGATTTGGTACTTACGGTGTCCATCATAATCTTCTTCTGCAACATAGCCATTTCTTTGCGAAGTTCAGTTTGTGCACCAGCTAGAAGATTTTCATTGCTCTTTTCCAGCTCTTCCATGCTCTGAAGTTAAGGATAATCTTAATTCAGAACTGTTCAATGCCAAAGGGTTAATTTAAAACAAACCAACCAACCGTTATTCAGACTACATTTTAATTTTTACAGCAGCGGTCACTGATAATTAATTAGTTTTGTCACAAACTTGACAGACAAATCATACAGGACTTGGTACTCCAGTCTGCATTGTTGTTTAAACAATATGGACCATGGGAGACAATGTAGACCCTGTGAAGGAAACGGTCCCCTCCACTCGGCATCTGTGAGATCTCGGCTAATTATCCTGCATTTCAGTAAAGATAAAGACTTCTAAAAGAGAAGATTAAACAGACATCTGTTGGGAATGATAGGGTTTTAATGTTATGACAACCTTGGAGACTTGAAGTAAGGACTATAAAACCCATTAAATTTCCTTCTCTTTGCACGCTTCTCCCCAAATAAGCCAAGTAAAGCACACTGGTTATCTTCCCTTTTGTATGTACAATTATGCCTAACTCTGTGTATGTGTGTAGTTGCATTTTCCTTGACTTGTATTTAGTTAAGCTTATTTGAGGCTTGATTTCTACCTTTTGATCTTCTTTGAGGAGAAAAATCAAAGTAATACTTGACCTTCTGTTCAGTTTTTCATCTTTGATGAAGACATTTTGGAACAGTTATTATTTATTAATGCTTCTGTAATATCCTCTGTAAATTTCAACTATCCTAAACTAAGAGTTACTCTATTCCAGATTTATTTTTTTGAAGCTACCAGACTTGGAAAAAAAACCCGTAACTAACTGAAAACATAGGAGGTTCCCTCTGAACATCAGGAAACACTTTTTTACTGTGAGGGTGACTGAGCACTGGTGCAGGCTGCCCAGAGCGGCTGTGGAGTCTCCATCCTTGGAGATACTCAAAAGCCATCTGGATGTAAGTCCTGGGCAACTGACTCTAGGTAGCCCTGCTGTACCACTTGCTGGGTGGACCAGACAACCTCCAGAGGTCCCTTCCAACATCAGCCCTTCAGTGACTTTGTGGTACTGTGACTCTGCGTTTATTACAAAACCAATTGTTTAAGGTACTTTCAATTTTCTCAGTTTAGATTTCTAAAGCCTTATTTAAAAAAGTAATGGGGAAGAAAATTCTGGGAATAAAGTGTTTTGTTCTTAGTGTAAAATCACAGGGAAAACTTTTTTTCTTTTTTTTCTTTTTTTACCAAAAAGTCAATTTTGAGTAGTTGTACTCAATCATTTTTTGTTTGCTGTCTAGTATGTTAGGTACTTTGTTAAAAAAAAAAATAATCAAAACACACCACAGTTGATCAGCGTGAATCACGTGTTTAAAATACATTATTTCTGTAAGCACTGTCCAAAAAAATGGTGTTTGTAGGGGCTCCCAGCAAATATAAAAATTATGCATAAAGCAACAGGAAAGTTAAACGGGGCTGATAACATAATCATCCAGCTGGGCCTGTTTTCACCATAAATCATTATTTCCATCAGATTCGTCCTGTCGACATTTTAGTGAACACTCACCTTGAACACTAGGTTACAGAAAGGAAACCCCTTTTTAATGAATGTTGCTTAGGAAGAGATGAAGGGAGTTCTAACTGGGCAGTTACAATTGATTTTCTTTAAGGGTCACTGTCACTTTCCTTACATGAAGCAGCAATATTTAGAAAGATTAATGACAGAAGACAGTGGACATCTAATTGTCATTATGGGGGATGCACCTGCCAGCAGTAATAAAAGCAGTAAATTGCAGCCTAAGATGTATTTTTAATAGATTGTTAAGTTTCACCTTTTTAAATACATATAAAAAAATCTAAGGGAATAATTAAGACAAAATCCCGATGATTTAACTGACCTATACAACCTTTAAACTGGTACAAAACTGTGTTCTGTTTAGAAAGTATGCTTTGAGGGTCATGGTTAAATATTTGCAATAGGCAAGCCAATCAGATCCCCATGAGAACACATTTAACTAAATTGTTCATTAAACAGATGCAATGTGTGTGCCTGTACAGAGAGAACAAGCCATGTTCTTAACAAATAAGGGAAAGATACTAATATGAATATTCATCTAAGGCTGTTATTTTCTGTAAATGAACCTTACATCTCTGCATTTCATAAAGGTTGAATTAATACAGCTTTCTTAAGCGATATTATAAGGATCAGCTTCCTTCTAAGAAGAAAATTTACTGTACCTTTATGAATTGCTCATAGAGTTGCTTAATGGTTTTCAGTCTCTGACTTTGAACTATTCTTGCCTGTTGGAAAACTTTTTGTTGCTGGCGAAACATATTCTGAAGCAGAAGCAAAAGAAAAATAATCACATTACTTAACCAAGAGAGCTTGGACAGCAACACTAATGTAATTTATCAGAATGAGAAGTTCTGCCCTCACTGGAAGTCTGGGTCATGTAATGTAGATCTCTTCCTCGAGAGTTATCCTTGTTCTTATTAATGAAAGAAAGACTGAAGACTGGATTAAGCCCCGAGTCACCTCCTGAGGTCCCTTCCAACCAGAATTATCCCTATGAGATCCTATAAGGATTGCTATCCAACGCAATTCTTGAGGAAATGTGCTGCTTAGGGAAAAGCAAAACTTCCAAATGTGTTGGGAGTACAAATACAGCACCATCATGTGATTACATTCCATTGTATAGCTCCTATCCCCTTTCAGTGATCGAATTCTCATACATTTATTATATACAGGCATATTTTTAAAGAATGCGTGCTAAAAGACAACTACCTTCCTTTACTCCTTTGTTCCCTGAACCCAAAGACTATGGATGCACAGAAACAGCACACGTTTCTTCTCCATAAATGGTCTTGGCTTTTCTCAAGCCATATGCTGGCCTAGGGCATCACTTACTGCCATTTATAAACTTGCGATAAAGTTTATAAATGCCCCCCTCTTCACTTTAAAATATATCTCAAAACTTAAACATTTACAGTTGGAGAGCCACCAAACTTGAATTTTTTAATCGAGGCAAACAATCATATGTTTGTTTAAACTACATAAAGTGTTTTTACATTTCTCGAGTGACCAAACAATATTTCTTCCTTGTGAAAATACCGTGAAACTCATGTCATGCTGGAAACTCACCGCTAGTTTTTCTTCCTGCTCCTCTGCTTTCTGCACATCTACATCCCATTGCTGAAATAAAGTCAGGAACTGCTGGGAGAACTCATGATTGAGCTTCTGCCTATGAACAGACACTAGCCGTAAGTATAACAAATGCTACAAAGAATTACAAGGAAAGCTAAGGTTCAACACACACATGGAGTAGAATAAAAGGAGCTGGCATAGATAAACAGGCTATTTTGACATCTGGCCCTAACTGAATACTTTATGTTTTGAAAAACTGAACATGCATACATACACACACACACTTTGAGTGAATGTGGATTATTTACATATAAGGAGACAGCATTCGCGTACAAAAACTCGGGTTAAAAAAAAATTACAACAACTTTTCTTCCTAACAGTGTCAGGTTTTCTGAAATTTACTACATTTTTCTAGCCCAACTACACATCTTGGCTTTAACACAAGGGTTTTATAACAAAAAATTGATTAGCTCATTCATTAGTTCATTATGCTTTAGTCTCTCTATGTAAACTTAAAGTTTGTCAGTGCCAGTTTCAAATATATATTTATGTAAAATCCCACAAAGACAGTTACAAATATTGCTGACTTTCAGTTTTTAGCTGTCTCATTTTTCAGTTTGCTCTACTTTTAGTATCAGATGTAGTAATTAAATATGCCTTAAGAGGCAAGAGGAATGTTATGTAGGGTGAAAATTATTTACAATATGAAAATGAGAATTCTTTCTTAACCAGAATGGTTTAAAAGTTTTACTGAACGTTTTTCAGTTTCCAAGTATAAACAGAAGATTCCAACTGAAGTGGAAAAAATAAAAACATCTGTTTAAAAGACAAAAATAATATCAAAGGTCATTTTCCATAAAGATAAAAGTAAAACCAGCTCTTTAAGGTACCTTGCTCTCAAAATTCCAAATGTTAAGATTCTCCACTCAAAAGAGAAAGCACTATGGTAAACTGTTACTGTCAGTTTAATGAAGTGGACACAACTGGAGGCAGCAGAAACAGCAGACCTGAGCAGATATTTAACTAGTAGATACACTAATTGCTGTTTATCTGCAAGAAGATGGACCAACTATCCATACTGTGACACAAAAGGGAATTTGATTTCACAGGTTTGAAAAACAAGTAAATGTTACCTTTGCTCCTGCTGTGTTTTCCAAACATGCTCAATCTTCTGGTTACTGGTTTTGAGTGAGGCTTTCGTATACATTTCTAATCTTTTCCTCTTAGCTAAGAGAGCCTTGTTAATGTCAGCTAAAAATCAAAGAATATTTACAAACTAAGCATACTGAGATACATTGTACCTTTTATTAAAAATGCTGACGAGTTATGCTTTGCAGAAGTGAACGAGGTGTGGTCTGATGGAAAGAAGCTAATGTGATCTGGGATCCTGGCTGCTGTGTTTAGAGTATCCCTCAACCTGCTGTTGGCACTGGTGTGGCTGCTGCTTCCCTAAGCCCCCCGTACACCCTAACCGACACCTGGCCTCTGGAGTTGCAACTGCTTGTTGCCCAGCCCCACCAGCCACTCCAGCATCTACTTTGGGTCCCACCTCTCTCAGGGGCCAGACCAAATAGGACCTAGCGTGATGTGACTCAGCTTTAGCTTCTTTCATTCTAGGCACGACGGTAGTGGGTACAGTGTCAGACTGGCACTGAGCACACAGTGAACTGAAAATGTCCAGCAGTTTGAACTCAGGGTAGCTGCAGTGCTTCTGTTACGTACATTTAAACTGGTTCCTTACACACAGTCATCGTATGTTCCCCTACTGATTACTGTGGTCCAACTTTCACTTATCTAACATATCATCCATACAATAAGCACACATATATGCTGGAAACACTAGAAGCACTATCCAATCAGTTCACACTGCATATCTTCAAACATTGTATTTGGACATCTCACATCTGCAAATTCTCTATTCAAAGCCAGAGATACGTTGCACAAATCTGACTGAGTACAGACACCTTGCTCTTTTCTCTAGTATCTAATGATGTTTTAGTCACACCATCAAAATCCTCATTAGTTTAGCTGCATGACTGCAGTGCCAGCTCAGAGTTTCCAGACCTTCGAGGAATTCAGTTATGCTCACACTTTTTAATTTATTTTTTTCCTAGAAAAACCACCCATGTTTTAGAGTAATATTCAAATTACAAAGATTTTAGAAATAAATTAAATGTAGTATGTGATTAATACCACTGTAAACATATGGAATGAATGAATGACAAACTATTTTTCATACTTTGGAGAGACTCAGTACTTTTTTAAAAGCATTCAGGTTAATATAAGTTAGTACGTTTGTTTCACTTTAATTTACATTTGGAGATTTAACAAACAAGTCACAGCTTGAGGTTAATACAGCAATTTCTTTTCCTTCTCACTGTAGATTTCAGGAAACATCTGCCAAACCTCTCTAATTTGCTGAGGCATCTGCCCCTGCTAATGCCAAAGCTATTATTTTTGAGCAGAGAGCATCCTTTCTCTGATCCATTTTCCTTCCTTCCCTCCTATTTTTGAGTCTTCAGTAACAATTAATCCTAGCTTTTTAACACTGAAATCCTCCTCCTACCTAGATTGCTAGATCTACAATAGCATTCTAATATGTACCTTAACAGCAAAAAGTCTTAATTCATGGATTAAGGAATTCCTTGAACTCCTCTTTCACCTTAAGATTTACATGCAAGTAATGACTGTGTACAGCATTTTCTTATACATAAAATGAAAGTATTAATCAGCTATTAAATATATAATACTGGCATTAAGATGGTTTCCCTTCCTTCCATGGCTTTTGGATGCTTTGTTACACAGTGATGTGTATTATACATTCTTTACAAGTGAAATGTGTTTTTTCTCTAACATGTCTGCTATCTAGAATTCAGCTGGAAATTTAACTCTAAGTAAAGCCATCTGAGGATCTGATTATGATTAAACTAAATCCAACGAGGTGACATGCATAAATCTCTCATCGATAGATGACTGGCATTACTTACCCTCATTCTTTAGCTCTTCTAGAAACTTGTACTCTTCCTGCTGTACTTCCTGTACTCTGACTGCTTAAATTCTCTTTTGTATTGATTCCCTGTTCTCCAGATTTCTGAAGGTGCAGAGTATAGACTACTCTCTAGCTCATTCTGTATCACAACTACAATCTACTTCCAAAATTCCTTTTCTAGAATTACAAGTATTTGTTCTATTTAGCTGTTTATATTAACATGTACATGCCCCTAATTTCTCACTCAAGTCTTGCAATCCCCAGTCTCTTCCACGTCATTGTAACAAAAAATTGAGTAAGAACAGCTAACTCATATTGTCCCTTTACAATATAATCACTGCCTCTTAAACTTCATCTTAAAATTGGAACTGATAATCAAAAGCACTCATGCATTTTTCGCTTTTTCCTTGCAATTACTTAACACTAATACATCTCACTTTATATGCAGTTATTCCCTTCTCTTCTTTCCATTTGCTCTACTTAGATATAACTTTTTTCTGAAAACTGGATTTTTTCAGAAATGCTGAAAAATGCTACAAAGACTGGTCATTTTATGTAAATCTTCAAAGTTATTTTACAGTAAGGAATTACTGCCAATTCTGCAACTTAAACATGAATTGTTTTTTTAATTTATTAGAATGTAAATGTACTTACCTCCAAATCTTTCCAGCATATTCTGTACTTCACCCCTACAAAACAGTGTTTAAAATTTTTATTTGCCCACTTTCTGACTTCAGAATAAGGCCTGCTGTATATTCTTAACATGAATTTTATTCACGTGCCTATCATTTGTAAGCAGTGACAGAGCCACTACTGTTCTGCAAGATAAAAAATGACACTCCTTTTCTCATGTGAGAGGTCTCTTTTTTAGACTAATTTCCTTTTTTCAAAAATTGTACTAGAATCTATTAACTTACTCCCTAGTAAAACAGCAGTATTAGGCATTTAAAGGGTCTTGAGTGAGGGAGGACGGTAAATAAAATTGATCATTCTCTATACAAAATGAAAACACAAAAGGTATTTGCAACATCAAATAAAACATGTCCATCACAGTTAGCATGACTGGCACAGTAAGAAAAATTCGAGACAAATATTATCAGGGTTGTCTTTACACCACCTTTAAGATGGTAACACCAGTGTGTAAGGCAGTGGTACACTAGCTAACAAGTCCAAAAAGGGACATGGTCGGTAAAGAAAATGTTTTTCCTGGTTTTATATCATCTTCTCACTTTCTTTTTTGAAGAGTAAAAAAAAATATGGAAAAAAGGTCTCTTCAACAGCTATAATCTTACTAAAAACTATTTCAACATATGCTTTTTTATTATGTTTACACTGCTTATGAATATTGAACTTCATGAAGAATTATTGGTAAAAAATTTATTTTTCATGCAGTAGTTGGATCACAAAGTACTGCGAATATCTGCAAGCAACTAAGAGCAGAGGGAACAAAATTAATGATCAACAATTTAGGATAAAACTTAAATCATCTTTTGAAAGAAACAAGAATTTTAAGAACTCACACAAATATATCAATTTTTTATGCATGTTCAAATGTATCTACAAAGAAACTGCAGAATTACTCATTTTAAAATGTTACATTTTCTTTTTTTACCTACAACTACTGTATTATCTGTCACCTGATTTTTGAATCAAATAGTAAAAAAAAAACCCAAGCAAAACAAGCATAATGAATAACTGAAACTGGTATCTTATTTAAGACTTGCTTATTTTGAAGGGAAAAAAAAAAATCCTAACCTTACCCCACATCATCTGGAACGACATGAGTAGTCACCAAAGGTCTTTTCTTTCCATGCTTGTCCATTACTGGTGTTTCGCCTTGATACAAATTTCAGAAAGGTTTACAAAAATATCTTATATTTTGCAGGGGTCAGTTAAGTTATTAAAAGTATAATTACGTTTCTGTAATGCCACTTCTCTGAACATGTGTCGTGGGTTTCGGTTCCCATCCCTAACACACGCAGCTCCTGAAACTTTGAATCTGGAGTTGACAGATGGTGGTGAATTACTCTGCAAGGCTAGATTTGAGCTGGCACTGCCTTGAGTTCCTCTAGACTGGTCTCAACCAGTTTTAGTTTCTCTGTCCACTACTACACAATTACTCCCAACTCACAATGTAACAATCATGAGAAAGGTAAAAATAATCTAAAAAATTGAAAAAGGCCAATCTGTAAGAATAAATACTTAAAATAAGTACTGAAATTGTGTACTCTGACCTTTAAAAAAGCAAAATCACAAATAGATATTTATATTCTTTCCAAACAATAAAAATCCTTGGCTCCTTGTCAGATTCTATGGGAAGTCGGGGCGGGGGGGAATATAGTCTGAATAAATGAAGAAGGGGAGAAATTAAGAGAAACAAACCCAGAGATAACTGCTGAAAGACAAAAATCCAGAAATGGAGTTACATCAAACTTTACAAAAAACTATCATGTGATGAATGATAACTGCATTTTTAAGCAAAGTCCACTTTTTTATGACATTCCCTCAAAATTAAACAAGAATCTCTTGCTTGACTTCTTTTCTTTTTTCATCAGCTTTCTCCACTTCTTCCTCTTTCTTTTCTTTGGTTCAGATTCTTCTTGACTCTTAACCCTGCCAGCATTATGACTCCAACTACTTTAACCAACTCAGCACTCTATACAAGCAAGTTGAGCTCCTCTTCTATTCTGATCTCACAATGTTACATGCAGCCAGGTGATAGAAGGATATGGCATTAGAATAAGGTAACAGAATTCTACTTTATGAAAGACTCCACCTATAATTTTAAGACATCATAGCGCACTATACAGAGCTACTCTACTGTGTTCTCTTACCAATCAAAATTATACAATTGGAGGCTAGCTGTCACATTATGAACCACGCTTACACAGACACTCACTAACACAGAAGTGTCCTCCTTTCTATTCATAGTCAGAAATACTATAAACTTCATGTTTTTAAAAAAAAGTATAAAAAAATCATATTAGCACCTTCTCTAATATCTTCCTCTGATCCACTCAGCTCTTTTCTTTCCTCTTGAAAGTCAAAGGCAGGTATGGCTTGATCTTCCTGTACTGGTTTACCTGCTTTTCCTCCATGCTTTCTTCCCGATGGTGCCATAATGAGATTTTCTTCCTACTGAAATGGTGTGTTGTATTTGTTACATAACTTTCCCCACAATACTTTGAAGATAAATATTTTTTCATGCTTACATTGAACTGTTGTGGACACCTCTGTAACAGTCTCCACCTGTAAGGATATTCAAGCAGGCAAACTGTTTTTGTTCTGATGTAGTCCACAGGATTACCCATCAGCGGCGTTTTTAAGAACAGGGTAAAAAAAAAATACAAGGGCTAATAGGAACATACTTGATTCTGCTGAAAAACAAGGAAGTAAATTACACAATTTCTTGAGGCGCCTGCCTGCTCAGTTTCTATAATATTTATTATGTATTTTGTCATATCCAGTACTGCATTCCCAAAAAGCTATGCCAACATTCTATTTTACAAAATACAGAAATGATAAACCATAAAGACCAATCTGATTCTACAAGCCATCCCACACTAGAGAGACAAATATACACACATATATGCCATTTTTAAAAATCCTGGGCAACTTTCTATTTCTGAATTATCTTTATTTATAGCTATTATGCCTTTGCATTCTGTAATGCAACTAATGCAGTTTCTTTATTTGTAAACATTTTACAAATACACTGCCCTCTTAAAAAAAACCAATATTCATTACTTTATTAATACTAATTTTTATATATTCTGTGTGGGTTTTTACTCAAGGAGTAAAACATCTATTTAGAAGGAAAAAAGCATATTTGTAATCATTAAATGTATGATTGACAAAATAAATGCATTTTTTCCTTAAAAATCCTTCACAAAATAATGGGATTACTTGGAAGATGGAAAGAATACAGGAAAAAATATCAGCTGCAAGTACCCTCTTTTCCAGAGTGAGCAAGACACGACTCAACAGTGGATAAACTTCTCATTCTAGATGCAGTTCAACACAGCTAGAAATATCAATAGGTTTTCCACAAGCCAGGGCAAAGATAGATCTGAAAATTAAGTTCACACACTGAAACTGAGAACTCCAGTAAAGATCTTTTGAACTTCCAGGACTGTGATGTCCTCCCCCGAACAATAACAGGTGTCTCACACACCAGAGTTTCCTATTTCTGTTTTTTTAAATTAGTTGCCCATAGCTATGAAAATGGTTTTTTAACCACATATTACATGGATATATATGACGTGATCACACTAAGCTACTAAGTAAGGAAAACTGCTTTTTAATACCCAGCTTTTTCTGTGGTTGATGCTTCTCTGCGTAGTATGTTTTAGACCTTACAAGTTTCTTGAAGAACGAAACCAAAACCTCTTTAAATTATTAATTGGAAAATCAAAAGCTCTTGCATTAAAATTATCCTCAAATGAGACAAAATTTTCAAAACTCATTCTGCTTTTCAACTACTGTGGCTGTTGAAAACATGATGTAAGGAGGAAAGTACTGGTATGGCATCTGGCTGTGCATGTCTCTCTGCTGCCAAACAAAGCGCTTCAACTTTAAATGGCAAACGTGTATTTTATCTCACATACAGGCACTTTCCTTTGTACTGAAAATCTGTATACAAAGCAGAACACTCCAGTCCCTCCATACACTGTAAATCAATCTTGCCACCTCACAGCCTCATACAGCCTTCACCCATCCTGTGTAGCTACCTGCTTTAGCCAATTCAAGTTATCTTCAATCCACAGTTGTGTATTTAATGATTTTTCAGAGAAACTCACCTCCCTTTTTTCACTCTGTCCCAGAAGATGTGAAATAAACCAGTATTTGTGTAAACTTCCTATGTGGGGCTTTTCACGGTGGGGGCCCACCTGTTTCTACCTCAGAGCAGCAAGGGAGACTTGGGCCCACACCATCTCCACAACAGGTTTCAGGGGGAAGACTGGGGTGTCAAAGGCTGAGGAGCACCGCAGTGCCCTAACCCCTTTCGTACCTCTCCCTCTGCCCTGCGATGGCCTCTTCTCCACTCTCACTGCCTCACCCCCGCACAGTGCCCAGCACGGCCGCCGCCGCCTCACACGGAAAGGACCCACCAGCGGAAGGGAGAGAAGGCGCCTCACACCCTCCCGCAGGCAGAGGGAACACCGCTCCGTTCCAAACCCCTCACCCCCACTCGCACCAGAGCCTCTGCCAGCCCTCACTCTTCTGGCGCCCCTGCGCCTCGCCCGGCCACAGGGACAGCGGGAGGCGGTCCCGCCTCAGCAACTCCCACCCCCGAGGAAAAGGCGGGAAGCCAGGCGGGCCGCACAAAAGGGAGGGGACGCATGCGCAGTAACAGGAGCCTGCGCTCCAGGCCGGGCACGTTGTGCAGATTCAGCGTTAAATTCCTTTAAACCTCATCTACGTTTATTTATTTTTTTTTTTTAAGAGAAATAGCTTTAATTCCTCATTTAGATACCACAAAGTCTGCAAAACAGGTTGTTCTGGTGGACATAGGCTAGGGTATGATGCCAATGGAGGATTTTTCCTTAAGACAATGCAAAGAGGCAATATTTCTCCAGATTAAAACATCATCTGTAAAATTATGTTTCAGATCTTTCTACTGTTCTCACAGGATTTTATGTCCGCAGCCAGGTAAGGTATTCCGCTTTTTACTTATGAAGACCAAATACAAAATCTAAATTAAAACAAAAAAACCCTAACTATTTCAATTTTCAATCTTCTCATTAACCTCAACCATTTGAGAAATTTTTACTTAGTATTTCTTTAACTAAGTTAAGTTTTCACTGGGTCTGGCTGGGGTGGATGGAGTTAACTTTCCTCACAGCAGCCCCCCAGGTACTGCATTTTATACTGGTGACCAAAGCAGCACTGGTACCACCCTGAAGCATAGCAGCATAGGAGCTCTTCCTCCCCCTTTCACTTATTAAACTGGCTTTATCTTGACCCACAAGTTTTTCTCACTTTTACTTTTCCAATTCCCTCCTTCATCCTACTCCCAGGAGTCAGTGGCTGGGTGCTTAGTTGCCACCACAATGCTGTTCACATCTTACCCTGCTTTGCTTGCTTGCTCTTTTTTTCCAGGTACCATGCACACAGATTTTAGCAGTGATTTTCAATGAAGTTTATGCTACATCTTTTGGACTGTTACTGCTGTAGTGAAACAAAATGGCATCACTACTTTCAAAACCTTGCTTAAAACAAAAAGGAATTGCAGTGACAGCTGAGCTACCCAAGCAATCTGTTTGTTTATACATAAATTCAGCAGAAAAACTGCCTTAAAATTTTCACTTGAATCTACCTAGTAATAGCTTGAAGTATAAGAAGCTATCAAAGCTTTCTTGCATTTCTTGAAATGTCTCATTTTCTGCTAGTCTGAAGTACTGTAGATTTAAACTACTTATTTATATTCTGTTACAATAATATATATTGCTAGTATGAAATAACCTTAATTAAAACTGCTTGCATTTTCACAATGCTCAAAAGTTTGATTCTATTTTGAGAATCCATTCATGCTTCAAATTAATATTAAATTATTACTGTTGGAAGTTTAAGGGAAAAATAAGAACTTTGAAAATAACGATGCACACACATTAATGGCTAATTTATCAAAATGGGTGAGTTTTGGTTTACTTTAAAACAGAAACAACAGACAAAACTTTTATTACATTTTAGTTAATTTCAAAGCAAACCAAGTATCTTACAATACGGATGCACATACATACATTTCATACATCATCTGATTACAAAAATTAATGTTTTTTTGAATACTGCTAATACAATTAACTGAAGATACACCACCAAAAATTTCTGCTTGAAAAGATTCAGTATCCTTTCCCACATAAAAATGCACTATTCTGATGTCTCAGCAAAATACAGGGCCAAACCCTGTTAAATTTAGAAACACCAAAGCTTCAGATGGCAGTACAAATTTTGTTTTCTGAAGTGAAACACTATCCCATACATTGCTACATTAAAACAGTTTGTTACCCATTCATATAGAGGCACTTTTGCTTTTATATTTACAATGCTTGTAAAATACTATACCTTGATAACTTTCATTTTATTACAACCCTCTCTTTGTAATCAAGCCAAGAAATAACACCATTGTATTCTTTGGAATATAATACACCAGATATAAAGTATCTTTCAAATAACCATTAGTTGTTCTGTTACTGTGTGTTTTTTTATTAGCATACATTTCTTCCAAATCCCAATTAAATACTACAAAGAGGGGGGTGAATTGTCACTGTGCTTTAAAGAATGTCAACATCAATAAATGTATACTAAATCTAAATGACAAGTTACAGAATTCTTAATTTTCCCGTAGGGCTAAAAAAAAGCAGCAACGACAGAAATTTGCAAAGTGTTTTGGAATGCAAGATCAAAGACCTGTTAAGCTGATCCCAAACAACTTTGCCTTCCAACGTTTTATCTAGTTGGCAACATCCACTGCAGTAAATGCAGTTACATTTCTTTAGGTAACCCTTTTTATAAAAAAGGATAACATGGCCATGAAGTAACAGTTGTAAAGTAAGATCTGTTGAAAACTGCCTATGTACATGTTTCCTGCAATTATTTTTTTTTTCTTGTTGTTCTGCATTGTCACAGCTCCAGCAGCCTGTATATCATGAAGAGTACGGCGGAGATTCTAACAGTAGATGCATGATTTTTTTTTCTTCCTATCAACATAGTTAAATGTCAAACCATGAAAGACACTTATGAGAGACAGATGTTAAATGCTTATCACATCCTGAGGTAGACTGATCTCCAAAATAAAGCTCTTCTACACTTTGATTCGTTCATGACCGACTTCCTTTTGGATCCTTCTCCTTGGAAAAATCTTTCGTTTAAGTGCAATTAGCTGAGGAGAGAAAAAAAATTACAATATTTAGTTCTCTGCGGGGCTAGACATGCACAGCTGGTCAGGCTTTCATCCTAGAAACTATGAATTACCATGGATGGTACAGAGTTAAGTCAATACTGCTTTTTTTTTTTTTTTTTTTCAGTGCACAGGAAGAAAGTTATTTACTCAAGTTCATCTATTAGGCGTGCACATTTCCACTGGACTTAATAATCAGAATACAAGCAGAAAGTGAAAGATACAGTATGCCTCTATTCTGATTATTTTAAAGTTAATTTATTTATTTAAATTAATATAACACCAGGCTACATTCAGTTTCTGAAAGATGAATACAAAGCTGGCATCTTAAAACAGTATTTATATACCTAGCTGTACTACCGAGCTGAGTACCCCTTCTGAAACCAAGTTACTAATGGAGGGTGGGTTTTCTAATATATACAAAAGGCTGAAAATCAAGGGAAAGATACATGCAAAAGTTACAGGTGGGAAAAAAAATAATAATCAAAAGCCAACCTTTCAAGAATTACACCCTCTTCATCAGACCACGGAAAGTGTTACTTAAGGCCCCAACCTGCAAAGAATTACCCATATGATTTGTTCCATTGACTCCCTCTAAGTTTAGCAGGATTAATCATGTTCAAGAAAGCCATTTTATGCTTGCAGAAATGGAGGGTTTTTTTCCTTCAAGTTGGATTCAAAACCTTCTGCTTTCAATAGAAGTCTTCGCAATTACTTAGGGATGAGATTTAGATAAGGCCTCTAAATACCTTAAAATTCTCTTCAGGACTAGAGCATTGCTATTACTTAAATTTTCTTCCTATTAACTTACTTTGCACTTTTACCAATGTATGTGTTAATAGACCAAGAATTTCAAAAACAATTACTGATTTTGAGCATCTAAATTTAGCACACTGACGATGGACTTGACAGTCACAAGGTGCCTGAAAAGGAAATACTACTCTCCTTCCCCACATATGACTCTCTTTTCAAGGAATCTCAACATGATAACTTAAAAATTGAAGCAACTTAATTAGTCATAACAGCTTTACTTCCTTTATGAAGCAAAAATCCTAGCTACTCTTCAAAACCTACTTAAAAAAAAAAAACATCTTATGTTATCATTAAGATAGAGCAATCTATTAAGTGTTACAGATTCAATAAGATACTAATTTTACCTGTTCAGCAAAAAATGAGATGACTGTAAATACAATAAGTGTTACTAGAACACAATGGGTCCAGAATTTGAGCTTGTCTCTATATGCCCTCCTGCACAAAGAAAGAAGGAAACAGAAAAACAGTTTCATATATTATAAAAGCAAATATATAAACTTTAGAGTTTCCACGAAACAGGAAAATAAAGGTTTTTTCCAGTATTTAAAGGGTGGCTAGAAAGAGGATGGAGGCTCTCTCTTCACAAAAAGCCACATGGAGAGGACAAGGGGCAACAGGTACAAGCTGGAGTGGGAGAGGTTTCATCTTGATATAAGAAATTTTTTTTTTACAGTGAGAACGATCATTCACTGCAACAACCTCCCCAGGGATGTGTTGGGTTTTTTTGTGGTGGGGGGTTTTTTTTGGTTTTGTTTTTTGGTTTTTTTTGTTGTTTTTTTTTGTTTTGTTTTTTTTGTTTTTTGTTTTTTTTTTTTTTTAACATTTAAAGAAAGCCAGAAGTCCTCAATTACTTTTAAAAAAAACCAACCCAACTTTTTCTTTAAAGTAGGTTAGGTCCAATCAATAAAATGCTAATGACTATGGAGCACCAGAAAAACCCAAACCCTGCAAACCTCAAATCTGAGTCCATTCCAATCTTTTCACATTATTTTCACTATTAACTCTATCACGACAATAATGGGAAAAAAAGTGGCTTGTACCACTATGTTCTATAATTATATGCTATCGCACTACAATAACTTGAAGAGAACCTGTGTAACATACCATTCTTGGAGTTCATGCATGTGAAGGAAACGATTCCTATATTCTCTTGGCAGTTCAAATTGGGAAGGTATGGGAAACATTGATTCATAAAAATCCCTAAGCACCGCTTTCACTGTCTGAGCATCCTTATGATTATGATCAATATTGTCATTTAGGCAAACAAATTTTCTAGAAAACAAGAAGTTGTTGTTATAATATTTCTTTGATAATAATAGCAAAGCTATTGGCAAACCAAGAACACAAACAGAATCCTTTTAGACAAAATTGATACAGTAACCTTTTAAAACCAAATTGATACACCTGATACTGGTAATGTTTCCTTATTGTTGCATTATTTTAAATTAATTCAATTTTAATTCTAAGAGCACCAAGGCTTACAGTGAGCCAAAACCACTGAGGAATCCAATGACAAGCTACATTTCTCTCTCTATTTATATAATGTTGCCATCTAATGGGCACTAGTATGCATCATCCCAGAGCCCACCACTGGATACAGACAGCAGGTTAGAAGGCCAGTGTTATGATTTGGGTAAGGGGTTTTATAGTTTTAAATGAATTATCATGGGTAATATATCTTAAATAACAAAATGAACTCCACTGTAGGAGGTAAACGTACCAAATTACTAGTATTTTACTGCGTATGCTGCACTCTGAAGAGAAAGTCCACATAAAAACTATAGAAGAGTGTACAAGAGAAGGCAAAGTTTGGTCCCCAGGCTTTGAGTTACTAAGAACACTATATAAACTGGTCAGGACATCACTTGAATCACAGACTCAAAGCTGAACTTGTATAACCAACCAAAATACAAACAACAACTTGGACAGAATTTATATGGAAATCACTGTGACCAAATAAGCGTGCGCCCAATAATGCCTCTTGCAGAGAGTTATCCCTCATATAAGAAACACGCAACTAAGTTACTGCAAATTATTGAAACTAAAGCAGCAGCTAGTGTGCTAGACTGCTATGTACCCTTGGCCACTGACCTGGTGCTTGACAACAAAAATTCCCTTTCCCACATATGGGCAAGGTTATGTGCTTTATTTATATTGTGAGATACAAGACCCTTACATTTTCCCCCAGAGGGGGAAATCATATCTGGTGACATATGCCTTGTAATTGCTAACCTTTGTAAATAAGTAGTTCTGGTCAGCTGTATTCTCTATAGTATGGTATGCTCTTTCAAAGAGCAAAGTTCAGACTTCCTACATGAAGCTGGAAACAGGCAGAACTCTAGGGCACGTGAATTGACCTACATAGGGCATTACCACTTTTCCACAGTCTGTACTGATGATTCTGGCATAATTGGTAACCTTGCTCTAGACAATAACATGCAGAGGATAAACAGTCATTCAAATTGCTACATCTGAGAAGAATAAAATACGCTTCTCCTCTTCAAAGCTGAGCAGGCTATGTCTACACTATCAAGTAACACTACACAAAGCAGCTTGTTATGGCAATCATGTCTACACTGCAAGTGTTTTGGGAGCTCACTCTGCACTACTCTGAACCTCATCCCTTGGACTGGCCGCTCATTAGTCCTAGGAATGCAGTAGCTGCACTCCTGGAGTGTATATCCCTGCTTAGCTTCGTATGAAAGAGTTGCAGTTCAGAGACTGAGAGGCTGCTACATAGAGCAAACCAAAGCACAGTAGGTGGGAGCAATGAGGATATTAACCTCTTTTGGATAGACTAAAAAAGCCTTTCCATTTGAAAGAAACCAAATCTGACATTCCTTTGGATATTCCAGAATTAATGCCTAGATGATTAAGGCTCACTTTTCCTTAAGGATGCAAAACAAACATTTTAGGCAGATCAGTAAGTGAAGAATACTTCTAGTTCGTCCCAAGAGAGGCACTGAATACCTGGTTTTAGACAGTGTGTATAATTATTGTTTTATATGCAGGGAAAACATGGCAAAGAGAAGGAAATGGCATGCCTACATAGCCATGCCAGCTCTTCTTTGCTAACAAGATAGGACTACAGTACTGCACTATACTTTGCAGGAATACAGCCCAAGTAATTGACTCAACCTCACTTCATGAACCAGCCAACAATCTGGGACTACAATATACTACTGTTCCTTAAGAGAAAAAAACCAAACAAACCAAAACAACAAACAAAAAAACCCCAGAGGGTGTGGATAGGTGGGAGCCTCAGGCTGAGTCCATAATAGCATGCCAGTGCATCATATGAAAATTAGGGAAGATTCATGACAGATCAGCTAACCTGCCTCATCTCGCCTGCTGAGGTTTCTGAGACAACAGACTAGACACCCTCTACTCAAACACATCTTCATCTAAGGATGCAATCACTCCACAGAATAGGCAGCTCCATTTTAAGTTACTAGAAGGCCTCATTAGCCATACTCCTACCACAACCAACACAGGATAAAGTCTGACATCAGCAACCACCCTTCAAAATAAGAAGCCAGTGATCGCAAACATGAAGGTGAGAAACTCATGTTATGTGCCCTCCTTGGGCCTAATAAGGCTTGAAATCACACCTACATTTAAAAAAAAAAAAAGTCCTAGCCAGCAGACACAAAGAAGCAGAGAAGGAAGGGGAAGCAGCAGGATGAGTCAGAGCACTGCCCACTTTTCTTTTGAACCAGGTCATTTTGGGAACTGGAATGCAGGAGTTCTGTCCCCAGAAGGCACTCTTTTAAGGAGGAGCAATAAATACAAACCACCTTCAGCTGCAAAATGTCTCAAGACTAGCACTCCCCTTTCTGAATGAATTACCTACGAAGCAGTACAGTGTAAGAGGCAAGTGAAAAACTGCTCTTTATCTACAAATGCAAATAATGGTGTAGCTTTACAGGCAGCTGAGACTACCCAATAGCTTGATGGGACCTGCAAGAGGAGATTCACTTGCCCCAGCCCAAGGTACCTGGTCCTACTTTCCTCCTTGCTGTTTTTTGACACTTGTCAGACCCCTCCTTGAGGCCAAACTCTTTAAATTGGCAGAGAACTCTCTAGTTTTCTGAAGACAGAAGCAAGATGCAAGATAAAAGTGTGCAACTGAGAGCAAGGAAGAAGAGGAGACAAGTGGAGGCACTGTCGCACTTCTAAGACAGCTAGCTAATTATCTCACCCTGTCTTGTCGAACCCCAGTCTTATGCAATGGGCTTAGGACTACAGTTAAATGTTTTTGTAAAGCAGATTCAGACTTGAGTCTCAAATACAGCATCCTTTGCTTTGCAAGATGGTTGCTGTGAAATATGTTCCAGGACATTTATTTTTCCCATTTATCTCAGTCATTTCAGGAGCCTAATTCAACACTACAGAGCCTACTCTCAGATTTGGGTATCTAAACCTTTCACCACTGCAGAGTGGAGAAACAGAGGACTACCTTTCAGCTTTGTACCGTTTCTCACACACACACAAAAAAATTAATACCCCTTGCCACATTGTAACAGAGCATGAAAGCATAATGGATATGCAAAACTAATTTTGCAACAAAAAAAATCCACACCTAAGTTTTATTTTAAAATTGCTACATAAAGCAGATCAAAATGCTCTTCCTTTAAAATAAAATGGCCTGCAATATAAACTGTATGCCCTCTAGAATGGCAAAAATGAAAGCCTCAAAAATAGCTAAAGCTTATAGATAGGTTTTCAAAGGTTTTAGATACATAAAAATGTAACAAATTAATGGGATAACCCCTAGCATAACAGAGAGAGCAGTCAGCTTCAGTTAAATAGAAAAAATAAGTACTTTTGGTTAAAGTTGGTCTTACACTGTAACACACAGTGTGGGAATACAAAGCAATAAATTATTTTTTCAACATACAGTTTAAACAGTTGAAGAAGAAAATTAGAAACTCCTCAAAACTTCATACAAATCAAGAAACCAGTCCTACCTGGGATTTTTTCGTATGTCATCCAGCTGACCAACTACATGAGAAACATTTGTGCGAATCATTTTGAAGGCAATTTCCTCTTCTCCCATGATTTCAAACCTTATTGTTAAAATAATATTTATATATTAATAAGCCTAAAGTCAGGTTCAATAAATATTAATCTTTATTTCATATTTCTAATCTGACTGGTCAACTTTCACTAGAATTTGCCATTTGCTTTCTATCAGTGTATTTACATTATTCAGCTAACACTCTTGCACAGAGCCAATTTCCTATAGGTTTATTAGTAGCCAACCATAAATCGAAGAACTGAATTCTAATACAAAGTATATAAGCTATGAGTTTTGGCATAAAAGTAAATTGATCTGAGATTAGACATAATACTTAAGCTATTTTTTTTTAAATACACACAAAATTTACAATTGTAATTTATAGTTATGCTTCAGACATGAGAACACATGTTCTTATTTTCTAATCACCAGCCCCAGAAAAATCTCAAAATAAAATTACAGAACAGTATATAAAACTACAACCTTAAATACAAATAAAACCTTCTTCACCCACCTAATCAATAACTTGCAAACAAAACAAGTATATGAAATGCAGAAGTATATCATCTCTGAAGGGTACCTTGAGTTTGAAAGAGCTTTTGACCCCAGTTTAAGAGCCTTACTAGAGGTACCACACTTAAATTTTTCATCTTTCTTACCTCTATATATGAAAATACCCTGCCTGCTCCTTGAAGTCTCACCTAAGAACCTACTCCATTCATAAAGCTCACAAAATTAATAATACTTTTTAATAATTATTAAAGTTCAACAGAACAAAAGAGCAGCATATATCCTAATGCCATAAATATATTATTATAAATCAGTTTAAGTACAGCAAATCCTTGCCCCCACCCCAACATTTTTCAATCTCATTTGTTGCGTCAGCCTTTCAGTTTTAGCGTAAACTCTCCCGGGAAGGGAATTACTTATAAGGCTTACAGCACAACTTGAGGTACTATGAATTAATGTAATGTCCCAAAGCTGCCCTAAGCAGCACCTGTAACCTTCATTCTACAGTTTTACTTGACTTTGTAGCCACTCCTGGGGCAACTGCATGGTTCAGAGACTCCTCACCAGCCTCCCCTGCCCAACACCGCTGGTGAAGCAATGGACAGGAGACAAGGCTATAAGCTCCCCACCAGCAAACCACCTCATTGGCATGCAAACAGTTTGCAGGTTTTCAGAGAAGAAAGATCTGAGAGAACCTGACCTCAGGCAGATCTAAGCAAACGCAATTATTCAAACAAACCCACTGTCATGATCATGGTTTGTCCTGCCCTTTCCAAAAGAGTACGGAAACTCTTCTTTTCCCCTTCCCTCCCTGTCACTCCTCCTTTCAGGAAAACTACAAGGTAGTTGGGCTAAAATGCTTTTTCTGTTCTTTCCTTTAAGCTTCAGTAGAAGAAAGGATGAAGCAGATGTACAACTTCTAAGTACAGGACAGGCTCTTTCCTTCTTTTTATGCTACTTTAACTGCCCTCACTCACTACATATGGTCAATTTACATAGCCATCTAAACATACTCTGACTTACTGTTGTACAACACAAATTAGGATCTGGCCCAAGATGACAAAAGTAGCATGGAAATATTTAGTCTACTAAATAAGAAACTATGAAAAAAAAATCACACCATTGTGCACAATGAAACATACATAGGTAGATACCAGTATGTTTCTTCAGTTCCATGTTAAAATAAATTGAGCTAAGATTTGTTAACATACACATATGGTCATGTATGTATTTATATCTCTTCTTATTGCTTCACAAAACCTAGCTTGGCTTTTCACAGGACTGGAACAACATACCTGTATTTGTTTTTGTCCTTGTATGCCTTACGAATTCTGTCAGTCACGGGTTTGCAATTAGTCACTAGGTTTTTTGTTACTGGTGGCTGGAAGAAAACGTTGTTTAGATTATAAGTTACTGAAAATTACAGTCTGTTACAAAGATGTACTTTGTAGAAAACTTATATTACAGCTAGAAAGGCCTTTGTGCGCTTACTCTCCTGGAATGAAAAGCTACAGTTTCTTGATCAACTGTTGAGGGGAAAAAACAAACAAACAAAAAAAGATCCTGGTGCATAACATGATCGTTTTCTATGCATACAACTATTGTATGAAAAATACAGATTATTTTTGGCAAAAACATTGCAACTTCTAGATTTCATCCTCAATAAAATATTCAGAAATTGTAGCTCATTTGACAGCTGTCTTTGACATTCCCCTGGTAGAGGCCACCAGTAACACTGGCCAGGCAAACTCTGCAGAACAGCTGATACATGAGGCCTTATTTCTATCACCAGCTATGGTGAAACAATTCTGGGAAATAAAATCCCTATTTTCAAGGGATATTTCTATGGTAGTAGACTCATTCCGAGAAATTTAGCTGTTGCAGACAACAAAGTAAAAATAAATTAGGCCTCCACGCTAAACACAAATGCTATTTTGTCACTATTTGACCTGACTGATAACATTAGTACATTAGGCATTACTGCTTAGATTAATAATATTTTACTGACTCTCCAAAAAGATTAATTTGACATTGTTCCCAACCACTGAGACTTAATTTTAGCCCCATCTGAAAACATATTCATGGCAGCCATCCTTAACTACTACTCTTCAAAGTTTTTACTTTACAGAATTTTGCAGACTGAACTGAGAGTCATAAAGAGGCAAAATGAAGGCTATACTGGACGTAATATCCTCGGACTGTGCAGGATTCTCAAATCCACACTTCCATTTCTTCAAACCAGGCTGACAGAATGGCTTTATATAGAACTTTGCTGAAATTCAGACTTAGCGGAAAATATGTTTGAAACCTTGTAACATAACCTGGTAACAACACAAGGCAGGATAGATGTCCAGAGGGAAGGAAATAAAAAAAAAAAAAAAAAAATCAATGTCCATATACATTTATTTACACTCACACTGTAGATCTCTGTACTGTTATTTGCATGTGTTGGGGATCAATAATGCTCTTCTACTACCCAAAAGTTCATGGCTTCTACTCATCGAAAGTATTTTGCTTTGATACAGTATTGGTTTGAAGCTATAAACCACCAGGTCATCTATTTAGCGAAGTACATCCACACATTTTTTTCAAACACATATGTTTATGCAGGAATTAAATTCTCATTGTAAAAGAAATTTAGGTATTAGTATCAGATCTAAAGATTCGAGATTCCTAAATTCCAGCAGGTTTTAATGAGAATTTAACCACTAAAACAGAAATGAAGGACTTAAATACTTAAGGAACATCTAGTCCCAAGACCTCTATTTTCACAGAATGGTTTAGGTTGGAAGGGACCTTGGGAGTTCATCTGGTCCAACCCCCCCTGCTCATGCAGGGCCACCTGACACCAGTTGCTCAGGACTACGTCCAGATGGCTTTTGAATATCTCCAAGGACGGAGGCTGTCCACAAATGGGCAACCCACATCAGTGCTTGGTCACCCTCCCAGTAAAATGTGTTTCCTGGTGTTCAGAGGGAACCTCCTGTGTTTTCAGTTTGTGCCCATTGCCTCCTGTTCTGCCACTGGGCATCACTGAGAAGAGCCTGGCTCCATCTTCTTTGTGCCTATACTTCAGATATTTATATACATTGATGAGATCCTGCCTTGAGACTACTATTCTCTAGGCTGAACAGTCCCAGCTCTCTCAGCCTTTATTCATAAGAAAAATGCTCCAGCCTCTTCATCACCTTCATGGCCCTTCGCTGGACTCCATCCAGCATGTCCATATGTCCCTTGTACCGAGCAGTTTGGAACTGGACACAGCACTCCAGGTGTGGCCTTCCCCAGTTCTGAGAAGAAGGTAAGGATCACCTCCCTTGAGCTGCTGGCAACGCTTTGTCTAATGCGGCCCAGGATACCAGCAGCCTTCTTTCTGGCAAGGGCACACTGCTGCCTCATGTTCAACGCGGTGCCCACCAGGACCCCCACGTCCTTTTCTGCCAAGCTTCTTTCCAGCTGGGTAGCCCCTAGCATAATACTGGCACCTGGGGTTGATCCTCCCCAGTTGCAGGACTTAGCACTTCTCCTTGCTGAACTTCATCAGGCTCCTGTCAGCCCATCTTTGGATGTTAAAAGGAGTTAGTCTGAAGCCTTCATATTAGGAAGAATTATTCTAAAGATGTCCATCTGATGGTTTGGTGGATTTCTGGATTTTGTTTGGGTTTTAAATACATAGGTTATAATTCAGATAAAGACTTATCAGAAAGTTGTAGTCAGAGTTATTGGGCTTCCTGTCTTTTTGGTTCACAACAGTGAATTTTCCTAACAAGGATGACTTTTTAAATCCCGTTCTAAAGTTCAACTTTGCTCTGTTTTTGAAGGAAATTAATGGCTTCGTAAGTTAGGAAGTAGCTTGTAAAGTTTTCATTTTATAACACTTCATGTACACACAAGTAGAAATTTTTGTAAATACTTTCCTTCTAGAAATCAAACCAGCTTTTCAAGCACAGTAAACATATACTCAGGAAAGAAACCAAGCATCTTTTAAGACCAATGTTTCTTACCAGATTGGGATCGTAATATGCTTCCTGAGTTGGTGGAATGACATGGATCTGAGTGATGTTGGCAGGAAGAGCTTTAGAGCAATTTATTAGCATTTGTTCTAAACCTGTCAAATCCTAACAGAAAAAGAAGGAAAAAAAAAAGATAATCCTGTTTTCTCACTGATATAGTTTTAAAAATCCAGGGTACACAGACATATTTAATGTTATCTACATAACAAATTTCCATGCTACAGTTGGAAAAAGGCAACTTAATATTCAGCAGACCAGTCAGTGGGACTCCCCTAGAGTAAAGCAAATGCTTAATGTCATTTTCACTTACAATGAAAAACACACCTTTACTGATGATGTCAGGACAGTATAGATTTCCCAAACCGGCAGTGGCATATTAAATTCCAAATCAAGCAAAAAACAGAAAAGTGATTTGAAAGAACAGGAAGGTACTGATTAAGGTACAGGCCAAGAACACAGTAAAGCAGGGTTGTGTTCCAGCTATGCCAATTATTTTGTGTGGTGTTTCAAGAACAATTTCATTGGTTTGTGCCAATTCCTCTCTGTAAAGCAGAAATAGTACATTTCATTATTTACTAACTGTCTCTGTGTAAGTCCTACAAAGACCGTCTCTGTTTATCAGGTTCCTAGAAAAAGAGAAGTGTGAGTCTTTGTATATGACCATAGTGTTTACTAGTATGACTTACTGCTACCCTTTTTCTCATTCTTTAGGCCACAAGTTCCTTGGGGCAAGAACTGTCTTTTACTATGTGCAAGAACAAGAGTAAGCCCAGCAGAATCCCACTCTTCACAGTGGCTTTTACCAGTGAACATCTCTGACAAACTCACACTAACTGCTTTCTTGAACTCAGACACCAGTGATCCATTTTTCTGATGCTGCTATAACTCAATGTAATTGTTGACTCCCTAGAACAATGAATAATAAAGTAGAACACAATGTTATACTCTCCAGGTAAAATTTAAGAATTGCCAAATGTTACAGATGCTATAAGCAAGGATAAATAAAGATTTGACTCATTTTATTTTAACAGTTTTGGACTTTAAAACTGAAGTTACTCTAAAAGTTATTGGTAAGGAGAGAGTACCTGCAAACTTAATGGTAGTTCATGGATTCTCGTGGCCAACGTGCGAATCTCTCGGTCAGACAAAATGCCTGACTGATCCGTATCAACCTCATCGAAGATCTGAGAAATGTTCAGTGGCTGGACTGCACTCATAAGATAGTAGAAATATGAAAAAGCAAACTGCATATCTTCCGAGTGCCGCACTTTGTGAAATGATGTCTTGTCAAACTCCTCAGGAAACCTATGTAAGAATGTAAACTAATTGAATACTCCAGTTTCTTAAAGTAAAACATTCCTTACCTAAAAACAAATTCTCATCTAGAATTTTAAAATGTCCTCAAACATCTCCTTATTTTAGCACAACTATCATGTTGTACTGAATTCCCCATTTCCTTTTTCAAAATATAATTTTAATGAGTAGCCATCAACACATTGGAAATAGCTATAGCAAAGCATCAACAGAAAGGTAGAATTACCTACAGTTTTACATTATTCCAAACAAAGACATACTCACATATCCTGTAGCTCTTGCATAACGGTGCGGTCAATCATGTGAGGCATATGAGCAGGGACTTTCCGAGATGTAAATCCAAATTTGCTGTTTAAAAGCTTATTTACATACCGAAGGGAATCAGCAAATGTATCTTTCAGCTGCCTTCCAAAATGTTTACCATCAGTAAAGTATGACATTTGTTTGAGTAATGACTCTTCTTCCTAAACAGCAGGACAGGCATAATTCAAGGTTACATTACCAAAAAGGCCAAAACCATTAAACGCACAGGAAAAATGACATTTCAGCCAGGTGCCAACTCTTTCCAATATTTAAAAATGAGAAGAGAAGTTCTGAATATTTTTCTTCAGATTGCTTGGTTCTCTCTTTAAAAAGGAAAAGGTAATCTTTTCCTTAAAATTTTCATGCTTTGAGGAGAAGTAGTCTATAAAAAACTTCCTTAATATTTGTGCTCTGACATCTCACACACACACACACACACACACACACACTCTAAAGTCCCTGTTTGCTATCAGATTTATTTGTAACATTGCCTTTTTTTTTCCTGATTATTCATCCATACTTGATAAACTAAAATCCTATGAATATAAAGATTCCTCATGCAAAATCCAACCTCAGATGAACAGAAAGACGTAGTCTTTTAAAAACACAGCCCTTTTGCTATTTGGATTAGTGAAAAGCAGTTGCTACCAACTGAAACACAGTCTCTATCTTCTCTTCTAGAGGTTTTCAAAATGGCCAAAACATTTCGGCTGGAAGTAGAGGAAGCTACCTACACATTTTCTTGACACGGTCTGGATATTCAGTTTTGTTGGAAGACTTTCAATTTAACTTTTAGAACCCAAGTATTTACCATTATCCATTTCTTTTACCTTTTTTTTAATAAACTGGATCCATATTTGCATAAATGCAACCAAAACAAAATTTAGGCTTTCTGTTGTAGCGTTATGTATATCTGAACAATAGCACTGTGCCAACATACAATGAATAAAAGCCAAAACGGAACAGAAATGGCTATTCACCTTTTACCACCTAGCTAAGAGAGGCCCAGACCATAAACAAATCAGATTTTACGTCAAAAGGAGCTTTCAAAAAACCTCAATATTTGCCTCAAAGGCAAGACAGATTATAAATGTATAGATCATACGTCCTGGTTTCGGCTGGAATAGAGTTAATTGTCTTCCTAGTAGCTGGTACAGTGCTGTGTTTTGGGTTAGTATGAGAAGAATGTTGATAACACCCTGACGGTTTCAGTTGTTGCTAAGTCATGTTTAGCCTAACTCAAGGACTTTTCAGCTTCTCCTGTCCAGCCAGCAAGGTGGCTGGAGGGGCACAGGAAAGTTGGGAGGGGACACAGCCAGACAGCTGACCCAAACTGGCCAAAGGGGTATGCCATACCATGGGACATCATGCCCAGTATATAAACTGGGGGAGTTGACCTGGGGCGGGGGTAATGGCTGCTCGGGAACTAACTGGGCATCGGGCTGCGAGTGGTGAGCAATTGCATAGTGTAACACTTGTTTTGTATATTCCAATCCTATTATTATTGTCATTTTATTGTATTATTAGAGTCATTGTTAGTCTCTTCCTTTCTGTTCTATTAAACTGTTCTTATCTCAACCCACGAGTTTTACTTTTCTCCAATTCTCTCCCGCTCCCACTGGGTGGGGAAGAAGTGAGCGAGTGGTTGCGTGGGGCTTAGTTGCTGCCTGGGGTTAAACCACAACATCATATTAACAGTATTCCACTAAACGCAGAAAAATGCCATTATTCCGATAAGCAATGACATTAAGATACTCACATCAAGAAGGTCCTGGAAATAATTCTTTTTCTCCCATGGCAAAAAGCCTTGGTAACTTCCAGCATAAGACTGTAATTTTCTTCCCCCTAGCCCTTCCCGTTTACTTGTATCCACCTGCACATGCCCTTTTCCTCCTTCCATTCCCTGTGTGTCTTCTCCAGTATTGAAATTCCCAGTATGTTTTGTTTTCTGGGTTTCCCTTAATATGAGTGCATTCAATACTTTTTCTCGAGTTTCATTTTTATTTCCCATGCTCTGGGAGGAAAGTGTGGATTTAGGCTTTACTTTATAAATAGGCTTATTGGTGTTCAGTTTCAGAACAGTCCCCTTTGTTCCTGTAAGCCTTGAAGGAACTTCTTCATTTGCTTTTATTGTTTTTATCTTGCCATCATTTACATATTTATAAGGCTTCTGCCAGCTGGTATGGTTCTTCTGATCTTCTGAACGATTATGCACACCCTTCTTTTCCAGGCCTGTAATAGTCTTTATTGTAGCTAAGAACTGGAAAGGTCTCAGGAGAGCAGCCTTGGATAGGTTAAATCCTTTCTGAGTGATATCACCATTTAGTAGCTTTAAGTCCAGGTTCTGCAGTGCTAGCTGAACATCTTTAGGAAGGAGAGACACGTTTACTGATGGTATTATCACCTCTTCATGTAGACTCTCTTTTGTGCCATTCTGACGCCTCCTGACTCTTGGAAAGCGTTTTTCTTCAGGAATATCCTCAAATATCATTTCAGCTTCTGGTACTGAAGTTATAGTTTTAAAATCAGAGTTAGATTTTTGCATGGAAGTCGTATTCAGTTTTGGCTCCTCTCTAGTATCAGCTTCAACAGCTACCTGCATTTTAAATTCTTCATCATTTTTATTTAGAAACGTAAGGTTAAAATAGATCACAGTTGCATTCATGCCACTATGCATTATGAGGTGGATAGTCTTCCATTTGTTAGCAACTGAAGCATGTCGGATAATTGGATTATCACTGTAGGAACCCTCAATTCCTTTCTTGGCTATTTCACTGAAGCTGAAGTAGGGCAGACATTCACCTTTGGGAATAACATAGTAGGTTTGATTAAGCTGAAGCGTCACCTTGTACATCTCTTCAAAGTGATCTGGAAAAAAAACCAACATCGAGAAACAAAACAAATTTCTGTCAGTTTGCAGTGTGACACTTATCTTTCAGTCCTTTTTAATTGTCATATGCCCACCTAGATTCACTATATTAGCAGGGAGACAGCTTTGTGAAAGAACACTTGCAGTAGCTCCCAGTTCTTGCTCACCTATCTTTAATAATGAATGACGAGAGCATACTCAGATATATAAAGCTGCCAGACATTCCACTGGTAACTCTAAAAGCCAGTATAATTTATCACTCTTTCAGTCTACCTGAAGAGCCTAAGCGGCTCATTATTACACATCACTTAAAATTATGTATCAGTCATAAGTAACATGCCCATACTACATTTCCGCCACATTTTAGTAGATTAATGTTACAACAGTTGGATTTCACTGCTACACTGCGTCTTGATTTGAGACTGCCAAAATCAGATAGGCTGAATCAAACTTCTCCCTCCCACAGCAGAAGACACATTATCTGTCAGCTCTCTGTGAGCAACAGAACTGCCAGTAATGCATTCGTCTGAGCCGAGATGCGGGGGAACCTCTACTTTTCCAAACAGGCCAAATTCTCCCATTTCTGTTCCCCCGCCTATACCAGACAGCACTCTTAATCACTTAATTCACTCCTGCTAGTATTTCATATCAAAATAAACTTCAGACAACTTCACAGGTGACTGACAGCAGCCTTCGGCAAGAGCCCAGAGCCAGGCTTGAACTCACACTGTCAGGATCAGAGAGGTTCTTTAAATTTCTTAACTACAACAGGCATCACATCAGCTGTCCTTATTTGAGCAATGACTGTTTGCATAGCTGAAATGTAACTTCTCCATTTAAAATGTAAGCCTCCTGGGGAAAGGAGTCTGATGCTCGCTGCTCTGTAAAGTATCAAGCACCCCACCCATGCTTGGTCAACAATGGTTTTATTAAATAAAGCAGCATATAATATTGATGCAGCTTTGGATTAGTGAATACAAGAACCATCTGACTTTTTTCTTCAGCTGCTAGCAGCTCTTTTCTACAACTCTGCACAGGGCATCTTAGCCCACTCAGAGTAATGATGAGCCAAAAAGGTCAGGCAATTCAAGAGAATTCCTACAGAAAGTTATCACTGATGCATTTTACATACCCTGGCCACAGTCACCAGCATCAAATCCACAGGAGAGGACATTGCAGGCCTGATCACAGAATTTGTCTGCTAGCCAGGAATTAGCACAGCCTTGATTACAGTATGAAACACCACTTATTCCTGCACCAAATTGCCATGGTGGTCCATTCCCGATACCTCCAACTGCACCTCCACCAGCAACATAGCGACTACTGCCACTGTTACCTATAGGGAGAAAAAGGAAAAACAAAAAAGCCCAGTCATTTGAAATCCTTATTTCTGAGGAAAGGCATATTTTAAGCCACAGTGTTAAAGCTAGACTGAAGAGTCGACAATCTTACTTATCACCAGTGAAATTAAAATGAGGCAAATGCTTAACAGACCTCTGTGAGTTAGTGTAAAAATCTATGGTGTGCACCATCTCACTGTAGAAGTTCAGGAACTAACTTAAAATTGCCACAAAAACTCAAACATATTTTGTCTTAACTTCAGAAAGACAGGCAGAAAACTGATTTACTTCTTCTTGTGCTTGCAGTCTTGACTTTACAGCCCCTAGAGTGGTATCACTTCCTTAATCCAGAAGTACCACTTCATTTTCCTCCTGCAGTCCTGAAAATTCTATCTAGAAACTAGTGGTGTGGCTTCACAGTCCTGTTATTATTTGGATTCTGAGTCCAAATAATTTATTATTATTATTATTATTAATAATAATAATAGTTGTTATTATTTCAAAAACCTTCCTTTCAGCTAGTTAAATTTGGTACCCAAAGAAAGATGTTCCTATGTCCTACTATTTGCTGTCATTTTCCATAGAAATTCGTAGTTTGCAAGAAATAAGGTTTTCATCTGTAAGCCAACTTTCTGTTTTATAATTAAAGGAGGCAAATTTTGTAGTTATAGGAGAATGACAGATTACAGAATTATTCTTGTAAGACAAAACAAACAGTTCACTTTTTCTAAATTTAACATTGCTGTCTTACCAATGCAGTCACCTCCATCCCAATCACATGCTGAGTTATTACAGGCTTTATCACAGTAACCATCTTTAATCCATGAGCCAGGACATCCCTCAGCACAGTTTGGCACAGGCCAAGTCAAGTAAACCTGGAACAACATTACAGTCTGAGACAAGGACTGGCAAATACAAGTCAACTGAACTTGTCTCTTGGAACAGACACTTAAAATAATGCTTCCCCATGTATAGCGCCTTAAATATTCACAAAGCTTGGCAAACAGCATTTAAACCTTATCACC
The DNA here is from genome assembly GCA_034782735.1 of Sagittarius serpentarius. Classification (NCBI taxonomy): domain Eukaryota; kingdom Metazoa; phylum Chordata; class Aves; order Accipitriformes; family Sagittariidae; genus Sagittarius; species Sagittarius serpentarius. The sequence continues at coordinate 22,298,133 of JAVKLA010000024.1, forward strand.
TGTGAAGTAAATGTTATCCCTTCAAACAGAAGAAAACTGAAGAATTCCCAAGGCCATGCAGCAAGGCAGGAACGGCCAGAAATAGAAAGCAGGACTTCCCAAATCTACTTCCGCAAACCATATTCCCATGAAAATTAGTATTTTATCTTTTATCAGATATGAAGGGGGAACTTAAACTCTGAAACAGCTCTGCAGTTCACTTGTTCTCCTGACTCAAAATGCTTCTTCATTACTAACCAGTCATGAGATAAGCAGCACATGTTGAACATAATCCTTGAAGCATCTGATCCTCTGTGACTTAAATAATTCTAAGAATTGCCAAGACAAAAAAAAGTGTGGGGGTGTATTTTCAACTGGGGAGGCATTAAAGAACACACACGTTTTCCTTTAGGCCTTATGTTTCAAGATTTTAGCAGCACATTTCCTACCGAAACACCTGCTGATCAGGTTATCACAAACAACACTGCACCTAAGGTGACTATCATCATAACTGGGAGGAATAACTGAAGAACAATACAAATGCACTAACAATACAGTTTTGTAATTATACGCCTACATCCTTAAGATTTAAAACAACTAAAAGCCTCCTAACATCCTCAAGTACCGAAACAGTAATTTTGGGGTAGCTTAATTTTGTACAACCCTTCTGTGTGTGTGAACAAGTGTGCACATCTGCCTGCATGAACTGTTTAATTCAGTAGTCTCTAGTGCCTTGTGTACTTACTGCTTTAATATAAATAATAAATAGAAATCTTAGCTTTTTTCCTCCATGTCGCTCTTGTAGATCCACCTCATGGATGAAAACTCTGCTGGCACCCAGAGTCTTTATGCATGACTATTGCTAATGTTTCCTCAGCCTGCTTTCCTTGCTTAACCCCATTTGTTGATAATAGGTCTGTTGAAAGACTAAATTACTTGATGTTCATGAACATGCAACAATAAATCTTTTAGCAAATAATTATATATATATGATTATATATAGATTGGGCAAAGACATTATGGGTGTCTGGAACAGAGGTAATTAATGGTAAATTTAAATATTAGACCAATTTGAATGTCATCTGACCTCAGTGTTCCCATGGAAGAGCTGATTCTGTTTTGAGTATTTCCCACAAAACAAAAAGAATTTACAAGGGAGGGAAGACTGACAGCTGCCAAACACCACATCAGTCTTACCAGTGCTCCAACAGAAAGTAGGAGAATTAGAGACTGACACTGAAACTAAAGCATGAAGCCTTACAGAGGAACCATTATACCACCAGAAACCTGTGAGAGAATACGAAAAAAGTAATTCTGCAACCCAAACATCAACACAGCACACATACAAAAAAAAGAAAGCCCTCGTCACCCTGCACCTTTGCTAACAATTGTCTAGTTAAGAATAACGAACCTGTAGAGGTAAAAGGGGGAACAGGGAGCAAAGGGAAGTCTTCTTGTATTTGCTCTCCCTTTCAAAGTAGTATTTCATTGATTTTTATTATATTAGCATAGGAAAGTTTTACATCTACTTCTGGTAAAAAAATCCTTTCATAATGGCTTACCTTTTGACCTTTAGAATGACTGTAAAAATCATCAGGCCAAACATCCTTCCCAAACATAACATCATCATTGAGATAGATAAACTTCTGAGAGAGGCCACTGATACGATGAATGTGACTTTCAATAGCTGGTGAACTGAAGGTAGGCAAGTGACTCACATTCTGAAATATTTCCTAAAATAAAAAAGCCCCAACAACCCAAAACAGCTTCAGAACGCAAAAATAAATAAAGAACCCCCAAACTATAAAAGTTCAGGCACACCAGATATATATGATACTTATCTACTAAAAAAAAATGTTTTATCAAGAACAATGGCAGATATGAAAGACAAAAAAATTGAAAATATTTTAGCAAAAAAACCAACCTTCACTATCTCATTTCCAGCCCCCCCTGCCCATTTTCAAGCCCTCTGAACTAAGAAACTGCATGTGGTTCAATGCAAAGTCATAAACCCCTCTTTCACTGGGTACTGGATCAGGCCCAGTGTACACATATTCATACTTTTCATGCAGTACAGGCTGCACAAAATTTCAAGCAAGTTGAACCTGTTCCACCATTCAAAAAGTCAGGATTCTTCCATCTCTTTCAAGTAACTTCACAAGCAGACAGCAATAAAAGTTGAATTAGTATCTTGTTACCACTTTGGTTGCTCAGGGCTTCTATGGCATGTCCAGATACCAAAATTACTCCTGAATTAGTAGTAAGAAGCTATACAGTATTTTTATTTCACTTAGTCAGGAAGGTTGAAGGATTCCCTTTTTCTTTTCAAGTAAGATTTTTAGAATGCTTAGCTACTTTTTTTGCAGCCATCTTCTTAGTTCCAGTAATTGTAATCCATCCCGTCTCAGCACAAGCTTATTAGGATATTACTGGTCCTGAGAGTGTTTATGGATTCAGATTACATTTTCTTCTCCACAGGTTTTTCATAAATAGACTTCATAAGGAAATCAGACATGGGTATACATTAGCTGAAGCCTCAGTATTTGGAAGAGTGGACTAAACGAAGGCTTGATATATATTCAGTTACCTGCTTAACCAAAATACAATACTGGGGTTTAATAAAACCATGGATGAGACAAGCAAGAGGTGGTCACTTCTACCTTGTAAGTAAATGTAGCCTTTAGCTGAAAGGGGATAACTGCTTTTCAAAACACACACAGAATCTTTACTAGTGGCACTTTCATGCTGGTATTTTTGATCGTTTGGGGGTTTTGGTGAGGTTTTTTGTTTGGCTTTTGTTTGTTTGGGTTTTACCTGATGCGTCACTATGGTTATCCGAGGATTATCCAGGTTAAGCCAGGAAGGAATCTGTCCATTAGTGACGATGAAAATATGTCGTACCCAAGGGGCATGCCTCTCTATTGATCGTAACGAGTATCTCAGCTCTTCATTATCTTCAAAACGGCTGGCAGAAATATCTTCATCCTGTTTAGACTACAAAAAGAAAAAATCCTTTCTTAGATTTTAAGTCGAACATTCAAGTTCTGATCCAGCTAGGTAACAACAGTGTGCTTTAGCATATGGGTACATAAGCATTTGAGCACTTAGACATTCAGAAGTACATCGATCAAGTACCATTATTCTTCTAAAGGATCATATTCTTCTGAATTATCAAGGTGAACAATATAATCTTCTGATATCAATTATTAGGATGTCTGCTGACCACACTCCAAGATGACAGTGCTTTGTATGATCTCGGCTCTTGAAGAGAGAACCCCAGAAAAAACACACCCTCCTGTTTTCCTGGATTATTAGTCTCAATTATTTCCTGATCTTGATCAAAAGTCAAGTTGCATTTCAAATCCACAACATCACCTTTCAGTAATCTAGTTTTAAGAGGCTGGGGCCTTCCAAATACACTGCATTATAAGCCATATATAAATGTCACCTAATACAGATACACTGGAAGTATCGTGATGTAGCAGCCCTTCAATTATCCCCTGCTCTTATTTTAAAGAACGTAAGCAGGAGAAAATTAACAAAACTGAGCCTAATATTCACTATCAAATAGCCAAATGTTTCCATATGTTTTTGTTAAAAAGACAACATTTTAATCAGAAGCTTTTCAGGTAAGTAACAAAATTAGGTTACATGACGCTGTAACATATGTTTCTTCTCCCATTTATTAGAACTCAATGACCTCTTCTAAAAACAACAATTAAGGCTGACTAAAAGGAACATTTCTAAAAGAAGTATGCCCAGCTGAAACAGGAAACTCAAGAAAAATTTGAAAGTTTAACAATTACCATCTTCACTGCAGATTTTACACACCGTAAGTCTCCTTTTCTAATATGTACAGTAACACAGTTTACACATTCTCAAAAACATAACACCTGAAAACATTTCAGCAACACTAGCATCCATTGGCTAGGTACCCATTTACAAACTAATGCATCGTTTCAACAAGGGGAAGTATAAAGTTTGAGTTCAGGGTTTGTATTAACAAGGAAAAAGTTCCCCAAAAGCCAAGTTCACAAGATACAAAGACAGACTGCAAGCTTTACTGGAGAGGCCACATCTGCTTTACCCATGCCACTTGATATTTACTGTAAAATTAAATTCTAGCAGGAGAAAACACCCAAGATTTTAGAAGATCTTATCTTGAAACAGACAACTTGTTATTTTATTTCCTTTTGCTAAACCAAAGATCCTTGCTCCTATCAAAAGCATTTGAAGTAAACCTCCCTTCCTTAGAGATTGCTGTATTTCAGGACTTCAGAATTTTTGGAAGAGAAGTAATTAGCATTTGCTCAGCATATATGATGCAAAGATGTCTAAGAAACATATTGGAAAGGTAATAATCATGTTTGTTGATAAAGCCCTCTGTCTCCCCCACACAAGAAGGCTGCTTATCTGCCAGTCAGCAGCAGTTAAGCCTTTCAGGACTTGACCGCACACAACTATATCAGAACACATGCAGAGGGCAAAATTTTTCACTTAGTGGAGTACATTAAAATCTCAATTAAATGTCACACTGTTTGATCTTTCTTCCTCCTTGATTTCAGAATTTGACAGCGTTCTTGTGATGTTTTCTTACAACATAATAAATACTGCATTCTTACACTTCCAAGCTTCTGGAAGAAATCCCATGCTCCTTTTCATTAACTAGTTAGCCTCTACTTGCAGTTTTTAAATACTACAACCTTTACATGCTATAAACAGAATTTACCTACCTGACTGACAGAGCTGAGGTCCCATAGTAAATAAGCAGGATTAAGTGTCAGTTCTTTTCCATCTATAGTCATGTTCTTCTTTGCTTGCTTGCTCAGTTCTTGGAAACCCTTAGGGTTATTCAATTGCAAGAGAGCCACGCTGGCTTCTGAATAGAGCTGCAACTATACAAGCAGAGAAAATCATTCCTGGCATGCACACACAGCAGCGCTCTTCCTTTGCCAATTCCATCTTTTTGTTGTATTTTTCTTACTAGAGTTACTAATAACAACTGGTAAACACTTTTTAAAGAACTACAATTTTGTAAGAACACAAAAAGGGGTAGTAAAATGGGAAATGAAAGACATTTAAAGATACAGAACAGTTCTAGATGCTCTATTTTCACTTTCCAAAGAAAATTTCTCTTTAGACAATGATCCAGCAACAGTAAAGCTGTCCATGTTATAAATATTTCTGGAGTAAGTGAATAGTAAGTCCCCATCCATCCCCCCCGCCAACAGAATTAATATTTTATTACAACTTTATTATATGATGGAAAGAATCATTTTTTTTTTCTGTCCTAATCAAGCAATGCTTTTGTCAGAAAATTAAGGCCACCAATTCATCGTTGCTGTCAGAAGCATGAAATTTTCAGAATGGTTTACAGACCAACCTACGGCTCAGAAATCTGAGATACAAAAGGCTCCAGAACTAATCCATGTGGGTCTCCAAGTCCTCAATGATGGTTGCCAATATGCTGTTAAGGTCATTTCTTAGTTGGGGACTGTTTGATCTGTTTGCTGTTTTTATCTCTTGCCACTAGTAAGTCTGTATATCAAGTTTCATAATGCACAGGATAAGAAGGGGCTTGCACATCATGCCCTCTCTAACAGCTAGTATAGCTTACAAATTGCAGGGCACCAAACCATTTCACTAGAAATACAGCATAACCCAATAAAATGCTGTGTGTACCATATGAAGTAGCATGAGCAGATACAAACAAGCTAAAAGCAGAACTTCACTTTGATTCTCCAAGTGCATGCATTCAACAGTCACACTGAATAAATGCAGTTAATCATTAACAATATTTATTAGAAACTATGCTTAGTTTTTGTTCCTTCACACAACACAAGACAAATAAGCATGTCTACCAGATTTTCACTTGCATAAGATCTGTAACAGCAATTCATAAGTTAACAAAATTTGAATAGTCATGTTCGAAAACAGCAAAACCATCACAGTTTATTTCATAATACTCTTAAGAGATTTTTTTCTTTATTTTTCATTAAAACTGACCCTTTCTGCTCATTTTAAACCAACACTTGTCCCAGAGTTAGCACCCCTTCCCTTAGCAAGGCCAGCTGTCCCACTTGTGACATTTTAAAGCTGTTGATGCTTTGACTCATATGCTATTTGAGATCTTTCAATCTGACTTATGAGGCCTGCCATTAGAAAAATCTGATAAATCTCAGACCTTCCAGGGAATCATCTGAACCTACGGGTGGAAAGGATGGCTTCAGTAGCTAAACGGCTGAGGTATAGTTACGGACTGCAGCTAGCAACCTCCAAAAATATCGATATCGAAATGCTACAGATTGCAAAGCTGCCATCAGTGGCCATGTGCTTTATTTAGGAATATAACAGTGTCACACAGTCCTTAGAATCTGTTATTTAAAACATACATACAACAAACCAAAAATATTACCATTCTAGACCTCTGAAAGCATTTAAGAATATTTAGTTTCTCTTTGTTTCCACTAAAGTCAACAAAATAGGTACTTGTACTACAGACTCCCAACTAGATTTGTTACAAACACTTCCCCTTCCCTTCCCTCCCTCCCCCCCCCACCCCCCGACTAACACAGCATATATGCTCTAGGTTTTTAAATATGTAACAGTCCAAGCACACACAAGAAGTAGTGAAAAAATGTGCTCCACTGCTCAGCATTGGACTTAAGATAACCCCTACACTGAACAGATTATTTTTATTAGTGTTTTTTTCCACCTATTCCATTTTAAGAAACAAGCCTCTTCATAAGCAGAGCTATCAATAAAGTTAGATTTTAATGAAGTCATCTGGTAACATAACTAACTAGATTCTAATAAATTGCAAGCTCTGCTCAGAGCATTTTGTTGCCGGTATATTCAAAGTGGAATTCTCCCCTGGCAGATTTTCTGATGTCTCATAGGCATTATCCTTCTCTCAGTGGGGATGCATGCGATTACCCATTCCCTTGAAATATTATCTTCTACAGATCATCTTCAACCTGACAAAACAGGTCAGCAGATCCAAAGGTATTGGGAAAATAGAACAGAAAAACAAGCAGGGAGATGCACAGTCAGCCTGATCACGTGAGCCTCGGCTTCTAACACAAGCAGGCTGAAAAGACGCCATGCAGGCACACACAGACCACTACCCCTGCACTCAAAAATGAGACGGGAAAACTGCATTCTGCCCACCAGGTAACTGTAAATGCAGGTTTTCCTTTGGAACTAGCACGTTTGGCAATGCTTTGACTTACTAGAACAGCAGGCAGGCCAGATGGGCTATACCACCCCATGCAGAAGTAAACTTCCATTTCCACATTCTCAAGGTAAGAGGCCTAAGAGCAGATTTTCTTCTGAGGTGGAACTTGGACTCTTAATCAGTCTTTACATTATTACACTTTATATTCTTAATGACCAAAGCTGATCATTAAGGAAATGAGATGCTCCCGTTTTGTCGTGGTTTAACCCCAGCCAGCAACTCAGCACCACGCAGCCGCTCACTCGCTCCCCCCGCACCCAGTGGGGTGGGGGAGAGAATCGGAAAATAAAGTAAAGCTCGTGGGTTGAGATAAGAACAGTTTAATAGAACGGAAAGGAAGAAA
>JAVKLA010000024.1:22305791-22326341 GCA_034782735.1 Sagittarius serpentarius
TCATACTAACCCAAAACACAGCACTGTACCAGCTACTAGGAAGACAATTAACTCTATCCCAGCCGAAACCAGGACACGTTTTCACACTCCAGTATGGATATTATGAAAACTCATATGCCAACATAGCAAGGGAAGGGGGAAGGCATGTGTTGTGTTAGAGATACAAAAAGCTCTACAAATAAGAAATACTGTTGTCTTTACACATTTATCAAGTTCCCTTATAAGATAACTAGTAGGAGGGTCATCTCAGAGCCAAAAGCAATGCAATGCCTTACTTAGGGTTTTTTTTTTTTCCCTACAAAGCTTACTTATTACATCTGTGTGAACATGTAACACCAACTCCTGAAGTCACCCATCTGCTCCATCAACACTGACAAAAGCAGCAGTAAGAACCCCAGACCCTCCACCCTCAAGGCAGTGAGGACAGCAAACGCCCAGTGTCACTGTGCCTGCAAGTTCCTATGTCGATTTTCGTCCGTTAGTAAGACAAGATCATTAAAAGTTTCCTTAGTTTCCAACACAACGTGTCCATATATGTGTGTGCATGCGGATGAAAGAGGAAACAGTATCTTGCAAAGGAAGGAGATCTGCAAGCTCTGTTTTCCCTGAATCAATCAGGAGATTGAATCTTGAAGGAAAGTCACCTTTCTCCAAAAGTTTTCACTACTGTATACTATTTCAGTGAAAAAGTGTTAGCATGGTAGCTTCAGAAAACAAAATCAAACAAATCAAATTGCCTTGCCCTTTCACAATCCTTCCCTTGTCAGCCTTTTCATCACTACCTAGTTTTTAAGTGACAAGCATCTCTTCTAGGCTGAACAATGATTCTTTTATTTAGAAATGTAGGTAACAGGAGAAAGGAAGAGTGAAAAAAAATTTCAGTTGTTGTTCTTCATGTATAGGTACAATGTAACATCTTTACAGCCTGTAAAGAAATATGGCTTAGCAGCAGACAGCTGCATAACCACAGTAACACCTCCATCTAGTGGCTTACTAACGCACTGTTAAAGAGTGGAAAATAAAAAGCACCCAAATACAATTTTCAACCACATCTGTCATAACACACACAACTTAGAACAACAAATGTGACCAGCAGACACACTGCTGCTTACCTTTCATCTGGAAATAAGCTTCCATATCATTACATTACAGTGCAGGCCATAAGTACAAAATTTCAGTAGACCGTAACATACATAATTTACCTTGGAAATTGATTCATTATATATTAAATCTTCACAATTTAAGCCCCTCTAGCTGGGCACAGCTGCTTTTCTCAGAGATTTTTAGACTTCTAGAACAAGAAACACCTGGCCCAGATGTCCAAGCAATTTTTGGTCCTCTCTGGATTCAGAAGTGATTTCAATCAAACTAAAGTAATCCAATTAAAACAGCATTAGCAATATTCAACACAAACAGAACGACAGCTACACTCCTCCCTTTCTCACCTTTCTTCCCTTCTAATAGCAGCATTGTTGAAATTTTTTTATTATTCTTTCTTTACTTTCAGCATTTCACTAAGAAACAGCCACTTAGAGCATGCAGAAACCCTTCAAGCATCAGAAGGCATGAGACTGAAGTCTAGCCTAAAGTCAGGTGCAACTTTCTTCCTCTCCACCGGGCATCTCACACCACTTCACAGACTTTAGATTCCAGAAGTGATAACAGCAGAGGAATTGCTGCAAATTTCAGTGGAGATTGTAAGCGACCAACCTTTCTTCTACTTAACTGTAGCATTAACCTAGACTCTCTCTCTTTGGCAAGGAGAAAAACACACTTGGTTGTATTTCCCATAACTGACTACCTACAACATCCCCTGAATGAAGAACTGATTCTGAGCTAGGGTCTTAGTAAAGGCTTCTATAGAAACAACCTCATCCACACTTCATATGTAAAAATTCTTATCCTTGTACATATAACAAAGAAAGTGCTGCTATCGAGCAGAAAACTGGTTGGGGAAGAATCCACTGCTAAGACCACACAGGGTACAATAATCCCAATTTAACTGTTCTAAAGCATCCACCGCCAGGAAAAGAAACACAGACAGCAATGATGACTCGATGGAGAAACTGGAGAATGCTGTGGATACCGGAGAAAGATTTTGTGTTTATACAGAGATATGCCTAACCAAATTGCAGAAGAGGAGCTCTTAGGAACAGATAATGAGCTGATCACAATGGTAATGTTTACACAAGATAAGAACACACCAAAGAAAAGAGAACCAACACAAACAGAAAGAGTTTTGATAAACTGGATGACACGAGTGACAACAAGGAGAAAAACACAACCAAGGCAGGGTAAGGAAAAATCACATAGAAAGATAATAGGCACAGGATGTCACTTCCATAAAAACAGACAAGGAGATGTGAGACCTAAGACACCCCAGAGATGCAGCCTTTATGTTCATCTGGACAGCAATCCACAAACATAGGGAAACCATAGCATTTTAAAGATTTGCTAAAAAGTTAAGCTAGTGATCAGCTTGGATACAGACAACAGATCAGCCAGCTGCTTGGACATGAGAAACAGAACTGAAACACAGCAAAGAATCCATCCATCATGTTTTTTGTTGGACTGATACTGCTAGGAGATCCTACTGGAATGGAAAAGAGGTGATGAAAGGGATCATCTGATGAAATGGAAAAAAAATGACTACAATCAAAAAATTAAGGTCCAGGCAAATTGCTCCGCAAGTCTTAAACACACAAGATAATTTAAAAAAACAGCAAATGGCTCAAAAATAACTAGGAGAAACCTGGGTATTCCATTCTTTCAAGGTGTCCACGAAAGACAGAAGGTCTCTGTAATAGCACAAGAGACACAGGCTAGTCTAAGAATAATGTTTGTGCTTGACAGATTTACAGCAGGAATCCTGGAGAGAATTATGAACTTCTTGGTGCTGGAAGCAAAAATCCACACAGGAGTATTAAGGAGAAAAAGCATCAACACTGACTTGAACAATAGTTAGATAATGCAATTGGAGAAATAACCACAACTAATGAAGTCAGAAAGTACCTGGGGAGAGGTGGGGAACAAGGAAAAAAAAAACAGGAAAAAACCTCCACAACAACAACTATTCTTATACTAAAAGAAGTATGTTTTAGCAGCAAAAATATTAGTACAAGCCACAACACCAGAGGGAAGAAGAGAAGGTGGTAGAACATCAAGGACAGAAAGATACCGAAGGGTCCAAGAAAGACACATTAAAATTACTCTGACAAAGGAACACTAAGTGTTAAAGACACAAGGCACCAGAACTCAAAAAAAAAAAAAAGTAGGGTAGTATGGATAAAAGAACTGATTTAAGTCAAAATCATTTTGGAAAAAGAGCATAAAGCAACATCCGCTAAGGGACAGAGAATGAAATTCCAAATAGTGTTTGAGGCGGGATCATTCCTCAGAACTACGTTACTATGAGAGCTTACATCTATGACGTTCGACCAGAGAACAAACATTGCCTAGCATGGTACTCCAATTTATTTCCAGATGTGGAAGCAGACAGATTTCTTTTCCACCAAATAATCTGTAAACTGATAAAGGCAATATTATTTCAGATACGAATTTGGTAACTAATAACATTACAGAAGAGCTGCTCCTAGAAAATAACCCTAGATCAGGAAAACATAAGCTAATTGACTTTAAACTGAAACAGGAAAAAAAAATAATTAAGGAACATCTTGTTACTAAATTTCTTGAATGCTAAAGGGCAAGTTTAACAAATGAAAAGAGCTGGTATTTGAAGTTAAAGGTATTCAGAGCTCTTCAGCTCCATTAAGTCAAATGTGTTAAAACTACTAGGAATGTGTAACTTAAGTTGTGGTGAGGAACTAGAAAAGGCTCCAAACCCAAATGGATGAACCTGCACTCAAAGAAGATTCTGCAGATGGCTCAAAGTCAGAAAGCATTTAACTAACAATGTTCCTCATGCAAATTTGAAATTAAGAACCTAGCATCGCAGACAGCAAAACTGAAGTACCATCTCCTGTCGGATAACAATCTCATTTCTCTACAGTAAACGCAATTTCTTTGAAGCAATTAAAAAAGATAACCCATAGCACATAAAACAAGCAGAGACTGGCAGATTGACCATATGAATTTCCACTGCCATTTAACCAATGTGCCACTGAAAAAGAGAAGGAAGTATGCCTTGGCCACACCACAGCACATCTGCCATCACTCACCCTAACTACTAACAAATTCACAATAGCAAGAGACAATTTTTATGAACAGCACCAAAACACAGCAGTGGAAGGATGCAAGGGAGGTCACATAGAAACAGTGCCAGCGCTGTTTGCAATAAGCATTATCTAGCACACAGCAAGTCTCTGTGCTAGACAGACGGTCTGCCGTCCTTGGGTTAGGTACGTGCCATGTATTTTTCACTGTGTAAAAAGTTCTGGCGATGACTCATTTAAAATGCTGCACAAAATTCCAGTCAATTATGTTGAAGGCAGACAAACCCACAATGGAAGTGGCACAGAAGAGCTGTCAAAAGGATGAGACGAATGGAGAGCCAATGCCATGGCATGAGCATTGCCTGATTAACTTAGTAAAACAAAGGCTAGGAAAAGCCACAGCCACTCTCTATGAATACACCAGAGATGTAAACAAAGGCAAAAGAAAAAAGCTATTTAAGCCTAAATAACTGTTTAAGAGCTCTCTCTGTTAAGCTGTTTAAAAGCGTGTAAGAAGAGGTATAAACGTGTATACTTTGTAAGGTGTCTACCATTAGCAAAACTCTTAAGACAGCCTAACACAAGCTGAGACAAGAAAGAAGAAATTCAGCTTGCATTAAGTTGGAGTGTGACAAGCCTATGAAAGGCATCATTATCGGTTTTGCAATAGCAGAATACATGATTTGTTAACCCAGCCTGCCAAAAAGACAAGGAAAGGAAGTCATGCTCATTTGAGCACCAAGAACAAGCCATAAAGTGAATTAGCACATCCTACAAGTGGGCATCACACTAACAAAGACAGATTACCTATGGAGTGACATCCCTTTATCCCTGCTAACTCTTTTTCCTCCACAAAATCCCTAGTTTCAGCCCCTTTCACACCACCAATCACATCTCTCTCCAATATGTAAAGTAATGATTTTCACAAACTTTTGAAACTTTTACCTATCTGTTAAGCCTGGCTGTAACTGGAAAAGGTATCCAAACTGGCAGAGGAGCACAGAAGGCATGAAATGTTAATGGATGGCAGAGTTACACAAGTTGCAATCTAGTTTTGCTTTCCAGGTGGGTAAATTGAAGTGCAATTTGCTCCAGACCATACAGAGTACTTGGCAGAGAGAAACACAGCATTCAGCTGTGAAACAATCCAGTGTTCGCTGGCTGAGAGAAACTGATAAGGGTGGTAATTTTTAATCAGTTGCAGGCTAGTAAATCTAATGCCCAATAACTTCCAGTCACAGAACGGACAATTGGTCTTTTGAAGGCAACTGTTTAAGTCAGTATTTACTATTCTTCACAACTCAAGAAAACAGACTCAGAGAAAAAACGATTACCATCAGAAACATCCTAAGTCTCCTAGGCAGATGAGATCCCTTATGTGAACTATTCCAAGAAAGCAATACAACCAAGTTACGCTTTCCTCCAGACCCTTACCAGTTTTACTTTAGAGGCCAAGCCCTCTGGTAGTTTTGTTCGTAGCTGATTTGTTTCTTTGAATGTAACTGGAAATCCACTAAGGAAGACCAAGTCTTGCATTAATACTAGACCTGGAACTTCTTTGTCTGTAGTCTAAAAAACAAGAAAACAGGGTATAAAGACCTTTTTAAACTTACAATAATTCACATTTATCTGTCAATCCTTCATCAAGTGACAGATTTAATACTGTGTATTTTGTCAGTTAACCCAAACTTCAAAATTGAAATCAGGTTATTTTAAAAGCTTTCATTTCTTACTACATGTGAGTTAAGGAAAGAGAACAGCACAGAAACACTTCCTAAAAATATACAAAAAGTGTAACATATACAAAAGCTAATCAACAGATTTTAAAAGTACATACCAAGTAACCCCTCCATACTATCTGTTTGCTGTTGTCTTTTAACATTCCAGAATGGGCAGCTTCAACTAGAATATATAAAGTGCATTGCAAATCAAAACCTGAAAGTAAATTCTTTTGTGTATTCTAGTAACCAAGATATACTTCTGCAAATTAAAAAGATTTGGATATTTATGGTGTGAAGAGTTGTCTTTATAAGCAGTAAATAATTCTTGGTGGTAAAATAAACACCAGTGGTTGGGCTAGTGGGTGGTACTGGTTGGGCACTATATATTAAACAAAATAAGAAGGCCATACCTGCTTTAAGATCCTACTTAATATATGCTGAACACATGGATAATTTTTTGTTTTAGGTACACAGTCCTTTGAGCAAGGGCTGAACTTATCGCACAATATTCAAACTAGACTTGACAGCAATTAAAAGAGGATTTCTAAAACTAATCTTCCTCAGTCTAAACCTCAGTCTTCTGAGATTATCAGTGCAACACAGATATTCAGATATCAAACCTGTTTTGTAACAGTCTTAAAACATGGAACTCTAATCGTCTGTAATCAGTTGTCTGGGAGGTAAGCAAACTATCATTAATGTCATCATTTAGAGACACAGACCGAGGGCAAGAGATGCTGAATGACTTGCTAAAGTCAAACAGAAAATTAGTGGCAGAGTCAGTACTGGAGGGGGAAAAAAAACCAAAACACCTAATTCACAGCAGCTTACTAAAAAGCTGCTTCCAGAAAACTGACTAGAATCTGACAAATAGGTTCTTACCATCCTTAAGGCTATCAAAAACAATTACTGTCACATTAGTAGAAGGATTTTTTGGTTTTGCTACAAAGAACATATTGTTAGCAGCTTGTAAAGCAGGATGAACAGACAGCAGGTCTTTCAGTGTGACATTGGTAGGCAGCGCAGGATCCAGGACAAGCATTGGCACTTTGACGCAGTGTGTCAGTAAACACTCCAGTTGCTTCTCACTGCAGCAAAATACCAAAGGTATATTTAACACTAATAGAGAATTAAAGACAAAAATCAATGTTAGACGCAATAAGAGATGTTTTTGTAAAATCTGGTGAATTATTTCTAACACCTCCTGGGGCAGGGGAAAATTACTAAGAGCATGCTTATTCTGCTGCAGAAGGCGAGTATCTGACTGTTACAGTTTAGTCCACTCCCGTAACTGTTTTTTCAAAAGTTTCCAAGATTCCAAAGTTTGCCCACAGAGGAGACCTTATAAAGATCTCTAAGTAGCAGACCAACCAAGCTAAATGAAGAATGGGACAGGGCAGGCCCTGCCGTTTCCTGGCAGCAGAGCCACAAGAGGCTCGGACCCTCCACAGACAATTACTTGCAGTGTTTCATATACAAATGGCAGGTGAAAGCAACGTTGAAAAAATTTTCATGCTTTTGAATTATAAAACTCCAGGTACATATGCATTAAAAATCCACACTCAGAATAGGAACTATGCCTAACGAGTGACAAGGATATGCTTTCTGAACTTCAGATATTGTCACATTTAAGAAGCTCATTCATATATACCACAACAACATTACTTTTATTCAACATATTATCATGTTGTCAACTTTTCTTGAAGTGACATAGAAGGAAAGCATGCACAGGCTATACAAAATGAAACAGCCTCCCCAGCCAGCATCTGCTTTCAGCTAACAGAGTAAGATACCATTTATTCTAATTTATGCCCAAAACCACAGAAACTCACCTCTTCTTTGTTGGTTCTGTTGCATTCTTTCCAAGGATTTCCCTATTACAAAGTTAAAACAAATACATTAAATAACACTGAGCTGACAATAAGGAATTTAGTCTAATTTCAGATTGTTACTTGAGTCGGGGACATGTTGTGAAAGCACCGATAACCCAGTTATAAAACTGCCAAGGCCTTGCCATTGGCCTTGGCAAGGTGAGCACAGGCTGACACACGTGCCCCTCCCTGCTCACCCTCATACAGCATGGCTCAAAAATTCTTGGTTGTGCTGACAGCTGTGGCAGTAGGACTCTTTTTGCCAACAGGATTTTCAGGGGTTATCATTATATTACTCAATTAAACTGAGGTTGATATGAAAAACACTGGTAAGAAACCAGGGTGAAGTGACCTGAAACTAGGCTGACTTGATTGTTTTGCCCAACATACATATTCTGATAAGGTCATCACGCATTTGCCATGTGCACGTAGAAGCTAATGAGGATTATGTAAAGGTAGTGCAGTGCTGATGCTAAATAATGATCATCATAATATCAGAAGGGCACCCTTCTACACCAACTGAAAGAGAACCTCCATCCATCAAGCTACTCTCTCCCAGTGAAGAATAAAGCACCTGGACCATGACTAGCTCAATTTAGGTGTATCAACAAGAAAGTTACTATGTTTTGCTATGTGATAGAAAATACACACTCATTAGCAGAGATATATAGCATGTGTCTTCTGCAGTTATCTTCAGCCCATGAGACAACTCTTTTATTAACAGTGCTAACTGATTTCAAAGTACATGAAAAAACTTATCTACAAGGGAGAAAACCACGTGCCCCTGTAGATAATAAATATGGCATGGACAGGAGTCTTACTCATAGCCTTGATATCAACTTTCCAAATCAGCATTATGGAAAAAAAATAATGTGTTTTTCCCTTTATAAAATGGGAATCACAGCATGAGTGATGACAAAGCTAAAACCACTAACATTTGCTATATATGAACTGCTAGGAAAAGATTAGTATAAATTGGAAAGCTTTTCTGAGCAGAGACCATGCCTATGTTTAAACTTAAGGGCTTGAAAGTTCTACTAATACTTTCACTGTTTAAGTAGCAAAATGAAGATCCAGAATTTCACTTGTGATCACACTGTCAGTGGTACCTAAATTGCACATCATAACATGCCAAAAATCAGATCAATCCGCTCACTTGTGGATTTCAGATTATTTTGAATAAAACTATCACAACCCTTAAAATACAGACTTGTTGTTCCATTTAGTGTATTTTCTGGCCAAAACAGATCACGTGACCACAGAGCTGCTTATTAAGAAATAAATCAATTGTTACAAGACACAATCCAAGGTATCTGCAGCAGCCTGCATTTGAAGCCTTAGATCAGTAATTTTGCAGAACAGTATAGCACAATCTATAACACCAAATGCAGCAATATGCATGTCTTTCCCTCCTTAGTTAGAAGGCTGACTCATACCTTTATAACTTGAATAAATTATTTCCTTCTATCTTACTTTCAGTGTTCAGGAGACTACAGATCTAACTTTACAAAGGAGCCTTTAAGAAACATACGCTTAAGATTTTATTAAGCCCATTAGAAAAATAAATACTTGCGGGAAGAGTGAGGAGGAAAAAGGAGATGAAGAGAGATTATACATTTGAGATACAGTTTTATTATTATTTACAAACTGATTTGTAAAAATCAATACAAAATCACATACACAAAGCAGTGTTCTGCATGGCATTTTACAAATTCAAGACAGAACACTCTTAATTACTTTAAATTGTTATGCTTTGTATCTTAAACAGTTTTCTGATTAGACAGTACTTCATAGCTAAATGGAGAACTGAAACAAGATTTCGAAAATAATCCAAAAGTGAGAAAATGCTCTTTGAATTTTCATGTTGAGTAACACGGGAGAAGAACAAAGAGGGCTAGTACTGCATTAGATTGCTACTGTCGGTTAAAGGGGAAAAAATACATAATATTATTACCTCATTATTTTCTGTTCTTCCTCCATCTGTTCTCTGACCTGTTGCAATTCTTTGATCAGTTCAACATCAGTGCCGTTCACCCAGGTGTATACCACATCAATCGGCATGGGTAAACAAAGCCTACATAATTCAAATGAAAGCTACATGAGCTGTTTAATATTACATTACAAGTGTTTGTGGCATCCTACGATAGCAATTTCTGTCTGACAACAGAAATACTTGGTGTCTGGGCTGCAAACAAGACAAAGCGAAAAGCTTCTCTTTAGCTACATATATCATCTCTTAATTACACAGAAGCCTTTGACAAAACAACACAGACATAAAACCAGAAAGGACAAAGTGGCTATAACAGTTCAGTAACTAAATGAATTCTGAACTTTATGCTCTAAATTTCACTGATGTTAACCTATAACCCAAATCCTTCAAACCCATAAAATATTTGTCAAATCAGTACCAGCATCCAGGCACATCCTTAATTCACCAACTACATTAGACCAGACAACACAAAGTATAAACACTTAAATCATACTTGCTGTTATTTAATTGCAGAGAGCCAGTAAGATCTCAGCAGGACCAGGTCTCTATCCTAGCAATGCCTCTTAGATATTAATAACAGCGCATTTCATAAACGAAAAACATAAGTAGGGTACATGAATTCAGACCCTAGACGCAGCAGTCAGATTCATTCTTGACACAATTCAATACCCTGGAGCTGTTCCTGAACAGTTAAGAGATTTCCTAGCATACATAAGGCAGAAGAAAAGAAAGGGTTTGGGGTACCTTTTTTCAATTTGTTTACAATACCTCCTCTCTGAGGCCCACAGCTTTGTGTCAGTGGGTACTCCAGGCTGCTGCCATAAGAGAAATTCTCACTCCCAGACAGAAGAAGGATGCCTCAACCATTATTTTCAAAAGTTTCAGTGTCAAGCTATTCAGTACCTCCCTAAACTGTAGATGGCCTAGAAAACATTGAGCACTCCTCTAATACTAAGATCCATGGGGTCACATAATGAGGTTTCCAAGGAAAGATGTTCCCTCCCCACCCACTGCATCCTACAAAAAGCATTCAAAGAGAGACAGAGCTTATAGGCCAGTATCTCCTCCACATTCTGTCGCACACTATGACACGCAGAAAACTTCCAGCCAGCTTCATTTTCTACTGGCTGAGATTCAGTAACAAGCACAAAATTTGGTAAAAGGGCAGCCAGTAGCTGGTCACAGCACAACAGACAGGAACGTTTTGTACTCAATTCGTCGCTGTTCCTACCTGAGCTACGACACTGAGAGGATAACGGTGGGTAAGTTTGAACACCTAAAAAAAGCGCTGCCTGCCCCAACAGCCCAACCCAGAAAGTCTCTCTCACCTCTGACATGCAACACTCTGCAGGAGGCTACCCTCCCAACTGGCAAATAAAGTCAGTTTACTGAATACAATTGCCCTTCTAATCAGTTATTTCACCCCTTTCTCCGGACATGACACTAGCTTCTGGTTCACTGACAGGTGCAACTCAAGGCATGTTTTGAACTAAAAAGTCCTCCACAGGGGTAGAAATTCAATGGCAGGAGCTCTTCCAGCTTTTCTACATTTGTAGTGATCAGTTAAATTATTGCATCGACACTCCCTTGAATGCTATGGCTAGAACAAGAGTGTTTTAGGTGGAAGCACCTGACTCAAGTCAGCTGATTTAAAAAATGCCCAACCTTCAGTCCTCTGTGCGAAGTGCAGAGTTTATTTACGCAGGCTTCACTGAAGAACATAAAAAGTCCAAAAATAAAAAAAGCCTCAACTCCAACTCTTTCTAGGGTATGAGGCAATTTTGACTTCTGGGAAGCCTCTCCCCAATTTATCATTTGCTAAAAGTGTGTTTCTATGCAATAGCACATATAACTATATGATTTGCTACACTTAATTTTTAGCATTGAAATGATGTCACATACAGCCAAATGCTAATGAACTCCACAGAGGAACAGCATTTTTGGTCAGATGCAGCATGCCAACTCTGAATTAACCCTGGCATGGCAAGCTCATTCTTCATTACCAGTGGCAATAGACACTAGTAAGAAAAGGCTATTAAAGCAAGTGAACTGTTTGCAGATCTGCTAGTCTAATTGCTTAAAATTTACCCAAAGGCTCAGATAAATTTTCTTAATGCATTTTTACAGCACGCATTGTTTGAGAAATTAGCGGTTATCAAACATCATAATAAAAAAAGAGAGATGATACACAAATTAGTTGCTCCCAATTAGCATCAGGAACACTGTTAAGATTTTACCTTTTTGGTCTTTGCCAAAGCTTTCTGATTGGTTTCATGGCTTCTTAAAAAGTACTGAGAGTTCATATTTTGAAAAGCATGTAGTGGCACTTTGCTCTAAAATTAAAAAGGAACAGGAAAGCCACTTCCATATTATCCTTCTCAAATACTATTTTTAGTATGTAGAGTCTTTTGCAAATTGTTCAAGGTCAGAAAATATCAAGAACTTTCTCCCTCAAATTCTGTAGCTACATTTCTCCTTCATGTGGATTTATACATTTGGTCTTCATCACAAATACCAGCCTGGCAAACAGATGAAGCCCAAAATGAGCTGCTTAAATGGGAATTATATAACACCTTCCTACAGAAAGTTATCAGTTTTCCCATTTGCTACTGATTTTAATATCAGCAAACACAGACTTTGGAAACTTCCTTGGAGGCTCCCAGACAATTACTAAGTGGAGGCTCGTTTCGGATACTCCTTTACATTTTCCCCTTTCAAAACATACCCGTTTTTTACTTGTGAACCTAAAACCATCAATAGGATCCTGCTTGAAGACAAAGCCAGAGCCACCAGCTCTCCCAGATAGGACAGGAGACCTGTCACATGCTGCCTCTTCTATGCACCTGCCAGAAAACATTTTCCGTACCTGTGACATTTGTTTACATACGAGAGCCATGTTCACAGCCGAGACTGCAGCTAGAAGACAAAGCCTCATTGTCTCAGCGTCCACTGTTGCCAAAGGAGTACAGCAGCCTCTGGATCTCTCCCAAACTACCATACGGTGATCTCCAACTTTGCTGAGCCTCTTTACGAAAGAGTGTTAAGTCTATTATGTCCTTAAGCTGCCCACTGTAAACCTCCCAGCCCTCCTGCCTGTGACATCTCTGTAATTCCCACCAACAGCAACTCAGCTGTTCTATTGCTATTCCCGCTCCAGTACCTCTTGGCTCCCTAATTTGTGCATCTCTTCCTCTCTCCAGCCACACTCTGCTCAACAATTAAGGGCTCCCCAGCCACTGATGGCTCTCACTTGCTGTACCATACTGAAATCAGTCGGTACATTTTAAAAGCCGAGGATTATTCCTTCACATTGTTTCCATACATATTTTTGAGTTTTAAATACGATGTGGCCATGTCCTGGAATAGAAAAATTACACTTCAGCATTTGCCAAAATGCAGAATTTGCTGGTGGACAGTAAAAATACAGTTTTCATCCAAGACGCTCAGGCATGCAACTCCATTATTTAGTTTTCTTCTCTGCTTTTTTATTTTCATATCAAAACTAAGTCTTTAAAAATGGGTTCGGATGAGGTGGCTTGGTAAAAAGCCCTAGAATTTCTACTCCACTGTCTCAGGCTGTGAAAGAGCCTGGGCGATGTAACTACGAAGTTCAGCAGCTGACGTGACTACCTGTAAAGTGCAACAGCTGGCATGCTGAAGGACATGCAACAGGAGGGAAAAGTAAACCAAAGCAATTGCTAAACTTTAGGGCAAAACAAAGTCTTCCTTGGTCTGGCAGAGAACAGCACTCAATAGGTGTAACTAATGACGGCAGCAACATCACTGTTTTTATGTTACTCAGGAAGAAGAGCTTTTTGAGTTTATAATCCTAAGGAGCTTGCCCACATGCACAAATTTGTCTACATTTTGCACTGAGGTTTTCTTTATAAAAGTTTATAACACAACTGTTTGGCAAGAACAGAGATGTTTTCCTGCAAAGCTCTCAGAAGATAACAGTACTTTAATTCAGCTGAAGGTCCATTAATATTTCCTAAAGGCCAGGCAGCTTTTACTTTCTACTAAGCACTGGATCTGCTTAATTTCAAAACCAACAAGCTTCCTGTTCACCAATTCTGAGTATTTTTCTCCAACACTAAAATAACAACTGATTAAAATCAATGGATAAGCTAGGATCAAAACTGGAAGTCCACAATCCTCAGTTTACATAAAACCCATGTGACACCCTACACGTTGCATTGATACTAGCCTTAAAACTCCATCAAACCACCACTGATACAGTGCATACTGCAAGACGAGATCCATTCCTGCATTTGTAAAGTTTGATGATAAAAACAGACTGAACCTCTGACAAGGGACTTCAAGTTAACAGATGCCTAAAAGTATGTCTGTGCAAAGACTTTTTGTTGATATGAATTTTTACAGCAAGCTGGTATCTGCAAACAAATATCACAACAAACCTCCCTGTCACAGCTCGCATAAGAGTATTAAAGGCATATAGGTGAACTGAAATAATCATGAAAACCTTAAGCTTTTCCTCAGGCAGCCAATAGTTCTTCCCCAGGCACTGGATATTTTGCTCACAATTCACAGAAATCAACTCTAGCTACGGAGTGCTTTATACAATAAAAATGAGGTAAGAAAACATACTGCAGAAATGGAAACAGACTATACCTACATCACAACAGTAAGATTTGCAACTTTGTTTTGGACAAACTTGACCATTTTATAAAAGCACTGTACTTCATTATCACGAAGTCAGGCATTTTAGTACTGACAGGAACAAGCTACCATGCTTTCACTTCAGTACTGCAGAAACATGTAAACATTAAGCTAATCATCCATATGAGCTGTATCACTCTGCTTTCACCTGCCATCCTTTGGAAAATGGGGGAGGAGGGTAAAAGATGAGACTATAGAAATGCATAGGATTCAGGAACACCATGCAATGTACTTTTAGTTATCTTGCACCAGCTAAAGCAATGCAAACTGATCTGACCATTTCTACTGTCCCGTGATTCAACAAACCACAAGGCAGATGAAGCATCTGCTTTCAGGGCTTTTTTTTTCCAGTCAAGTGTATCAAGACTTAAAAGTCAGATGATATCTCCTTAGTAGCTTCTTCCACCTACCAATTCACAGTCCACTGACTTCCTGAGCAGACCCCAAGACACGAACAATGAAACCACAAGAAGTCATGTAGCAGTTAACACAACTGAAACAAATGACCCATATGACTTGGTTTCCAACTGGCTGTGAGTGACTTTGCCCAGGCACTCAGCTTTAAAAAGCTGCTTCTTACTAGCTTTGTGACTTCTCTGCTAAATAATGTCCCTCATGAGATGTCATAGAAAATGTTAGGTAAATGAAAAATAACTTTTTAAAACACTGGAAGTTGGAATTTTAAGCACATAGGAACAGTACTTGTACTTTCCTATCTTAGTATGGAAAACATGTCATGTCCTCCCTTTATTGTTAACTTTATCACCATTTTGATGCTTCATTAGAGACTGGGTGAATTAAATGCATTTAAAATGTAAACTCTGCTGTATGACTAGAGCTTCCAAATGCCAAACATCTTCCAAGCTGGGATATTAAGCACTAACTCAATTTTAAAACCACTAACGTTTAAAATTTGCTGCAGATTTAGAGCCCATACAATAAGGTCCTACTCAACAGTATGTTACTTCATCTAAAATATTTGATTTAAATATCTGAAAATTCATTAAACAGTAAAATGTGCAATACTGTCAACTGCAAGTAAAGCTCACCGATTCTGAAATGATTTGCCAGCAACGTTGTCTCTGTATGAATCAAACATAACATGATACTGGTCTCTACTCCACTCCAAGACAACCTGCAAAGAAAAAAAACCAAAACATCTGATGTCACCTCCTTCTAAAATTAGACACGTCTATGTCTCCTTTTGAAATGTTTAATCACAATCAATTTCATTCAATCTATGCATTAATGCACAACTGACCAGACCTTAATCCAAACTAAGTTATTACACTGAACCAGCAATCAAACCCAGAACTTAAAAAGCACACTGGAGTTAAACAAATTTTGGTTTTTTTCTCTGCAAGAAAGGATTTCATGTTTTACAGACACACTTTTTAAGCTACTATTCATGTAGGTTACCTCCTCCTTGTCTCTTAGCCTTTAAAAATTCAGCAATGTTTTCCCCAAACTGAGACCTAAACCAAATATACCTCAATGCAAGCAGGACACACACACCCACCCCCTACAGTTTTGCTTGTGTTCCTTTCTATTCCCATAGAGGACATATTGAAGTGTACACACCTTTGAAATCTGAGCTTTGCAAACAAACAGCCAGGCCAGGGCTTATCAAATTATGCAAATTGACCTGGCCACAAACTTAAAACACAATAGCTCTTTCCCAATACAGGTGACGTCTTACATTGCAGCCAGACTAACCCAACAGTGATGTGTTTCTGCGGGCTGCAGCCTCTCTTCCATCCCCCTGCATTTCTGCCATCCTTCTATAGCCTGACCCAAGTTCACCCAACCCTGAAATGAGCCAAGTCACGAAGCTAAACCAACCGAAAGATGAACCTTCAAAAACCAGAGCACTTCATCTTCCTCTTTGTGTTTGTTGGAGCAGATGAGAAACAGTGGCAACACGCAGCTGAAGGCAGGGTTGTCTTCCCCACCTTCATCCAGCCATCAAGGTTGCTTAGCTAAAACATCAGGCTGCACCCTACTTAAATGCCCTTTGCCAGCCATCCCCATTCCCAGGCATTTTCATAAATTAGCCATATGGGAAACCAATCACAAGCCAGTTCTTACTTTGGAAAGCTGCAGCTTTACATTCTGCTTCCATTCTTAAATGTACGTATATATAAAAACACAGAACAAAGGCACACAGTTATGTTTCCATTACTAACAAAGTATCTGACATCATGGTTCTAAACAGAAAAAAAAAACAAAAAACCAGACTTTTCAACACTAAAATGCTTAATATGCTTTGACATAGCAAAAAAGCATAAGTCATTTGAGATAAAAATAATATAAATATTTAGGTTCTACTCTGAGATAAAGTTGCCATGATATCTTTTACAGTGCAAGTTCAACTGTAAAAACTACAGTGGCATCTTGTGCTGCTTTAGAGATGAAGGCGTAGTGGCTTATTTCACCTGGATAAGTACGTATTTATATGTACTGGACAGGAAAAAAAAAAAAATCAGGAAAGGACAGTACTTACTTTACGCTACTCTTCCTAGATTTAAATTTTACTATTGCTCATTTCTTGTGTTACAGGAACTATGAAATACACCATTTCTCTAAGACAGCATTCAAAACCATAACATAAAGACTACCTCCCTCCCTTTTAAGAAGGTACCCTCATGCCCACTAAAGCAAATTAAAGCCTTCTAAAGAGCAGGGAAGCGCCATGGTGTGGCTGGGCGACAAGCACACAGACACACACAATTCCTGCCAAAGCTGCAAATGGTAACCAAGATCGCATCCGTACAAGTTCATTCCCCTTACGCAAAGGACACGTGATTTCCCAGGTGAGCGTAAAATCTCCTCCCTTAAACAGCAAAGTCAGGAAGCATCTTAAAAACACACTATTACACTTATTAACACGCAAGTCATTACGCCCTTCTGCCAAATACACTAGTTTAATGACAGCACACACTGAAAGATACCCACGCAGAAACATTTGCTACTACTGATAATGATAAATTGACACACACTGATCTGCTTCTAGAAGAAATACAGAAGTACTTAAGAATGTAATTTATTAAATGAATAATACCGCTCTCCAGAAGCAAAACGTTAACCATTCAAGCCTTTGCTTTTTGCCTTTGCGCAACTATAACCAAAAAACACCCAGGACAGATCACGTTAGAAACACACTTTGGAAAAAAGTTACGCTCTTCCCACCTGATACATTTTTTTCCTGCAACTGTTTCCTCCTGTTGCATTGTGTTGCAATAATGCCCAGAGGCTGGTTTGCTTCAACTTTACATACTGATACTATAAAACCACTAAGGGAACAACATTAAAAAAAAGGGGGAGAGACACTCTCTGTTAGGAGATAACATATCAGACAGGTGAGAACAGTGACTCTAGCATGTTCCAGTTATAAAACGTTTTACAAAGCTGAGCGACTTACGGAAAGACGGCCAAGAAGGGTTTACAGGCAAACTGCCCCAAAACTTAAAGCTCATCTTACCACGAGGTTACAGCATTGGCTCAGACCTGGCTACCCTGTACGTTTTTGCAGAAATGTTCCTGAATCATGCTTAATGCATTCTTATTTCATTGAGCTCAACTTTTTTCTTGAAATCAAGCTCATTTCAGCTTGAGGCTGCGAGGACGTCATTACCAACTTCAAAGTATTTGCCCTAGCCATACATTTTTACACCACAATTAATACTGATATTAGCACGAATCTAAGCAAGCAGACGTAATTCTGCCTACTAGGACGAAAAAGCTGGCTCTGGGGGTGGGGGAAAAGCAGAACTGCAAACGCTGCTCAGACACCAGGGTCTGATAAGCGTTGCCTCACACTGCTTTTTATTGCTCGACAGTTCCCCACAAATCATTAAAAGTGGTTGAGCTTATAATTACTAGAAAGATTTCTTGGTTTCATTTTAGTTGCTGCCTTGTGGACTCTGTACTGAATTAGTGTTTTCCGTTCCCAGTTGTCAGAAGAGGCCTAACAGCATTCGTTCTCGCAAGCCTAGTCTCTCCTAAATCCTTAAACTACCGCTGTTTACGAAAACACACCACTTTAAATCATAAAAGTAAAAAGCAAAATGCACACATACATCTCTTACCAAGCTCATTTACCATCATTGTTAAGAAAAAAAAAAAGTTTGTCTATATTTCTGTATGGTCAATTCCATAAAGGGTGGGAGTTTTGTTGGTATTTTGGTTGGTTTGTTTTTTTAAGAACACTGCTGGTCATTTTTCTTTTTTCTTAACATATAATTTTGAAAATTTACTCCTACATGAATCTGCCAGTTCTTTGCTCACTGTCTAAATAGTATCTAAGCTTTCCAAACAGCTCTAAAAGGGTTGGAAGTAGCAAACTAAGATTTGGTAGGAAAATAATTCTGAGCAGTGATTTTCACTGATTCTCAGCAAAAACAGCCATAACTTGGACAACTACTGAAGTGTTTAAAAAAACTTCAAAGTTCTAAGAAATCCTAAAGTTGGGTTTAAGTCCCCACTCTGAAGAAAGGCAAAACTATACTCAAAGTTTCACAGCATCAATCCAAGTTGATAATCATGTACAAACAGGTGCCTAAGAGTACTACACAATTAACTAATTTGCTGATGGTTTTCAAGTGTTTCAGGAACTTGTGAACCCTGCAAGACAGCAAAGATGTACAGATACACAAAGTTCTGAGTGTGCCACACTCAAGAGTTTCAGATAATACTCTTTATGGCTCTTCATTTTTCTCTGTATCTGAAAGAGCCCATCAAAATAAAACAGGGAAGAAAAAGAAAAAGGAAGAAAAAAAAAAGAGAACTATTTAGGAATCAGGAAATTCCAGTCTGTTTTCATTTAACACTGCCACCCTTTTACTCTGATAAAAATACTTTCTTTAATTCCCTAAATACTTACTATATTCTCAAACACTACACTGAAGCAGGATTGGGTTTTTTTCCCCTCCAGGTTCTTTCATTGACGACTTCCAAAACAGACAGGGTAATATGAAACGAAGCTTTAAAACATACTATACATCTGTACGGAATCACATGTAGAACAAGTAGAAGTTATATTGCATCATCTACAAAACAGCAGGCAAACCGAGTAATAAGCAGGGAGCAATGTAATACAGACTCTGCTGAGCTGCAGGCAGCTTGGAGAAAGGCTACATTTAACTCCTTAAACTCCGGAAAGGAGAAAGATTCTGTCACTCCCCGTTGCCATTTGAAGGTTACATCCAGCGCAGGCTTCAAAAGAGTCAGATAAAACAAAAATACAGCACTAATAAATCACCTGATAAGGGAAGCGGAAAAAAATTGCACAAGACAAGAAAACGCCAGCTCCTGCACCACGCGGATTCTTCCCCAGCCCTCCTCTGCCAGGGCCGGCCGAGACTGTTAGAAACCACGTAACAACCCCCCGGGGGGCACTTAACGCTTGCGTCACACCCGACCTTCGCAGGAGAGGGGCGTTAGTCCCCACAGGCGCGAAGAGGGTCGCCTGACGAGAGGGAGAAGCCCCTATAGCCACGGCAGGCCCATAGCCGGCACCGCTCATCACACCGAAAAGACGGCACGGGGGCGGGGGGGTGTGCTGCCTGTCCCTTCTCAGCCCCGATGGTTAATATCCCAGAACAAAAAGGCAGCACCGCCACCGTAACGCAGGTTTTCTCCCTTACGTGCTAAATACATATACATATATACACACACACACATATGTAACCAGCACGCGCGCCGAAGCTGCCTGCTGAAGGGACTCGCTGCTCACAGGACATGACAACTACCCGGCTCCCGAAGGGGAGAAAAAAACCCAAACCAAAACGCACCCGCGCCCCCCGTGCCGTGCAGGCGCGGGACTGCGCCCCTCCCCGCCGGCACGGCCGGGGCTGCCCGAAGGGAGGGGAAGGGAGAGGAGGGGAGGTGGGGTGGGGTGGGGGGCAGCCACGCCACGCCGGCGCGGCGCCGTACTGACCTCCCCGAACTGCAGGGCGGAGACGATCATGAGGACGAGGCCCCCGAGGCAGAGGCAGGGCCCATACCTGTGCGACAGGCAGGTATAGGTCTGGCGCTGCAGGAGCTTTAGCAGCATGGCCCGCCGGCGGCCGCCGCTACCCACCCCGCCCCGCCCCGCCCCGCCCCGCCCGGCGCGG
>JAVKLA010000024.1:22326484-22387831 GCA_034782735.1 Sagittarius serpentarius
AACCTCGCCCCTTTCGCCTTCCCGCTCCCGCCCCTCACGGCTGTGGAGGCACCAAGCGGGGCCCGGCCTCTGCCTTTCCCCGCTTCTTCCCGGTTTTCCTCTGCCTTCCCAAAGGCCTCAACACCAGAAGGCAATAAGGGGTCAGGCTATAGGATTTTTTACTTCTCTGGCTCCTCGCTCATGGCCCTTGAGCGCTCAAGGCTTCGAGGCATATCAATGGTACGGGCCTGCCGGAGGTGGCAGACTGTCCCTCTGAGTTTTTTGGAGAAATCATGCGGATGAATAAATCCGGATCCAGTACTGTGATTGCAGCAGGTGCACCACAAAATACGCCGCACCCTGCAGCACTCTGCTGACAGCGCTCCCCGGACACAGGGAAAGTGAACCGATGCACGGGAATGTGCGCCCAGGAACGAAAAATCACTTCACTGTCATGATCATGTGACTCTTCCTGCCGGCTGTAGCATAAAATGTAAACGTTTTGTTATGTAACGTCCTAGGTGATCTTTAAATTACCGACCCGCAAGACAATTTTTCTGCAGATGTAAACCCCGCTCCAGCTGTGGCCAGCAGAATTGCACCATCCTGTCATACTTCCAGATATGCTGCAGAGCAAATTTATTTTCCGTAGCTAAAAGGGATTGGGAGGACTCTTGGATATCATAAAGATACAGTAGAGCTACATGCTGAGATTTAATTTAAGCATTCCATGCGTGTTTCGGTGCAGAAATGAAGTGTGGGGATAGGTTGACAAAAGGGGAACCACCAGGCTAAAAATAGGTTATCCATGGAGTTCTTCCACAACAGTTCTTGAGGCAAAAACACGATAACAAGAAACTAGTTAGAGGTCTCTAGCTGACAGCAGACTCTGTAAATCCTTAATCTGCATCAGTCTGGTTTCTGCCATGAAGTTCAGGCACCTACCCAGGACACCGCTGGTATCGCCACTGTCAAAAGTTGTATCAGGCAAAGGCAGTTCTGGTTACCAGAGCAAAATACTGTGGTGTCATAGGTTCTCATGAGGCCAAGTAGCACTTATCTCTGTAGTCTTCTATCCCTGCATTGAAAGCTCTTCTGCCAAGTGTTCTTACAACTCGCTGCAGTGGCTTTTCTGAGTAACAAACATCACTCTCATGTTTTTATTTTTCCTTGTGTAAAGTAACGATGCCTGACCATTTCCAGAAGTTTGTCCTAGTATATTGACACAGTTGTGGTGTGAGAGGACTGCACCTTCTTTAAAAGGTTAACTTTTTTTTGCTTAACTTTTTTCATTTTCCCCAGTCACAGTACAGGCAGATGAACCCAGATATTCTGCTTGCAGCAATAAATTCCACTAGGTGTCAGGATATCTAAAAATTGGACGCTGCCATTATAATCAAACACACACTTAAGGGCCTTGCCAAATCACTATCCATGTAAACTGTTGGGTTCTTGGAATAATCTACTTAACTGTACTTCTATTTGTATTAATTTGAAGATGCATGTAGCGGCACTTAAAGCAAAGGCATGCCTTCTGTGGAATATGAAGTAATCTAAATAAGCAGTCAAATAATCATAAACACACTTTATCTTGATCCTGATTTTCTGCAAGTTGCCTTCACCAACATTTTCTCTCCCTTAGAACTCAGAAAGCTCCCTGAATTTGAGATGTTTTTCTTACTACAGTTAGACCTTCTTTCTAAGAGGAGGTAGAAGCTACCTTCAAAAGGAAACTAATAACTACTTCTTTTAATTGGGACTGGAGATCCTGTAATGTTCAAAGGCTTGAGGAAGGCAGGAGTTGCTGCTACTCTTCTTCATGTCTACCCTGGGAAAACAGCAATCACTCACACCGTTCCTTCCTTAGAAAAGCTGAAGTATTGTGGAATACTCTTTCCAAATCTTTTGCATTCTGATTTACTGGGAAGGGAGAAGAGTAAGAGCTAAGTATCCGAGGCAATAATGTAATTATTGGAGAGCAATTATTTGGAGAGCAAAGGATCAGAACAATGGCATTTTGAAAATCTCTGAAGGTGAGCATCTAGATGAGGCTGATGCAGCATGTGCACCTGGCACCAAAATCAAATTTTCAAAGCATAATACTCACAAACATTCTACTCTGAAAGACCTCATTATTTTCTGAGCACTTCAAACTAAAATAGCAAATGCCTGCTAAAAGCCAGAAGAAATCTTTTGAAACTTTGCAGATAGTTGTACAATGTAATTGTGGTTAAATGAGCAGGCAACTTGGCCTGGTCCACTTCTTCTGCAGAATGTCAATTGCTCTGTCTTCCGTGGAAGAAGGGATGAAGAGTACTGAAATGAGTTAAATTAATCAGGGAGTTAGGCTGCAGCATATTTAGACTAGACTAGACTACACTAGAATAAAACAGAACAGAACAGAGCAGAAAGAACAGAACAGAATTTCTCAGAGCAAAGTCTGGTTCTCTGAAATGTTTGATTATTCTAAAGAGTAAAAAGGTATTATTTTGTATTTTAACACTAAAACCACAGGGCCTTTAGTACATTGATGTCATTGTTACATAACAGTGCTGGAATTTATGTTTCTTTTGTTGATCCTATCGAGTTGTAATAGCACAGAGAACAGACTGTATGGATTTGATGGTTAGAATGGGCAGGGTAGTCTTTTAAATCCACTCGGCAGCACACATAGCAGAAAATGGAGGTGCCTTTACTGATGAGCACTGGTCAAGAAGGTTTTGTGGCTGTATCAAATGGCATGTACTTTTTATGTGACAGTAGTAAGATGGAGACTCAGAACATTAGAAGAGGGTTCAATTTTGATTAGTTAGCTCTCAATCCCCTGATAGGGGTCACAGAATCAGACAGAAGGATGAAATAGATAAAGGACTTGTTTAGGATGAACAATTTTCCTTTTTTCCTTGGAAATATACTTTCTATGTCTAAAAATGCTTAAGAGACTACAAAGAGAGCAGAGTGGAAATAATTACTACTTTGGAAAGCCCTATTAACTGTTGTTCTTCATATCTATTTTATTTCCGAACATGATAAGAATTCATCATGAGTCCTTTATATTCATGTACCCTACACCTACAGTGAATTACACTGTTATCCCCAGAAAAACTACACTTTGAGCTCTTGCTCCGTGATCTTCCAAGGAACAACCTGAATACCCCAAGACCCACGCAGGAAGAAGGACCAAGGGGGTTTTCTCTAGCGGGGCAGTGGCAGATGGCCCTATGAGATGGAGCAACCCATGGGCTCTAATGGTCAGCCTCTGGCTGCTGCTGCCTACGGCACCACTTCCCACCTCCCACTTGTCCTGGTTTTGGCTGGGATACAGTTAGTTGTCTTCCTAGTAGCTGGTACAGCGCTCTGTTTTGGGTTTAGTATGAGAAGAATGTTGATAACACCCTGATGTTTTCAGTTGTTGCTCAGTTGTGTTTAGACTAATTCAAGGACTTTTCAGCTTCTCCTGCCCAACCAGCAAGAAAGCTGGAGGGGCACAGGAAAGCTGGGAGGGGACACAGCCAGGACAGCTGACCCAAACTGGCCCAAGGGGTATTCCATACCATGTGAACTCATGCCAATTATATAAACTGGGGGGTTGGCCTGGGGAGGGGCGGATCGCTGCTTGGGATCTAACTGAGCATCAGTCAGCGAGTGGTGAAATATTGCATTGTGCATCACTTGGTTTATATATTCCAATTCTTTTATTATTATTGTCACTTTATTGTTGTTATTATGGTCATTGTTAGTTTCTTCCTTTCTGTCCTATTAAACTGTTCTTATCTCAACCCACAAGTTTTACTTTTTTCCTGATTCTCTCCCCCATCCCACTGAGTGGGGGGGAAGTGCGTGAGTGACTGCGTGGGGCTTAGTTGCTGGCTGGGGTTAAACCACGACACCAACCATTGAACCCTGATAATGGGCTGCAACAATGCACAACTCGAACCACTGGAAAACCTGATGCCTCTATCTGCCACTGCTGTTCATGAGTGTGGAAAAAGCAGGTATAGACAAGACGCAGGTATAGCTCATGATCTTTTCTCTGGGACTCCCAGAGTTGCACCAGCTTTTCCTCAATCCAAAGTTCATCGCCCAAATGAGAAGAAGCAGTGATGCTCTGCTCCCACAGATTATCACACCGCTTATGGCCAGGGTACAAAGCTGAGCAATTGCTTATGCCTCGTGATACTGATTTCACTGCACTTTTACTGAACAAGAACAATCCTTCTGCCTTTATTCCTTATTATTTGAGGTCTTACCGGAGTTGCTACGCAGCACAGATCTTTGATATACAACTATGAACTATATATATGAATGACATTGGCATAGGCCAAGAAAGGATGGAAACCTCAGTTTGTTAAAACTGGAAAGATTAATTTGTACAAAATATTTAGGTTTTGTAAAATCACGTTTTACTAAGTAAGTCTGTTTGTTACATTTGTATAAGCTTGAAACAAGCAGTTCCAACATAAAGAGATTTCATAGTATTACCCTGAAGCACATATAGCTGCTCTCTGTGGCCTTGTTGGACCTTGGTGTCAGCTGTGACCAGACACAGAAGAAGGAAGTTTACAAAAGGAGCAAACAGTAATGCAGGCAGCAATGTGCAACACATGGTATAAACAGGAAGAAATAGTCGAATGCCCTATATTTAGCAATATGCTGCGGTAAAGGCAGACAAACCAACATCTGTAAATTGTTCTGGTTTAACATATAAAAATAGGATCTGATTTTTCAGCAGTGGGTACTCCCCATTTCCAGAAGGTTTTATGTTGGACATAGAACATCATTAGCCACTTCTGATGTTGAAAAAAAAGATATTTTTAATAGCTTTTCCTAGGATTGATCAAATTCTCTCAGTTGAGACTCTGATTCCTTTAATGCCTAATTGGACCCAAAGTCATGAGTTTCATTACTTACTTTTCCTCTTCAGCAAGCAACTCAGTGTCAGTTACTGTGTTCCACTAAGAACACTGCAAAGGTATTCTCTCAGATGGCAAGGCCACATAAAAAGCCACCATTTTGCCTTGAATGATTGCCTTTTCCCTAAAAATGTGCTACTCTGAAAAAGTAGTGAGAAAATTATTAAAATGCTAGAGCCAAATTCTCCCACTACCTCCTTCAGCACGTTGACTACCTCATTTAGGGCGAGGGAGAACAAAGCCGCTGCAGAATGGTTTGTCTGCAGCTAAACAGTCTCTTTCTTGCCCTTTATAGCCCACATCAGTCTGCAGCTTATGCATTCTGGAAACAAAGATTTCTCCCACTGAACCCTTTCTTTTGAAAAACATCACCTGAAAAGAAAGCAAAAATAGAGAGTAGAGAAGTTAAAAATTTACATTTTGAGAGCTAATCTCTAGGAATTCTGGAATAAAACTTTTCAGGTCTCAACACTGTCAGGATGTATTGATGCAAATCTGTCCCACACCACAGGAAGCTTCTAACCTTTTCTGGAGAGAAAACTACACAATTTCAACCTAGTAGTTACCTCCCTTCGTTCTTAATGGACTCATCAATATTTTTTACTTGCCTGTTCTTTTTGACAGCTGAGACATCTTTATCTATATTTTGGTTAGACATTCAGTTGAGATTATAATTTAGCTAACTATAGAGGGAACCAAAACAAACTGAGCAAATCAAACCATCTTTCCTCTTCAACAGTAACACCTGACAACTACTTTACAACTAGATCACATTACTTGCCAGGAATATTACTATAATGCCATGAATGCCTCACAGCATAAGGCTTCACAGATGTTGTAAGTTGTTATTACTCCTGTTCTGAACTTCATGTCAGAAGTGAGAATAGCTTACAAATGCTTTTGTTACTGAGAGAAGGTTGCAGACATCTGACATGTGACCAAAGAGGAAGGGAAGAGATACCACAAACCAGCTTGAACCCTTCACACAGTAATCTGCAGAAGTTACTGGTAGTGTGTTTGATTCCTCCTGTAAATGTCCTTCTGGCACAACCTGTGGCTGGCAACGGCTCCCTTCTTTTCAGCCAATACCATCTTTACCACAGCAGTCCCCAGCTGCTTTCCTTATTTCACCATATACTGCTTTTCTCTTTACAAGCAACAAATTCTTCCTCTTCTCTCTCACTTTTTTTCCCTGGGAAGATTTAGTTCTGCTTATGAGCAGTTGTAAGTCTGTGAATTCCAAAGGGTATGTTGTTATAGCGGATATCCTTGGATATCCAGGTCTGGTTACATATGATTAAATCCAACAAGTAATCTCTGAGTGCAAAATCTTCAGACCTCATGTTTTTACATTCTAAATGTAATCTTCTCACAGACTTTTAGAGATTTTGTTCTATCCTAGAAACACTTTCAAGTTTAAAGAAAGGGTAAAAGTGCTAGGAGAACAGTGAAGTAACAGGCTAGAATAAAATTGTGTTTTCAATTTTATTTAGGGTTCCGAGTGTCTGTGTATGACAACCAAAGCAAGCTTGGGTGGTACCCTTTACTCATTTCTAAAAAATACATATGAAGTGAGACAAAAATCACTTGGCTTTACTGTAGGGTTTGCTAAAGGATGGCAGGTGTTAATCAAAAATTTTTAAGCATTCCATTCATAGATTAAGGCTGCTTTTTTCCTAGTGCTTGTGTGTAGCAAAATACAAGATTTGAAGAAGTAACTGAACTACTTAACCTCTCTCTTGCTTATGTTCCAGATGTTCATTACTGTCATGTTCTCATCTCGCTTGTTCTTCCATCTTCCAGCAAGTTCTTTACCAGATCAGGCAAGTAAGAGCTACCATAACTACTCTGCACAGGATCTGTCTGAACACCATGCAGAGATGTTAAAGACCAGCATGTTTGGGGAGGGGGAATCTTCGAAGTAGGTCTTTTATGTTCCAGATCACTTCATAATAAATGAGTTTGGAATTACACATTGCAGCCAGCACTTTCTTATTTTATTTAGATCTCTTTCCAAATCTGCCTAAATTAAGCTATGCTGCTTCTCCATACACTTATTTTTTAACAGCTTTCTTGTAAACACATTTTTTTATAATTTCTTTATGTTGTTGTTTATAAGCAATATGAAAACAGGTGGATGGGACATATTCTGAACTTCCATCTACCTTCTTTGACTTACCTGATTACCATAATCTAAATCTTTCCGGCTAGAGATCACTCTGATGTCTACTTCTTGCCCGAACACTGTTTTCTCAAGAACTGTCTGCAAGAGCACAGCAAGCTGTGCTTGTGGACTTCTTAGGCAGCAGGCAGTTTAAGTGCATGAAGTACAACAGGGGAAGGACTGAAGCAAACCAGTATCAGGACCATGTTGTTAAAAGAGAAACCATAGCAGTGCCTGTCAGCTTCTCTCAGAGGAAACCATTTACAAGCCAGTCCAGAAATCCCCACACCTCCATTGTTTAACTGAGAATGAATTCACCAGAAAAAATGGTCTAGATGTGACGGATACAAATACCAGAGAAGTGAAATGTGCAAGTAATCTCTCTAGATTTAGAAGGTACTATTCAATATTGTTTTTATCAGCGCTCAAAGTGAGATGCTTACGTGTCTAGAGAATGTGATTGCCCCACTATTGCTTCAATCTCTGAGCCTCCAAAGCAGCCCTTCCCCCCAAATTGTTTTTAGCTACCTGTGTTTTCTGTTAGAAAGAGAATGCCTGTCAATGACAAATAAATAAACTTTTCACCAGCAGTTGAAAAAGTCCATGGAGTAGGCACCCACAAGGCAGCAGGAGTGCATTCGTGTAA
This sequence comes from Sagittarius serpentarius, assembly GCA_034782735.1. NCBI lineage: Eukaryota > Metazoa > Chordata > Aves > Accipitriformes > Sagittariidae > Sagittarius > Sagittarius serpentarius. Next base: position 22,334,187 of record JAVKLA010000024.1, read on the forward strand.
TGAGTGCATTTTGGGGGGATCAAAATACAGTTACAGACAGTAAGAGGAGTGGAATGGGAAAGAGTTGGGTTTTAAAATCAGTATATAACCATTCTTAAATTGGAGGTACCAAGGCAAAATTTATTCTAGGACACAGTATTTTAAAAACTGAAGAGTCCTATGTAGGTGACATAACAAAACAGCGAGCTTCTTACATGACACTTTGCACAGAACATCTCTTTATGCACCTTAGATAATTGAAATTACCTGACTTTCTTCAGATTGTAATGTGATAAATAAAATAGTCACATATAATAAATATAAAATCCATGGAAACCAGATTGTGAATAAAATAGAAGTGGGGATACAAGTACCACTAGCATAGCCTATTTTAGGTCTCCTCCATTACTATTTCCTTTGCCTTCATATGTTTTCAAATCACTGACATGGATGCTATTATTTGCATATCTTGACTTACCTATTTTTCTAATAATTCTAATATGATACTGCACTGACAAACATAAATTTTTATCAATGTTTTAAACATATAGGAAGTAGTCTTATCACTTTGTTAAATCACAGAATCATAGAATCATAGCATGGTTTGGGTTGGAAGGGACCTTTAAAGACCATGACTTTGTTAAATCACAGAATCATAGAATCATAGAATGGTTTGGGTTGGAAGGGACCTTTAAAGACCATGTAGTTCCAACCCCCCGGCCATGGGCAGGGACACATTCCACTAGACCAAGTTGCTCAAAGCCCCATCCAACCTGGCCTTGAACACTTCCAGGAATGGGGCATCCCCAGCCTCTCTGGGCAACCTGTTCCAGTGCCTCACCACCCTCACAGTGAAGAATTTCTTCCTTACATCTGATCTAAATCTACCCTCTTTCAGTTTAAAACCATTACTCCTTGTCCTGTCCCTACAGATCTTTGTAAAAAGTCTTTCTCTTTCTTATAAGCCCCTTTCAAGTACTGAAAAGATGCAATAAGGTCTTCCTGGAGCCTTCTCTTCTCCAGGCTCAACAACCCCAACTCTCTCAGCCTGTCTTCACAGCAGAGGTGCTCCATCCCTCTGATCATCTTTGTGGCCCTCCTCTGGACTCTCTCCAACAGGTCCATGTCCCCCTTGTGTTTGGGACCCCAGAGCTGAACGCAGTACTGCAGGTGGGGTCTCACCAGAGCGAAGTAGAGGGCGAGAATCACCTCCCTCGACCTGCTGGTCACAATTCTTGTGATGCAGCCCAGGATACGGTTGGCTCTCTGGGCTGCAAGCGCACATTGCCAGCTCGTACCTGTTTTTTCATCTACAAAAATCCAGTGAAGCTACATTAAAGTCCATAGTTATTTTATATTTTTATACCACCAGTGTTTTAATATAATTTATCCAATGCACAATAAATCAAAATACATAGACCTTCTTTGAAATATCACACTAACATTCTCAAGTCCAGTAAATAAAATGACTCCCTCCAAGTTTGTGAGTAACCTGTATTTGTTACTCCTTGCAACTCCAAGTGATCTTTTGAAGAGCAACATACTAATGCTGCTGACAAAACCAAATTAAAGATCACTGCTCAAATTATGTTGCTACTACCTCCTACAATAAAAGCATAAAGAAACATCACATGAGCTGTAATAAATGTTTACATAGCAACAAAGTGCCTTTGCTAGTGATTGCCAAACAGTAAGTTACCACCTGCTAGAGCCAAAGACGTGTCTTTTTCTTTTGCTCCATATAATGTCCAGGCACTGCAAAAAGTCATGTGAAGAATTTAAATACTCAACTCTCACTTAGGAGTGAGTTATTTACTACTTACAAAATCATAGTTAGTATAATAAGATTTTGCAGCATGGTGCATGGAACATTTTTCCAACAATGTGACTTAGATGTTGATGCAGTAAAATAAAGTGAATCCTATCCTCTTTCGACAAGGAACCAAAATAGAATACTACATTATTGACACATAAAAAAATGTCAGATTCTACTTCTGTAAATACAGTGAACATCAATAAATATCTGCAGTCCATTTATTTACCAAAAAGACTAGATATAGTGCCTCTATAGTATTTATTTTAATTTTCTGTTTCAAGGGAAAAAAAAAAGATACCTGATATTGAGGGTCATTAAACAAAAATTTTTAAATCAGCATATATTAAGACAGCTCAAATATTAATTTTGTTCCATTATTTTTGCATCTCTAACTTAAAAAGAAATAAATTCTTTCTTTCAGCCAGAAATTTCTGCCACTCAAAATTACTAGAAGACATATTACCTGCGGGAAGGTTAAGTATGAATTTGTGGTTTGGTGTTGGTTTTTTTTTAAATCCTTGCTTTCCCTATACCTGAAATATCTCTCTTTCAGAGTAGTACAGAAGTATTAACCAATATGAAAAAAGGATGGGCTTTATTTTTAAGAATTGCTCGAGTGTAAACATGAAGTATCAGTGACTCAAGTTATATGTTAAGAATGCGAGCAACATGCTACTGCCAAAAGGCATAGGGTGTAGAGTACCTCCAGCCTCAGCAGTACAGTAATTTGTGTGATTAGTTTTCTGTACTTACACCAAAGTACACTGTCCCAAGTCCTTTTACTAAATTTCTGTCTCGCTTCCTAATATCTTCAAAGGCATGCAAAGTACTCACCTTCTAACTTACTACGCTTCCACCACAGGGAATGTGTACTGAAGGTAGCAAGACAAGACTCAATAAATCTTCAAGGAGACAAAAGGCGAGAGGCAGAGTATGTACGTATTCGTCTTTGTTTCAGAACGGTGACCATGCATTTTGGATGTTAGTTTGGAAGGCAGGCAAATACGAACAGTCAAAGGAAATAGAACCAACCTTGACAGATTGTCCACAGCTTCAGGTTAAACTAAAGCGAAAATGTGCAACACAGCATGATTTTGAATTAAACTATGGTTTCCCTCGGAGCGTGTGAAAAAGTGAATCCCCCAGAAAATTTGCAAACCAAGGCCACTTATGTGCTTGAAGTGAAGAGCCCAAGGTGGGTGAGTTTTGTACCCTGCAGGACCCCACAACGAGACCTTGCAGGCCCCGGGGCTTCGGGACCAGTTGGCACCTCCCGTGCCGTGCCCCCACGGGCAGCGGCTGCGCCCCAGCTGACCGGGCTCGCCGCCCCCCCGAGACCCCCCCACGGGCTCCTCGCCAGCCCAGCCGTCCTCGCAGCGAGCACAAGCTGCGAAGCCCACAGCCACACACGCAAACACTAGACGGCATTTTTAGCCCTTTTCCTTCGAAAGATAACTGCGACCGCACAAGCCGCCGGCACCCTCCGCAGACCCTGCCGAGCACTCCCCGGCAGCACAGCCCCACCGTCGGGGGCCGGGACCGGGGCTGCGGGGAGACTTTCTGTCGTCGGTCAGAAACTCTCCGAAGCCGTTCGAGGTGCCGCCACAGGTGAAAGGCGAACGGGACCACCTCGGCCGGCCCCCTCGCTCCCCACCGCCCGGGGCACCCCGCCGGGCCGGCTGGGCCGTTAGCCGTTGGGGGCCGTTCGCCGGGGCGGGCGCTGCCCCCCCGCCGGGGCGGGGTGGAAGTCTGACGAGAAACGAAAGTGAAGGGAGGGCTGCGGGCGGCGGGGGATGCCCGGGGCGGCTGGAGGCGGCAGCGCCGCTGCCTGGCGGGGGAGGACACGTGTGACGCGGGCGGTTGGGAACCGGCCGCGGTGAGGGTGAGGGTGTGCGTGTGGGTCCCGCAAGTCTTCGGTCACGGTCCGCGACTTCCGGGCGCCGCCACGGAGCCCGGCCGGGCACTCCCGCCCCAGCCGCTGATGCCCCGGGCAGGGCAGCCGCCGGCCATGCTGTGCTGCATGCCCGGCGTGGCTTTCGTCCCCGCTTTGCTCGTCAGCTGGTCCTCGGCCGCCTTCATCATCTCCTATGTGATCGCCGTGCTGGCGGGGCACGTCGAGCCCCTCGTCCCCTACATCAGGTGAGGCGGGAGCGGCTGAGGTGCCGGCGGGGCGCGGGGGGTGACGCCCGGGCTGTGAGGCGGCGGCGGCGGCGTAGCCTGGAGGTTCTGACGGGCTCCCTCACCGCCGGCCCCGCGGCGGGGTCCGGGCCCCCCGGCGCGGGTGTGGGGTTCAGCGGAGGAGGAGATGCGGCGGTGACAGGGCCTCCCCCCCGGCCCCAACCCGTGAGGGGAGGCAGAGCGGGGACCTGCTGTGCTCTCCTGTCACCCATCACACCTCTAGCACCCAGGCCTCTCTGAGAGCCCCAGGACCCCAAACTTAGTCAATCTAAGTGCGATTCTGTATAAATCGTTGTTTATACATTGCTTATGTTAACGTTTAAATCTGAGCTGTGAAATTACTAGTATTTAGCTCTTAAACTTAAAAACTTAAAAAGTGAAAGGTAAGCCAGAAATCCAAGACTGGTCCCTGATATATAGAAGATCTAAAAAAGACTTTCAAATACATCTTTCAAGACACATCTAGACCTAATTCCTTGAAGGACTTCATGGACGTGCGTAATTTCAGAAGACTGCTAACCCGATTTGTACGTACACGTAAATTTGATTGAATATTAGGGTCTGTCATCGTAAGCAAGTGAGATGGTGCAAATGACACTGCAGCGCACAAGAATGTTGAGCTTCATTCAAACGGAGCCAAAGAAAGTTGGGCTCCATGCTTATGTCGGCAAAACTTTCTGTCTGCCCAAATCTGGACTCAGCTCTTGGAAAGCCTTGTTCTTGTACCTGCACAAATACCCTGCTGCCTGAACAATTGTGGTTGTATTCATGCTCCTCCTTGATGACATACACAGTTTTACTGACACAAAAGTGCTTGTAACCAGTGCAATTTATCCATTATTAACCAAGAAAAATAAACCATTTGATGTAACTGCATCCACACCCAGTACATGGTTTGTGCTCAAAAGGATTTTGAGGCCCTTCAGTAAGAGATTTGACAAATGACGTTTTTTTATGTTGAAGCTATGTCTTTGAATAAAATACATGAGAGAACTGGATGGGTTTTCTTCTGTATACTTGTGTTTGCACTCAAGTTTTTGGTAGCCCAGATATCTCAGTTGTGTCATTATTTTTAAAGAGGTAGACCAAATGTACAAGTCACAGCTGTATAACTCTGATGAATGTATCACAGCTGCCATAGTTATATCAGTCTAACTGGACATCTCACTGAAAAAATCAATCTTATCCGTTAACTAAAGAATCACAATAAATGTCCACATACCCTAAAAAACCCCCAAGGTGTATGAGGCTGTGTCAGGGATTAAAAAAAACAAAACAAACCCACTCACATTTCAAGCCCTCTGCATTTGCTAGTAAAGTTTTTTAAAAGACAGATGTCTTGTTTATTTTACATCCTTTTAACACAACATTTGGAATAAGGATATACATTGACTGTTGGTAAACAATCTGTAATAATTCTAAAGCTATATGGTCTAAGCCTATGATCATTGTAGAAGGTGCACTTGGGAATAATATGATGAGTCCTTCTAAGTACTCAGGCCAATAGTCATACCATAGTTCATATTCTTATTTTGCAGGTCATTGCTTTAGCCTAAGAAGCTGAATCATGGGATTAAGAAAGTGATCTAGTGATAAAAAAGAAAGAGGAAGAATGTTGCAACTTCTTAGTTGTGCAATATCTTAAAATGAACAATAAAAATTAAATAGAGCTTGTATGGAAAGTTTTCAGTTACATGAAGGAGAAAAATATTGACAAATCTTAGTTTAACGTTCCTGTAATCCTTATTTATAATCCTCAAGTATCCTGTGTATGCCTCGAGGTAACTTGTTAATTTTATTTGTTTACCATGTAACAGCTGTCACAGTGAGAGAAAGACCACATCTAAATTTGTCATTGAAACTGTGCTAATGTCTCATCAAGTAAACCATATAAATACATTTCTGGGTAGATAAAAGTGAATATGATTTTGTGTTTTCTAGCAGCTGATGACTAAAAGATGATTAGGTTATGCCCAAATTAGTTCTTTTGCTCATACTACTCAAAATTCAAACTAATTTGGGTGTGCTGGGGTGGCTGTTTGCTGGTTTGAATTCTCAGTGAAAGAGTAAAGGGAATTTTCCTTAAGGTACTTGCTGCCAGTTAGTACCTCTGGATCAATCAGAATTCCTGTAGGCAGAATATGGTCTTCCCACTTTAAAAATTTGTTGACTTCAGTTTGGAGATAAATAGTTTATGACAGCTATGAAGAAAATTTGACGATTATGAGTCTTTTGGCCCTAAAATATTTATTCCCTGCCTCCTCTACCTTCTTGTCTTTCTACTCCTCAGAAGACTGACTGACTGTAGAATTCTACTACATGAGATGGTGACATAAATGCTGTCATTTTCATATAGGGTTCCTTGTCTTTTCCATGGTGGTTGTGCTCAGCTATGCATCATTGCAAATAAGTGAGCACATGCCATTTGCTTTTTTCTTTTTCATGAAAAGAAAGTAACTGTCACAAATACTTTTTTTTTTCTTTTTTCCAAAGCAGCAGACCAGAAGTAAAACAAAAATGTACCTAAGTCTTCATTTAGCTTCAAGGATTTTTTAGTGGAAAATATGGCATTAAAATGATTGTGTCCTTAAAAGTCCAGTGCAGTACTTTGTAAATACATTGTAGATATGATATAGTATTCCTGGTATGAAATTTCTTGAAAGCATACATCTAAGATTATTGAGTTTAAAAATCAACAATAGCAAAATACACTTAAAATAACTTTAGCTTGAGAAAAGCTTTAATTAAAAAATGAATGAAGTTCAGTGCAATTTCGGGTTATTTGGATTGCTCTTACAATGTGAAGTGTTCCAAGAACTTCAAATGGCTTTCTTTGCATGTGCCAATTCCATTCTTTTCTCACCTAAAGTCCTTCAAAAGCTTTGAAGTGATCAGTCCTGTACTTAGCATAGAGCAGTTTCTCATTTGCAAAAGTCCTTCAAGATCGTCACAAGTGGCCAACTTTTTAAATGGAGTCCTTTGTCCTGTTAATGAAAACACTCCAGAAACAGGAGGAAAAGATGTGAAGTTCAAGGTTAAAAAATGGGCTAAATGAAGCATGGATTTTGATGTGTCAAACAAAAAAATGAGAGTTACTGTACTGTTTTCATCAATTCCACTATCAAAGAAACCAAGACTGATACAGAGTACAAGCTGGAACAAGTCTTCAGAAAGCATTACAACAAGAAAATACAGATGAATACAGATTCTTAATGCCTGCAAAATTGTAAAAACTTGTCTAAAAGCCTGATCCAAGCTTTTGTTGTCTGAGAATTTGGAACCAATCTAGTCAAAAGAAATACAAGATTTTTCTCTATTTTTCGCATCAGCTTTTCATAGAAAATGATTCTCCCTTCACCCTAAGCTTCCTGCCATTCTTGATAAATCATCTTAGCAACTGGTTACACAAATGCTTCTGTAACATAGAAGGGGTTTGAGGGCAAATATTAATTTCTAAAAAATTAAATCTTTTGATATGGTCATACTCTTCTGGCTTGAACTTAACAAAATTGTCAAAATCTTTAAGAATGATTGCTTATGTAGAGACTACTTTCCCTTTTGAGTGTTAAGAGTACAGGTGTTCATGCTGAGCACCTGTCATTTTGGCTGCACTCAGTGGTAGGTTCAGAAGTTTAGCACTGAAAACTAATCCAGCCTCACTGTTGGAATGAAGAGTATGCATCTTCTTGAATCACATAAAAAAAAGCTCTAGCTAGTACCTACTTGTCCCATCATACACCTAAGAGAAAGTTTTGTTCTCAGAATCTTTGCTCAGTTTCCACTGAACTTTGGCATTAGCTAAAATCCTTATGTGTTTACATTTCTGACAGTAGTTCTTGGGTGCCTCTGTTTACACACACCATCATGCCTCTTGGTACTGCTGAGTAGCTGAAAACTCAGATCACACCCAAATTATGTAAAGATTCATGAGCTACATGTTTTCCATTGGCTTGACCAACAGAGCCTGATCAAATAGTTATCAACTGGTTGCACGTTAGACAAGAAAAAATAGCGTAAAGAGGTGATGGCATTGCAGTATCCTTCTTTCAACAGAGCACTCACGTTGTATAAAAGGGTCGTGCTTGAGGGAAATTGAACCCACATACTCCCAGGAGCATGTCCTCCCTGTGAGGAAAGGGCATTCTCTGAGGTGGGTGTTCGCACACATGTAGGGAAAAGAGAGAAAAGGATTCTATGATGAAGGTATTTCATTTTCTACATAACATATTTTGTATATATGATGGTTTTCAAATATATGCATGCATGTATGTATGTGTATAAATTCTGTAGATATTCTCATACTCATGCTCTGCCTGTCTGTCCCAGTGAACTTCTAATTATCCCCTATAAGGGTGAATTGCTTCAGCAGAAGAGACTTACGACACCTTGGGCCTAAAGTACTCTTAAGCTATAGCTACATTAGTAAACTAAACAGTGGCTAGGAACGTTCCTGGGCATTGGAACGCAATTGCTCTCCTGGGGTAAAGTCCTTTCAAACAAATCAGGAAATTAAGCCCAATCCTCTCACGTCTTAGCATACTGAATGCCATTTAGATATGTTTTACTCTATCACAGTGTTAATTTAGCAGATAAAAGAAATGTCATTTATGTAATCATTTGTGTCATTCATGAGCAAAGTATCGCTTTGTCACATCTCTGCATATTGCATACAGAAAAGGAAGAAATGCCTTTCAAATAGTATGCTCTAAAAATATGATTACTTTCTAAAAGAAAGATTCAGTACAACAAATGGAACTTAAGTGTGCAGCAGACAACATTCAAATTTATATGTTTAAATGTCTTACGCACTTAGCAGCAGTTCACACGAGTTACATTTCTCTTGGGGTTTTATGTGTACATCTCATTTATGTTTCATGAATCTCAATTAACTTTTAATTTCTTTCTCTTCCTGCTTTAGTGACACTGGAACTAAACCTCCAGAGAGTGGTATCTTTGGTTTTATGATTAATATTTCAGCACTTCTAGGTATGTATAAGGTTGGTTTGAACACATAAAGGAAATGAAAACTAGCAAAAGTTGTCTGCTTACATTGCAATCCATACAATATTCTGCAGAAAAAGTACTCCGCAGTCAAATGGTAATATCAGATAGATGGAAGTATTATCTAGAGGGCCAGGTCCTTAGGGTCAGCAAGTGCAGGCTTAGAGGCACTTCTGTCTCTTAAGAGCACCTCATCAGTGCAAAGTAGACAATGCAGCTGGAAATAAGTGGAAGAAAGATGGAGTAATTAGCAAAAACTGTATCCTTGGTGTAGGGAGACTTTAGGTTTTAGGATGCTGCAGCAAAGGAAAGAACAGTGTTGAAGCAACACCTGGTTTCCTCTGCAAGATGCCTACTCCTCTACTAAATGTCCGCTGGCCTTGAACTGGGAAGTTTGGCATTTTCTATTCACTTCTAGGGGATGGAGGATCAAGAGCTGTGTGCCTCTGTGTACCTGTAGTCCATGATGGCCTTCATGCAAAGTATAAATCACATCTTTTACCTTTTCTAAGAGCCTCATTTGGTCACACTATCTTCATGTGTTTCATGTAACCTCATAGTGCCTGGACAAAGTTACCTGATTTATTTTTCCAGCTGTAGATAGACTGAAACTATGTTCTGTGTTACTGAACCATGGAATCCAGTCTACAGCTTATTATATCCTGATGAACCACGATCTAATTCAGTAGAGGTGTTTGTCAGGAGTGAACTGTATATTGGGGTCACATAGGCTGGAAAAAAAAATCTGTGTGTAGTGGTTTGGGGATGCTGTTGTACTAAAGAGCAGCCAGAATTGGCCCAAAAGCTTTGAAAATATTTTCTGGATACACAGCTAGTTATATTTTTTTCTGTTTACAATCTCCAAAAATGTATTAATTCTTCAGGGCATCCATTATAAGGAGATGTAGTTCTGTTACAAGATTGCATATCAGAGCAGAATAAATTCTCCCGTTTCCAGCTTATGGTTCATCTCTCTGTAACATCTATTCCTGATGTGGAATGCCAGTGCCTCTGTGCTTAAAACACACAGGAGAAAGGGATTTAAATTAATGTTTTTCTTGAAGTGATGTGCAGTTATTTCTAGATAGTATTAATGTGTGATGTTAAGACTAAGATGGTATTAAGACTAAGATAATGTTAAGACAGTTCTATCTGAAAGTAATACATCTGAAATTCACCACCATTCTTCTTCATCCCAGTAGACTTAAAGGCAGTATTAGTTATTGGATTATGCTTATAATTTTACTCAGTATGCTAATGTGTTACAGGACAAGGTGTTAAAATGTAAGCAATACATGATCATTGAACAAAATATGTATTTTTTTGTTTTTCAGGTGTAATTACAATGTACATCAGATATTTATTGATAGAGAAGCAAAATGAGTCATCGCACTTTCTTAGGTCTTCGTGCAACATATTTTCATTATGTATTGGATTGATGGGCTGCATTGGAATGGGCATAGTTGCAACTTTTCAGGTATGACTGTAAATTTCGTATCATAAATGAAACTGAAGTTGTTTTACCAGGTAAAAAACCAAGTAGATAAGAGTGGTTAACATTATCCCGGTGTGGATACTTGGCAAATGCTCCTGCCTTTTTTCAGTAGCTTTAAAAACACAGATTTTCTTTCTTCCTATATACTAGATTTTTTGCTTGTAGAGTTTTGTCAGTAAGGAGGTTTGTGTGTGCTTGTCTTGTAATATGTCTGTACTAGAAAACAACTTAATACAGATGCTTTTGCTGTAAAATTTTTACTATGAAAATGTTACTGTAGAAAAGCTTTACTATTCGTAGTTTAGTTTGCTTACAGTCAGGTAGGGCAGAATAAGTCAGACTAGCAAAAGCACCTGTATTTTTACCTGAATGATGGCACACACACTAGCAGCATTTTCTACAGAATAAACTAGATTTATCTGACAGGTTAGAACATTAAGCACAATATTATCCCATTGTTTTGAGTCTGTAGGAGATAGCATAACAACATGTTAATTTTTTTGATAGAGACATGTAGAATTGCCACTTACTTTGCCAGAAAGGATAAGACAAAGAAATCCAGCCCTGAGTGAAAGAAAATTTAATAGAGAGGAAAATATGGAAACAAATTATTCTTTTCACCTCTTCTAGTGGGGAAGCGTGTAGTAGGGTAGATTTTGACGCAACGAAGTATTAGGAGAATTGCACTGAAAACTTCAGCTGAGAATCAAGTCAAGTTTAATTGGCAGGTAGTTTGAGATACTGCCTTTAAATCTGTGGAAACAGCTGAATTATTTCTTTTAAAGGATGGTCTGCTTTGGGGAACATTTTGGTAAATACTGTTGTGCTCATATAGTGACCTGACAACATACAGAGAAATTGAAGATAAAGATTGTCAGGTCTTCAGGAGCCAATACAATTTTGCATGTAATTGACATGGTATTTTCAGACAAAAAACTCTGCCTTAGACTGATACCTTGCTCCTCCAGGCAATGCATGTGGATTGCAAACACTACAGGCACTCCAGTTTATTCTAAGAGTGCTATTCTACTTTTAAATATATGTACTCTTATTGTTTAGATTTATATGTGTCACAAAAAAAAGTTAGATGATGGGGAACAGTGTTGATTCACTGAAATAGGAAATAAACTCAGCTTCAAAAAGGAAAAGTCAAATCAGTAATGCAAAATAATTTGGGAGAGTTAGGAAGCAGAAACTTTGATCCTAAAGTTTCCAAAAGGCCCCCTTGACAGTTATAACATTGGTTCTTATCTAATCTGTATTGTCTCTCATTGCCGGTTCATAAACTCCTTCATCACCTAAATTCTCTTTCCTCTGCTTTGACTTTACTTTCCATGTTAAGTGCCATTTGTAGGAAGGTTTCAGAACACAGTAAGGATCTAATCTAGCTAAGGATCTGATCTAGCAGATTTTTGAGCATGCTTAATTGCCCAGGAAGACGAAAATGGTGGCTTGCAAGTCTTCAGTCTTTTAACTGTATAGTGTACAACTAGTGAACAGTACACTCTCATCCCCATTTAACAGTAGAATAACTGGGACATGAAGAGGCCGTGAGATTTGCTCAAGGTCAGGTGATTGTTTCAGGTCAGGAGACAAAAGCAAAGCTACAATTAGAAGTTATTTCTTTAGCATTCAGTCTAGTCCCTCTAATCAGTGGGTCATGCAGAAAATTCACATTCATTTGTACTACCTGTTTGTTTCTTAACACATATTTTTCCCCAGCAAGTGGGCTAACACTGTGCCTGAGTACTGTAGTAGAGCTGATTGACACTATTGGGCATCAGTTCATTTTCTCTTTCCCCAAAGCAAAATACCTGGTTTGTTAAAAAGGCTTCAGTATGAAATTATACTGGAAATATTTAAGGTTTGCTTTTATTTACTCAAATCTAGCACCACTTGTGGTGAGTCTGTTAAGTAGCATAATTAGTTGTAAGGAAATTTTTTTCACCCTTTTTGCTTCAAGGTAAGATATGGTAGGTAGCATGGGGTTTTAATGGTATTGGTCTCTGAACACTTAGCAAAAGTGAGGAACAAAGTGGGAGAAAACACTAGGAGTGTGTCCTCTAAAAGCAAAAGAGTTTCTGAGAAAATAAGTAATGGTCATGAATAGGGTGTTTGTTCTCTGCTTTAAATAACACAATGCTTGAAAAACAGAAATGAGAGACAGTGGAGGGCTAGCTTTAAGGAGATAATTGGATATGGAAGGAAAAATCCCGTAGCCCTTAACGTATAAGGCAAAGTGAAAACCCAGGTGTTAGCAGGTCTGGTTTTGCCGGTTAGACGTTACGCGTGATTAGAGAGATCTTCCTGTCTTTGACTAGGAAGCTTAGGAGGCTTACCGTAGCAGATGTAGCAACATTACCCAGGTTCTGTAGGGGTTGAGTGTGATGGGCTTTTAGGAAAGCTGTGACAGTTTGATAGGAGCAGTCATGAGAGCCATGTTAGAAAAGCTCTGTATATTGTGTCTGGGGCTAAATGCAAAAGCCAACAGTTATGCTTGCTTAATCCTTTCCATACCAAATTCTGTCATTCCTACATGGAAGGCAAAAAGTGGGACAGAGGAGAAGAAAATGCAGGTATAGATGGGATGCCACTTAAATACCTGTGTGAGGAACATGCTTTAAAATCTGACAGACCTTAATACATCACAGAGATAGAAGGGAATGAGTAGAAAGAAAAGCATGGGGAAAAGAATGTAAAAGAACATGTGAACATAATCACCATTACAAGACAAAGAAAACAGTGGCCTCCAGGCAGAAAAGATGTTAAAATACGTAATGAAAGGATATAGGTGTGTTTTCATGAATCACTAAAATAGAACTGTAGTGGGTCAGATCATAGCACATGTTTTGCTATGCTCTGGTGACAGAAAGGAGCTTTAAAGCTAACTTACCTGTCTGATATTGGATTCCAAGGTGGTGTAACTTTATATTTGTAATTTTTTTGGAACATTTAGAATACAGTAATTTCATCTGTTTTGTTGCTGGATATTCTACTTGTTTATGTTTTAAAGGAAAGAATCTTCCATAGGTAGGGTATTATAAAAATATAGGCCATATGTAGTGATACTGGAATTTTATACACACTTTCATCTGTTGCGGAACTTGAATAAAAGTGGTTGATGATGTGGGGAAGAGTAAGAGGGCTGAATAATTCAAGAGACTGACAGTGTAAGACCTTCATATCAAGGTTATTTTAGGTAACACTTTTTTTTTTTTTAATATATAACTAATTTTCTGGTGACGTATTTCCTGGAGCCTTGTGGCTGGCCACCAGAGAGCAGGGGACGGAGCTATAGCACTCAGTATTTAGAACAGCTCCCATGAAACTTTACCATTAGTTAGAGTATGGCCACACAAATGCAGGTTAGACTTTCAATGCAAAAGGATTAATAACTTTGGCAGGATAAAGGGAAAAAGGAGGTATAGGAGCCTCTTAAGAAAAACACAAGCCAGTTCCTGTTTGTGGAAAAATTAATTGGTAATAGACCAGCTGTTGAACAGCACTAAAATTGATCTACACTTTTATGTGAACATGGGAAAAGTCTTTTGACCTAGTGGCTTTGGACATGGTTAGCTTACCTCTCTGAGCTACTCCCTCTATTTTCTTTCATCTTCCCTGTGTAGACTGTTGGGAGAAGGGATGGTTTCCCACTGCTTCTACGTGCGCCGCATAATGTGGCTACCGTCTTCTCAGGGCTCATTGGTTCCTACCACTGTACAAATAGTAGCAGCTAACCATTGTGCTGATTCTCTTTCCAGGAGCTGTCTGTTCCCAGTGTCCATGACATAGGAGCTTTGGTAGCATTCGGCTCGGGTGTTGTATACATTACACTTCAGTCTATAATCTCTTACAAGTCCTGTCCACAATGGAACACTTACTTTGTGTGTCACATAAGGATGGCCATATCTGTAGTATCATGCGTTGCTTTCATTCCCAGTATCCTTTATGGTGTATCCCACAGTTTTGCCTTTATGCGTTCATAATTTTGCTTTTAGGTTAAACCATTGCTGATAATGGATGAAAATGAGGTTACGGACTTTGCTTAGGGCTCTCTATTATTTCTGCTATAATAATGCATATAGCATGTCGAGACACCATTAATAGCATAAAGATTAATTTCAGGGTTTCTAAAAAGCTGTATCTCTTCTTTCAGCGGTATATTTAAATCTAATGCCCCAGTGTTCTTCATAGATCATACGATAATAAAGCTAGACCAACTTCTTTCCAACCTCCTTCATTTGAAGGAGGATATGGAGAATGGCCTGCAAAAGGGGGGCACCACTTCTAAAATGAACCTAACACATGGACATATAAAATACAGTTGGTGTATGGAAGACTTCCTTCAAGCCTAAGCAGTTGCTTTTGATCATGTTGGTTGGTGTTCGGCTTCATTAGATGCCACCCCTAGAGACACACTCAACACTCTTACTGGGTTTTACCACAGCCTGCTGAAGTTAGAGTCAACCCATTGATTTTATTGGTCTTTAGGTGATCTGCCAGTTTTGAAAAGTGGTCGCAGAAGATCATCACATCAGCCCAGCCAGCTACAGCCTGCTTTTGGTTTCAGCAGCTGTGAAAGGGCTTTTAAAGAGGGCCCCAGTCCTGAGAGAAAGTTGCAGAAATATTTCAAGGCACCTATTGTAGACCACTGGAAACCAACATGGTTCCCCTGCCAACAAAGCAGGCCTCTACTCCCACAGTTCTCAATCACGAATGTGATCTAAGTCTTGGAGTGTCCCCCCTTACCCTCTGTACTTTGGAAGAACCCGCGGAAACCTTTATTTGTGCAGAAATTGTTTTTATTGCTGCTATCAGTTACCTTTCAATGATGTGTTTCATTTACTCATCTTCTCAGTACTTTGAATTGATAGTCTGGTTGTTCAGAATCTCCTGTGTTACAGAAGGGGGAGATGGGGTCTTTTTTTATAAGGAGACATTTTCACTATTACTCACTAATTTTTTGTAGTTTCCTTTACACTGTGTTTTTCCCAGTGATTGTGTTTGCTTCAGAAATATCCATGACAAAGATTGATTGGACTCCAGGTGAAAAGGTAAAATCTCATTAGGTAGCCAACTTACCCTGTATCATATTATTTCGGGTATGCTGTTATGTTTATCTAAAAGTGTACAGCATTACAAACACTTTGGAGACTTTAAATAGTACATTATCATGAACAGATTTGTGAAATCTCACTGATTTGTGCAATGCTGGTTTCCAGTTATTTCTTCATCAGAAAACTGTCTGCGGCTTGGGTAAGAAAACTTGTCATGGATGAGTCAGTCTTCAGAGAGTTAGACTTTCATTTTAACCAAGCATTTGAAACTTACCCATAGAACAAATAATTTAAAAAAAAAAAAAAAAAGATATTCCGGAAGTGAGTTGTTCTACCTTGATAAATATTGGGGGTCTGACCTGAAGCATACTGAAGTCAGTATCAGGCATTTGAATTGATTTCAGTGTTCTCAGAATGATAATTATGAAAGGTAAGGGGGTTTTTTGGACAAACTTTGCCACATGAAGGTAGTAAAAAACAGGTTAAATAATGCAGAGAGTGTATCCTGCTTGAAGAGCTTAATAAAAGCAAACTTGGCAAATGTGCTTTAACCAAACAGTGGTAAGGCGGCTGTGAGATAAATCTTCACAAGTTAGATAATCTTAGTAACATCTACCTCTTGAGGTTTTTTTTTTTAACTTGAGATGCAAGGATGAGAAAATGTTTTTACTGAAACAGCGTATTTGTTGATGGCATGTTAAGAAACACCTTACATTCTGTTTGTGTCATATTACATAGGTTTTCTGTGATGGTCTACTCAAAAACAAAGGTCTTGTCATGAACTGTCCTACAAGGGTAGCCATTTTAAAACATGGTGAGAATTTACTGTAAGGGATAGTACTACTGAACTCAGTGGCTCTGAGTAAAAGTTTTGAATATGGGCACTTTGGTATCCTTCACATAAGAACTAAGTTTTTTTCAGGTGTAAATTATATTCAAGCTATATTTTGATCTTGTGCTAATTGTAGTTTTCTTCTACTATTTTTTATGTTAGTGCACAAAACGTTGCTTAATGGTACATATGTAACCTTGATAAATCTACTTACCATACTGTAAAAACTAAATCTGAATTGACTTTTATGCAACATGGTATTGGGATGATGAGTCATAAGTCTTAGAATATTTGTTGAATTTACAGAAGGAAATGTCTATTATTATAGCATTCCACAGTTATTTTGTTTAGCCGTTTTATCTGAAAATTCATTTTATGTCTCATTTCATCAGGATTATACTTACCATTTTGTGAGTGCGATCTGTGAATGGATGGTGGCCTTTGGTTTTATCTTCTTCTTTTTAACATTCATTAGAGATTTTCAGGTTGGTATCTACATGTTTTAGCAGTGACTAAGAAGTGCTATGAATTGTATAACAACAAATGCAATAGAAAATTACTATTCTTTATCTCAGCTAGATATACCAAAGCTATACAGAAACAAATTTTGTCAGTCACAGAACTGGTTTCTGTCTACCTAATGAATATTTTTCCCCCAGGTTTTAAAATATAAAAATCAGTTTTATAAATCAGTTTAATAGTTAATAGGTGTCTGGTCTTGAAAATTATTCAGTAAATTGATACCTTCTACTTATTTACCAGTCTTTTTGTAGAAAGAGGCCATCTAAAGGTGACATAATACCAAAATAAATGATGCAACTAAAACTGCATTTCTTTCTACCTGAGGGTTTTTGTATAATAATACAATGCATTTCACCCATAGATGTTTCCTTTCTTTTTAAAAATTGCACATTTTCATGTATGTTCCCTTACAATGTGAAGAATATCAAACACTTTTTGAAATGTATTGACATGAAAACCTTCTGGTTTGGGTAGCTGGATCTGGTGATGCATCAAGCCTGACTTTAAGGAAGAAAAAATACTAGATTAGTTAAAAAGAAAACACTTTCATACAATTTGAGAAAGGCATGCCTTGAACTTTACTTTCCCAACATTTGCCTCACCAACTCTTGTTGTTTACACAGCATGTTCTAGCTGCAGGGATTTTGTTTGGTACAGGGATACAAAATGCTGAAACTACCAATGTGTGAGGCTTAACTTTGGCAAAAGAACTTGTAAAAAAAATAAAAAAAAACATTGCTCATGGCAAGTGCCTTGTGGAGATTTGAGGACAAAACCTCCTGGGTATTACTGTAGGTGTTAGAAGGATCATGGTCTCCTTACCCTTCTCACACTTCTGGATGTTTGTTTTCCCCATAAAACAGTTGGATCTTTGCAAGTCTGGAGTAGAAAGCTTAAGGTAGAAAAGACTGAGAACTGCTGTGTTATACCATATTTACAAAGATGAACTAACTCAGTTGTAATCACTGTAGATGTCATACCCCATACATAGGTCTTTCATATACACCATTGCCTCACACTAGTCCCAGAAAGTCAAAACCTCGATCCAAACACTTGCATAACTGTAGAAATAATAATCAGGATCACATATGTGAGCCAATTGGTGCTGTGATAAATTGCTGGAAAACATATCCAGAATTCGTGGAGGTGGGAAGGGAGGAAAAATAGTGAGAACCTTCTAAGTCTTCTGGCATAAAACCAAAGTTTGACATCAGATGATGTAATTAATTTACTTGCTTCTTCACTTAATGTGCTTGCTCAGCATGAAAGTTGTTGATACTTATATGTAATCTGTACATAACTTTCATAAGCATATACAGAAATCAGTTTTCAGCTGAGAATTCAGAGTTAACGTATGTTTTGCTAACATAGCAAACATTTCTACACCTGTTTACTTGTGACCAATAGTACTGAATAGACCATGGCTGTAGGGCTTTCCCTTATTAAAAAAAAAAAAGCTAGGTTCTGCAGAACAAAACGCTTTTTAAAAAGATGTTAATTGTTCAAAGTTACATAATGCATTATCTCAAAGTTATATAATTGCCTTCTAAAACTGACAAAAATACTGAAGTACCATTCAGAAATGCATGCATCATTAAATTTACCATTTGTGGGGGGAGGTATTTATTGCCAGTCCATCACTCTCTGATATCTACGTATATGATGGCATCTGTTTTATCAGAAGTCAGACTCTTCCTTTGGAGACACATATTTTCAGACAATGCTGTAGTCCTCACAGTAGCTAAATTAGTTGATAAGTCTGCTTCAGATCACAGGTCACAGTGTTCAACATTGAAAATTTAACTATATATAAATATTGTGAACATGATAAATAAGAGAAAGTGATGGAATTAAACTAAATAGAAATACAGACATTTTAAATTACAGGCTATAAAATAGCATGAAATCCAATGTTAGTGTTTTGCAATGACAGAAAGATTTTTTAGATTCTGTCCTCTTTTTTGTCCTATCCAGTGGTCATAGAAAGCCAAACTATTAATTCAGAAAAAAACCCCACCAGACTCTAAGAAAAATAAGCTTTCTTTTTTTTAAAAAAAATTTCTCACAGTATGTATTTCGCTTAAATACGTTTTTTTGTTTTATCTCCTTCTACTTTATATCACAGAACTCTAAAATTAATTTATCTTAGGCTGATCTTCTTTTATTTTTCTTTTAGAGAGTTTCTTTAAGGATATCAACAGAAATACATGAAGAGTCCTGATAATGGAAAAAATGATATTTTATATATATGAATATTCTAGGTTTCTTTTTACTTAAGAAAATGTTGCAGAGGGACAGGGATTTATAAAGTTGTATAAAGAACCTATGCCATTAACTCTGCAACATCTGTAACAGCATCAACTAAAACATTTTAAAAACTCGCAGCAATGTTCTTGCTACCTTTTTGCAGTATTTTGTAATTTTTATACTGCTTGATATATTTAAAATACTGTAATAGAAGCAACTGTAGAAGCACTAGAAAGTCATTTAAGGAGTTTTGATCTCCTCAACTTTTCCCTTTTGGACACGTCCCTACTTTTTCATTTGTTATAGTCTGTTTAGTAACACTAGTTTTAAACTTGAGAAAGTACGTTTTGCAAGTAGTTGGAAAAGTCTAAAGGCAATGGAAAACACTAAGGCTGAATTCCTGCTCTTTTAAATTGCAAGGACTGTGGAGCAAAGTGTGAGCAGAAGTGGGCGTCTTTGCTTCAAGACTAGAAATTTGCAGTTAGTAGATGGCAACACTATGCTACGTTTCTGATAGAGGACACTGTATACAAATACAAAGGCTAGGAGAAGTTGAAACTGTATTGCTTAAAAGATGTTTTCTAATCATCACTGCAATGTAGTTGTAAAAGTCTACCCCTTTTTCCCCTTTATGCACTGCTGGCCATAGGAAGCTTAAAACTGAAGTGGGAATAGAAAATTTACATTTATGCATGATCTACTAAAAAGAAATCTTACTGCAATTTGGTTAATACAAAGCAGAAGTTTTCCAGCCTGTGTTTTAGCCTACAATGATGGAATGAAGAGGGCCTCCAAAAAGTCATTGGGAGTGAATGGAAAACAAGAAAGGGCACCAGTAGTTCTCTGGTGTTCAGTTGTATGTGTATGAGTATTATATACATATAAAACTGAAGTAAAAAAAATCCTGGAGAGCTTCTGTAGTGAAGATACGGTATATTTGCTGCTATAAACTTACTTCGTTAATGAAAGACTTAGAAAGGAACTAATTGAGAGGTCAGATGTTACAAGTATCTGGAGGCAAAAGGGTCTTTTGTGGACTGATTCACTACCCCCATTTAGTGCATTAACCACCTGGCTATCAATCAAGATTACATTTGCCATGGTCTGTCACAGTTTATGCAGAAAATTGATGATTTTCAGTTGCTGATTTTCCATGAGATACAACAAATGTCTGTTTTGGAGAGTGTTGTCTTAAGAGTGGTCATCTGTTGATGTTTCCTTTATTGTGTATTTTAAACGGTATTAAATTCAGCTGTTTCACACCTTAAAGAGTCCATGTTTTCTTTATAAGTTCTTCCAAATAAAAACAGTAAAAATGTTTTTCACTGACAGATTTGCTTTCCACAGTATTCAGGTTATCTTGCAGAGATTTATAGTTACAATCATGTTAAAAACCAAATCTAGTACTGACTAAATGCAAGACTTATGTCTTGCTGATTAGGTATCTTGCAAGGTGCACATATTCCTTCAAGTGAAGATCAGAAATACTCACAAGAAAATATATACCAACTACAAAAAGTGACATCCTCTTATTTTGAAGGCCATGTTAAGAAAAGACCATATTTCTTGGTGCATTGTGTGTTGTTCTTTTATTGCTTTTTATTCCTAGCTTTCTTAAACTAAAGTATAAGGCACTTGAAGTTGTTATTTCAAATTATATCAGATTTCAGCTCATCAATTTACTAAACCCTTTGCGTGGATAAAAGAAATTACATTAACTTGAAGTTCAGCCTTAACTAATATTAGTGTGTTTTTATGGTGAATCCAAGTACACTTAAACAGTAAAAGAATTACTTGTATTGTTCTGATTTAGGTAGGAAATGACCACAACAAATTTCACAAGTTTCAAGGCGAGAGAACACTAAGAAAACATTGAATCATCATCCCAATACAGGGCTCGTGAAACAAGTTCACACTTACGTAATCTCTTTGTACTCTGTCCTCAAACGAATCATATCCAGCCTGCCAACCTTTACAGTGCTTACAATCTCCTAAAGAGGAAAAAAAAAAAACTTTCAGAGAAAGTGGCTGAATCAAAATAATCTTGTCTGCTGAAATCAACGTGTTAATTCAAGTACTGAAGAACTACGAATGAAGTCCTCTCCATTTCTCTGAGCTTTATCGTGATACATTTTTATATGAGTTACATTCATGACCAAAAGTATGTGTCACCAACAGTCTGCCTTTTAATTCATTAGGCCAAAAACATCGACATGCGTCAACATGCAGATGGACACAATGGATTATTACCTTTTCATTTGTGCAGTGAACAACTACTGAAAACACTGATTATTTTCTGGCTCCAGGCAGCTTCTCGGTCAAGGTCCTAACTATTTTTTCAGTTGAAATATAAGTTGACAAGTTGCAAGCAATTGAAAAAAAAAATTATTCTAGCAAGGTGTACCATTTTAGCTGTGGATGACTCTTGTTAAATAATGCTGTTTAATTTTTTACAATCACTACATGTTTAGTACAGATAATGTCACAGTACACTTCTGTTGCTTTGCAACAGGCCTTTTTTTCTGTATTTTCACGTTTCTTAGCAACAGGAAGTAGCTATTTTTTCTTGGGAGCTATGCTAGAAATATTTTCAACGTCTACTCTGTTTGCATGATGTTTTCCATCGTGAGTGACTGAGAAACTTCTTTTGTATAAGCTACAGTAAATCACGACTGTTATTATTTTTAGTGATTATGCTAAATCATTTCTTTACCCCTTCCAAAAGTGCAAACCTTTTTTTCTAGGTTGTGCAGCTTGATCTACTGATGAAATACTACCATTGTGGTATCTGTCAGAGTTCCAAATCATGTAAGGATGAAACTCAATCGACTCAAAATACCTAAAACCCACTTTGTCTTAGGATCCTGTTACTCGCACTGCTCTTCTCTCCCGTATGTGCTCAGCCAGTGAACACCATATAGTGCACCTTTGTTTTTTCTCATAAGGTAGTCTAGATTTTTATTTCTGATCAGCTCTGTGTGCATACTGCCTTATCTGTGACAGCAGTGTATGTTTGACAGTAGTAAAATTATCTTCATGGCAAGGGGTTTATTATTTGGTGGTAATACCGGTTGCAAAAGTTTCAAGCAAACTGGAGAGGGATTATGGTAACATACGTTTTGGACATCTCCATAAGAGGTTTGCAAAGACATTGAAGAGCTTGGTATTTAAACTGCTCTGTAGACAGAGTCTTAGTCTCAATATTGATACCACATTTTCACAAGATTTCAGGTTTTGGAGGGTCTGCTTGAAGACTTCAGAGTATTTGGGGACGGTGAGCTGATCCTAGTGGTTTACGGTGTCCACTACAAATATTCTCCCTGGAAGAGCTGTCCTTCTCCAAGAAATGGTGAAAGGCAGCATGCTGCTTGGATTTTAAGAAGGGGTAATGTTCATTTC
This sequence comes from Sagittarius serpentarius, assembly GCA_034782735.1. NCBI lineage: Eukaryota > Metazoa > Chordata > Aves > Accipitriformes > Sagittariidae > Sagittarius > Sagittarius serpentarius. The sequence goes on from JAVKLA010000024.1 coordinate 22,356,713, forward strand.
CTTGGAAGATGAGCTAATGTCCCTTTATGTGGGAGAAATTTGACATGATGTAACCTAAGGAAGTTGCAATAGGTTTTAGTTTATAAGACTTCCATAGCTTTGACTAAAACTATCACAGCCGGGTCTGTCTTTCACTGCATTTGCGTGTGTGTGCCCGTATGATCCATACATGTATACACAAACAGTACTGGCACGATGAAGCCTGACAGTGGTTAGAGTTCTGCATGTTGCTGTAATACACATAATAATTGCTGTATTTTATAAAAACAAGTGATTTTATGAGCTTTGGCTATGTTTTCTAATTGGTACTGTAATGTAAAAAGAGTATTTCTCACATTTTAAAGAGGAAATAGGCAACTGCTACGTTTGGTATCTGTATTTTTCCCTGTACACAATAGATGGCACTAGTAGACCAGCCGATCAGGGTTTATTTTCCACGTTCCGGCTAGCAAGTACAATAGTTTTGTAGGTAGCTTTAACTGGTTTTAATAGTCATCTGGAGACCCAGTTAAATGATTTTTTTATTATGCCTTTGTGGAAAACAAGTCAGATCTAAGTATCCTTGCCATCTCTTCCTGCCTTAATCTAAGTAAATATGTTTTGCTACTGCAACACGTAGTTTCATAGCAACTTCAATATTCAAAGTCATTTGTCGAAATCCAAGGAGCCACTTGCTGTAGTTAGTGCTGGCACAGGCTGCAATTCAGCTGTCATTATTAAGCCTCTTCCCCTTGGGAAGTTTCTCCTGCCCTGTTACAAAGACGGTACATTTTACTCAGTAGCTTCAGTAGACTTCTGTCAGTTTGCAATGGAGCATCGGAAGACATATAGACCTTATTTTCAAGAGACAACAATATAAAAAGAACAAGATTTTAACATTTCAAAATTGTAGCCATTCTGCACCCAGAAACAGTGACATGTCAGGTTGTAAAGAAAATTCAAAGGCAGCTGCTGTATCTATTTAAAATCCACTTTTGTTTACATGTAATGAGTATGTTTTCAGTTACTTCCTTGCCTACCTAAACACTTGGATAGCATTTTGTGTATGTCTTCTGTGAAGTGTAGTAATAATCCAGGCCTCTCAACATCTATTATTTTACCTGGAATTATAAGTTCAGCATTCTCAGTCTTAAATAAGCCACACTGAGCATAGATATTCCTCTAAAAACTCATCAAATGTTGCATGGATTTTAAAAAATTAAATATAGAAAGTGCTTTAACAAAGTGTGAATACTTTGTCATTGATAGGTATCTTTGACACGGTAGAACCTTATTACTCCACAACATGACCCCTCTCCCAACACACACAAAATTCATTCTAAATGGAAGGTCCATTTCAAAGAAGGTTTCTCTGATGAACAGGTAGATTTTTGATCATGAGATCTGCAGGAACAGTCACTCTGCAGCCCTACTTTTATTAGAGATATTAGCGGCTGATAGATCTCCCTGCAAAGAGGTCTCTTTCCTTCCTCTTACACTGCATCCAATAGTTGAAACACATTAGACAGTTTTCATGGACTTTCTTTGTATTCGTTTGATTTACTCAAGAGTATTTTGCTGTGGCAATGGGAAGGAGAGTGGCAGCAACACGGATTAACATCAGTGTGGTAAGGGGGTCACAGCAGGTGTCACTCAAGGGTGCAATGTCACCTACAGAGGCAGGTCAGTATGAGAAGAGCATCTCTGCAATACGGGCTTTGTTTTGTGTTGTTTTGCTTGGCAAAGGCAGAAACCACAAAAAAGTCAAGAGCTTAAAGTTAATTTTAAAGGTCTTGTGGAAGACTAGGGAAATTCTAACCAGGAAAAAAGGAAATAACACTGGTAATGAGATATAATATGTGCCTTAGCTTTTATCTTTGTGCATAAAGGCTCTTTTATATCTTTGTTCATTTTAGCTAGAATCTGGAACTACTTATTTTCTGTTTGTCTATGGATGACTGAGTGATGCAATTCTTGAGCAATACTACAATTCAAAGGAATTTTTTTTGTTCAAATCAACTAGCTTCCCCCTTAAACATCTAATGTGTAGACAGTTCAAAAACCTGGACTATGCTCCAATCAAATTAACTGAAACAAGGGTTTATGCAGCTAGGCTTTGTCATATCCCAGCATTTCTAGGCTGTGTTTTCTAGTCATCTGTGCCACATTTAATTCACATAGGTGACCTGGGAAAGTCAAAGACTATTATGCTGGGATTCCCATGAATATTCTTTTATACAATTGCTAGTCTCTTCCCCAGGGCAGTTTTTTATAGTAAAATAATATGTGGGCTTTTTTTCTTTAAGAAGTTATAAATAGAATTTTGTACAGATTTGAACTTTTACTAGAATTACAAGTAAAATCTTGTCTTTACTGCTTAGAACTCATTTTGACCATAGCTCTTGATCTTAAGGCAAAAATTCCTCCTGATGAAATATCACTCTGTTCTTATAGACAGCTGTTTAATCTCTGAATAGCCAAAGTCAATAGGCAAGAAGAACCTTCACTTGAAGGAAAATGATCTTCTTACTTTTAATCAAGTAAAATCAGATTACAAGCCTTTTACTGGCTTTAATTGTTAGTATTTCTTGCTCCGCTCAGCAAGTGCATGTGTTGTGCACAGGGTCTGGGGCTGTTTCCTGGATAGCTTCTGGAGTCAGCAGAATAACCTCAGGAGTTTTCTCAGGAGTGTGGAAGCTCTCCACTGGCATCGCTTCCTCTCAGTTCTGGGGGCACGGAGATGGCACCATTTCTTATTTCTCCCTTTGTCCTCTGTCCTTCTGTGTTACCTAATACTCAGTTCACACAAACTGTGTTGGCAAATGGCTCTCCTAGCACGTTAGATTCAGGATGTGGTTTCTATGATTCTGTTCCAGAAATCATCTTTCTTCATGACAGTCAACAAATTAGCCTCACTTTCCTCCATTTTGTGGTCTCAACCTGATGTGTGGGGAATTTAAACGTATGCAGGTAGTAAGCCATGGGTGCTCTCTGACCTGACTGTCGACCAAAATCAACTCTCAGCTGAGATCCTGCCTACAGCTGGCATGGCTGGTTAGCTTAGAAGTGTTTAAACCAAATATTTGGGGTACTTATAGTATTATAACAGATTTTAGAGGGTGATTGCCAGTGCTGTCAAAGGGTGAAGCTGACTTTTTTTCATACCCCTTCTTGCCAAACAGCTTTAAAATTTGAACATTATTATTGTATTAGTGTAGCTTTTTAGCCTTGAACTGAATTTAAAACATGCTTACTGTTTAGGGTAGGCAATACAAAATCCCTATTGCTACTTTCCTGGAATTTCAACCAAAAGGAATGGTACAGCATTATATAATCAGATTTTTTAAAAATCAACTTGCAGTTTTACATGGCATCTTGTGTCTGCTCATGGCAGCCAGCACCGAGCGTTGCCATTGAAAACAGAGAGTCATGGCAGTATATTCACTCCAAAAATACCTTCTGGTTGCAAAAATATTTAACAATGTTAGGACTAAAGACGAGTGAGAGGAAACTAAAGAAAGACAGGGTTGGAAAGTGTTCATTGCACTGTCAGATAAAAATTCAACATGGAAAAATGCATAAACAGTCAAATAGAAAACAATTTCTGGAGGAAAAACACAGTCCTGCAGACCACGGATTCTTATTGATTAGGGGTTGAAGGATGAAAGGCGGTCAACTCAAACCACCCCATTAAATTCAGCAGGCAGAAAGCGGGGTGCATCAAGCATTCAACTCAGGACAGGGGACAGATAAGTCTCTCCCAGATTTCTAGAAAGAATAGAAACACTGCCTCTGCACATACCTCTGGGCTTTGGAAAAACAGAAATCTCGGAAACCAAAATCCTAGCGATATCATGGATGGGTTGTTGAAAGCATCCCATAAATCATGGTAGCAGTTAAATGGGGTGGCAAAATGGGAATTAGTGATCTCTCAATTTTCTTCAAGGGGAGCTGGCAAGGGGTCACTATCTGGAATACTAAATTCTGTAACCTTATGACAGAACCAGTAGTTCCCCAGCGTTTTTGTCAGTTACTCTCAAGACATGCAGACTCAGAAACAGGTCTAAAGTTCAGAAGCTGAGAGAACAGGTAAGAAAGAGGAGAATCCCCATGTAAGAAAAGAGGGGAAGGAAAAGGTAGGCCTATAGGAGTTTGCATCAAAGCCTGTGGAAATGAACGTGCCACTTGGAGCTGGCCTCAGTGGAAACAAAGAAAAACATAAAGAACTCTTTACTATCCTGTAATGAATATACAATCAATTACATTCAATGACAGCACATTACATAGAGGGAACAAGAAGCACTTTTTCTCCAGTTTCTGGATACTAAGGAACAATACCTTGGTAGGTTTCTTAGGAGCCCAGTTGTATTGTAACTGGAGTCACAGGACCTGGAGAAGAGGTACCTGCTCACAGACGGCACTGGATCAGTCAGAGCCAGGAGGTTTTCTCCCATCTGTGGATTCTCAGTGTAGGATTTGGGATAACAGGAGATCGTGCTTGTGTGCAAAGGTCCCCACGTAGCTTCTGGTGGGAAGACACCAGCTTGTTTGGCAGTCCCCTAGGGAACACAGGGAAGTTCTTTGCCAGCAAAATGACAGAACTAGGAGAGGAACAGAGCCTCTGAAATGAAACACTGAGGAATGAGCTACACAGGGAAGACGTTTGTGGTGATCCGCTCCTGTCCCCAGTGCCATGTAGGAGGCTCTGCAAAGGGTGTCACTGCAGGCGCAAGGAGGGTTTGCTTGATTGTGATGGGTTCTCCACTCCTGGCAGCTGATAGCTGAAATACGTTTCAAGGAGTCAACGCACAAGAACCCTTCACATCACAAGATGGGAAAACAGAAACCTAACTTAGGAGCCCCACACTCATAGCTGAAAATTAATAAAATAAAATAAACAGGAAAGAAAAGTAGTGAAATTGGAAATAAAGCAGATGATAGAAAACTACAAACCTCTGGTGAGTCTCATGGACCACAACAGATCTGGGGAGGAAGAAAGGGAAGTGAATTATGCTGATGCAACTGGAAGAGCCACAAGGTAAAGGACCACCCATCATATAATATATAACGAAGTTTTAAGACATCAGTTGACAATCGGAAGGAGGGTAGAGACTCCAGCAGAAAAGGGCAGAGGTGGCTTTTCTTATCTGTGTTTATACTGGGTTGCATTAGTATCAATCAAATGTACTGTCATACTTCATCCAACCAAACCTATGGAATTAATTCCCATCTCCTAAATAATCTGCACAGGGGGTAGTTCTGTTAGTCTACTGCTAAACCACTGTGTAACATAAAATATCACTAATCTGAACTCACTCCTTAGCATATGTTTGTTGCTGCCCCGATAATTTATTTCTGGGTTATTGTGAATTGTCAGTATCATTTTCTTTAAACAAGGGAACACATTATTCAGACAGTGCCAAACAACATCTTTAAAATTATCATGAAGTCTCCTATAGAGCGTTTCCTGTTAACTTTCATAGTGTTTTGAAGAAATTCTTTTGAAGGCTTTTGTAGGCTCTTGTCCAACATATCTGGGGAGTCTGTTTTTCAACATCTAGTTTTACTCTTTAACGTTTATTTATGGCCACTTTAGTGCCTTTAACTTCCTAGGATTTTAAAATATTTTTTTAACCAACTTAACTCATCTCAGATTTGCACAAATTTGACCAGAGACCAGCTGATTCCCTAGTAATTAAAGTGCAGTCACAAAACCTGTTCGTAAAACAACTTCATTTACAGTTTGTGTTCTTTCCAACGCTGTACATGAACAGGCATACAGAGCTAGTTTTGTTACAGCCCTCTACAGCTACGCCAGAACTGTACAGGATACAAACAGGAAGCTATAGAGGCTGAAGTTTACAGCAGATACTGTAAACAGGACATGAATTCCAGTGCAAGTTCCTTTCAGGAAACCTAGCCATTTTTGTCACTTTTTTTCCCAGTATTTTTTTACTTTGTTTTTAAACTTGCTTCTTTTTAAAGGATACCACTTGGTGTTCTCTTTCCCCCACCCACTTAGCTACCACCCCTTATCAGAACTGCAATTTAAGATCCTAGAACTAACTGGAATGATTTAGGCTTATGTTATTTCCTGGCTGCTTATAAAGGTCAGAGTATCTGGCTACTTCTTGCATCTACATTTACAGTGATAGGAGCAAATGTTTTTGCAATGAATCCTCTTAAACTTGAAATACAAAGCCAGTCACATTCTGAAATGTCCATTCCCTTGAGATCATTTCATATTTGCTGCTGCTTTTGATTCTCCATATTGTCCATGGTAATTCTTCCGCTGGTGCAGTGTAAACTAGTTTTCCTTTGCCACTCAACACTGCGCATAACATGCTGCTTTGTATATAGGTCATTATTTCCTAAAATCTACTTCTAAATAGGGGCAGTGCTGTTTCAAATAAGGCAGAAATGACTAAGCCCATCATACTACTGCCCAGGTAGCCTTAAGACAGCGTGTGTTTCTGCAGATCATATTGCAGCTGACATCTGGCATGCCACACAGAAAGAGAGGATTCTTTGCCTAATGGTTGAAATGTTCTCAATCAGTAAATACTTAAACATAGCTGGAAATTGGCAGAATATGAGGGGTCTTCTGTTAAGTAGGACATCTGCCTGTAGGATATTCCAAAAGAAGGCCCTAGGAAGGAAAATTATGAAGTGAGAAATTGTTTGTGTTAAGGCTAAAGTGTTCAAAAAACAAGTATTGTTATTAGATCTGAATTAGCTCCTCCGATGTTACATCAAACCTTATTAGCCTTCTTTTAGCAAAAAGCTGAGGCTGTTGCTTAACTTTCTGGAACGAGCCATGAATTCCATTGTTTTTCAGAGGCTGTGGTTTGATTCCCAGAACCAAAATGAATCTAACTCTTGAGCTGGCATATACCCTTAAAGCATTCCTAGATCAGGGCTCTGAAAAGAGAGGCTTTGGTTTCAAAACCTCTTCCACATTAATGGCTTCCTTACGGGCGATAATGGTGCAATTACGAGAGATGAACCAGACTGAGCAGTGGGCTACGCAGCAGTCCCCCATTCCAGATTCATTGGAGAGAAGGAGTAGAGACTGGGGGTACTTAAATTTGGCCTCAGGAGGAAAATGAGACCTCCTAACCATGCCACATGGTAGCTGCTGTGTTCAGAAGGCTCTTTACAAGAGGACTCATTCAACACCATTGAAATCCTGTGAAATCTTTCCGCTCTGCTTGGATTTAAATCACATACTGTTCCTGTCATGCTTATCTGCTCAATGGTAACTACCTTGAAAAGGCCTTCAAGAGCCATTTGCAGGAAAAACCCTTGCTTACTATTTTCAGCTGACAGTAACTTATGAAGCAGGTGAACGGCCGTGGTTACCCATACCACTTTTATCTACTGACTATTGAAATACTCAGGGCACACGTGTTACTGGTGGGGCTGGTCTGTGTAATTGCTGTTTCCTGTTTGTCACCACCTGCCCAGTAGCTGAATGTATTTATTAATTTTTGTCCTCAGTTCTACAAATACGTACTTGCTTATAGTTGAGCCTAGGTATGTTTGAACGGCTGGCCATGAGTTCTGTGCGCTGCTGTGAAACAACAAATAAAAATGAGCTTCTCCTGAAGAGAATTAACTACCTGTACTATCAGTGACATAACATTAAGGGTATCACAGCGATCAGGTTGGATGGCACTACATGCCCTGGGCTGTCTACCTTGACACGCTGGGTTAATTAGCAGATAACTCCTGGCACTCCATTTATCATCATTTTCAGTCTTTTATCCAGAAATGGTGCTTCATGTAAAGCAAGACTGATAAAAATGTATTCGTTTTCAAAAGAACCCAGACCAAAACTAACGTAAGTTTTGTGCTCATTTACACGCTGCCAAAAACTACGGTCTTCACAAAAGAGCTTGCTGATACCTTTATGGCAACAGCATTGAAATGCCCAGCAGACTTGGCAGGCTAAGCTTTTAGCATTCATAAGGCTGCAGATGTAGAAGTCTTGGACAGCTGTCTTCATCAGTCCAGTTTGTGTATGTGACCTCATCTTTGACCTGGCTGTTGGAATAGTGTCAAAAAACGTATCTTACCTCATTAGGTAGCAATCAGAACTACCTAAATTTGATCAGGATCACGTATCCTGATTCAACAATAAGGACTGCTGGATGGAAAGTTTCAAAGGTATCCTTTGCATAACATCCTTTTGAATGACTGATACTCCTCCATCGGTAGGTATTTGTCTCAGTTTTCATGAAGTGGTCTCCAAATGGCTGGTTTCTCCTTTTTTGTTTGGCATCAGTCCTGTGTTTAAAATTATTCTATGCTAGATGGGGGCAGAAAACTAGAGAACAGATAGCCAAAAATCAAGTGTTCATCAGATATGATGTCAAAAACCAAACTCTCCAGACTTACGTTATGATCATATTAGATTAGGAAAATTCTTTTATAAGTCTGGACCAAAGCTTCTAGATCCTGTCTTCCGGAGCTATTCAGGGCAGCAAGGCTTCAATATTCATGTGGAAGAAGCCCTTGAAGGCTGCTAAGCACATGGGCTTCAAAGCACTTCCCTTTATTTAGAAGGGTGTCCCAAAGAGTAGAGCTGCCTTTCTCCCTTTCGCAGCTGATAAGCTTTCTTGCAGTCTCAGAACGGAATACATTTGCTGCGCAGGTTCGTGAGACACAGGGTGTCACTTGTGAAAGGAGTAACTAACATCTTCATTCAGAAAACAGATCCTCCAGTCTTACTGCACAAGGGTGGAAGTAGCAATGAAGAAATTCTCCCTGGCTTTGTTACATGTAACCTTACACCATTCGGTACCAAACCTTTTGTTCTTGCAGCAATTCACAAAGAAGCAAGCAAAGATGGGTGACAAAATTGTCTTATGAAAATCTACACCATTGGTCACCAGAATTCAATTAGACCAGAACAGAAAAGTACTATATTGGTATTATTATTACTTATTAAAGCCAAGGAAAGTCTTACTTGGAAATTAGGGAGTCTGGGGCGGTACTACTATCCTTAACTATCCATACACCAGGCCACACCTCATGAGATGGAAGAGGAAAGCTGTATTTACAGGAATTACTCTGAGCTTTTTGAGGAACAAATGGCAACAGTCTGGGCAGGAAAGTCCATTCATTCTGAAAGAATACACCTAAACCCAAGAACTTAAAAAACAAGTATTTATTTCTTTTCTGGAGGCAGGCCAACCAAATGAAGAAAATCAAACTGTAAACTCCATGAACTTTGTACAACGCTGGGATTTGTTTATTTATAACAAAATGGAGAAAAAAGAGGCAGGAGCACCTATCTTGTGACATGAACTTCGAAGTGTAAAACAAATATAAAGCTAAGAAGCAGTCAGGCCCAGGAATCCAAAACAAAGTTTGTTCAAAACGTGAGCAGAGGCACAGCTGTCACAATGCTGACTTGGCATTCTTCAGGTTTCAAAGGCAAGTCAAGCCCATTGGTATTTCCATATCCAAGTAAATCGATACCTAGCCTTAGCTGCAGACACTGCGCTCATTCACATGCCTTCATCAGGGAGACTACCAGAACGTCAGTTGTCCTTGGACACACACACAAAAAAAACCCCAAACCAAACAACATGTGAATAATTGCACAGAGATATTGTATTTCTGCCTTTCATATAGAAGTCAAATTGGAGCTATAAGTTGTCATAATTTCAGTTACGGTTTGGAAAAGTGATTCCCAAGCAGAGTTTGTGGACCACTAGTCACCCACAGCAATCCTCAGAACCACCGATGCTCTGGGCTCCTGGCAGATGAAATCTGAAGGCTGACAATGGTTCATCGCTCTAACTTTTTAAATTATTACTGACTTGGAATAATTTTTCTCTCAATTCTTTTTCAGAAAAACAAGTTCTTTCTGCAGTCATTTAGGTATTACACTGAGTTTGGTCTTCAGCATGTAGTTTAGGAAGTGTATCTTTTTGTCCTTACTATGTAATTGGCTATTGCAAATTGCTTGCAGGAAATTTAGAAATAAAACACGTCTTTCAAGGGTGACTAATGCTTTACCTGGAGAAAACAAGCTTTATTTTGTACCATCTACATAATTTCTTTAAAAAAATGGGTAAAAGTTGCCATAGAGTATTTCCAGAATGCTAATATGCTGACAGATCAGTAAATATAAAAGCTGAAATCGAATGAGAATTTGAGTAATTCACTCCATTTGACTGGAAAGAGAATTTGCTCTCTGAATACTTGCCTTTTTCAAGATAGAGGGTGGTGGGGTTCTCTTCCAAAGGTTTGCCGGCACACGGAGGACAGGTGTTTCCATGCCTGGCCAGCCTAACAGTGGCAGGAAGGATGGAACCAGGCTACATTTACTTTATCTTAGTTCACCAAAGCAAGGTTTCGGCTGTGGTTTTAAAGAAGCAGAAATCACGAACAGCCGGTGGCGGCAGCTGATGAGAACCAGAGAAGAGGGCAGCCTGCTGTGAGACAGACGGAGGGCTACACAGGTCCAACTCCAGCCGGCGCCTGTAAGATGGTGGCCGGGACAGACACCCGTGGGCTCCCGGCTGGCAGCAAGGTTCACGGCATTTGTGCAAGCTGAGCACAAGGGGGACAAAATCCCAAACAGGGGCCATTGCAGCACACCATGAAGAAAAAGCCGGTCGTCTTTACTGCTGCCCTCATCCTAACTTCAGTTCGTCACTACGAGAATCTTGGCATGCAAGAGAATATTTCTCCTCTAACCTCCCCTCCTTGTTCCTGCTTGCTCAGTTTTCGGTGTCTTGCTGACAACGCTTCGCTTAGCCTGGTTAAGTAGCACGACTCTGCTATAAATCTCAGGTAGAGCTCTGTTCTCAGCGAGCTAGACCAAATGGCAGCTAAAACTCTGGCAACTCCCTGCAGCCTGCTTGCAGGAGGACTCCAACTTTTCCTGCCTTTGGTGGATCAAAATCAGTGGGAGGCAATTATTATTATTTTTAGCAGAAAGCAGAGTGCAGGAACCATAAACTGGCTGGAAAGGTCTGAAATGTGGAAAATCTGAAATTATACAAAGGCTTGTTTTCAGTCCTCATTTATTATCATAAAGCAGCAAAAAAATCTCATTCTCTTCCTATCACTAACGCTTTCTTACTGACTGTTTTGCCACATTTCTGTTGGCACCTCTCACCACAGGTGTCCTTGATCCAAGGTTTGTATCTGTGATTCAAACAGTAAGGAAGGAATGCAAATATTTTAAATATTGAATTAGTTTGGATTGAATGTGATTTTTGAGCACTTTTGGATGTTTGCCTTTAAAAGAAGCAATAAAGAAACACAAAAATAAAAAAAACCCTCACCTTTTAAATTTAGCTTTCTGCTCTAAGGTGATTAACTCTCTTCCGGGGGGGGGGGGGGGGGGGGGGGGGGGGGGGGGGGGGGGGGGGGGGGGGGGCCCGCCCCCCCCTGTCACCCTGTGTTTTTACTCTAGTATTTGTATTACCACTTTGAGAATAAGTGCCTTATGATTTTGCTTTGTGGAAAACTATGTGCCAACTTTAAAGCTTCTACAGTAAGTTTTTATTTATGAGTCATTTGTACCAAAACCAGACCCTTTTAGAACTGAATGCTGCCAAGTCAGGACATCTAAGGAAAACAAAACTGAAAATTTAACATTAAATCTTTTTAAAGTTCCTTACAATGATCTGACAGCAGAAAAGCTCCTGCCTCTCATGATATTAAGAATTTCATATTTTGTCATATATTCGCCTAACTGTATTGAAGCAGTCAGGCATGATAATTTCTGTTTAGGTAGCATGTCTGTGCGTTTGCAACAGTTTAAGCATTATTATACTGGCTATTTTTAAACAGGTGATGCCAAACAAATTTTTAGAGCAATCACCCTTTGGCCACACGTAATCATGTGCTGACGTGGGACGAAGGTTTTCTCAAAGGAAGCTCGTACTTTCTGCTCTACTCAAACCTATTGGGGACCTTAAAGAACATTTATCATGCTGGTCTAAGTTGCTCTCTCTCCTTCTGTCTTGCCATGATGAGTATATGATCAGAGTAAGTGATGTCAAAACCCAGAAAGTTCGTATCTGCAACACACTGCTACATAGTCCCGCCTTTTCCTTGGGTCTTTCTCTCCCATGTTTGTCTTCTATGCAGACAAGAAAAGGAACAAAGGCAATGATCGGTAGAACTTCGTCAGTCAGAAGTGACTTCTAGAGTGCCAGTCAATCTATCCTTTTGCAAGTACAAGTCTTGTTACTGCAAGGATGCTAGGGATGTTACAGGTCTTATACTGACGATGTTAATAAAGACTAGAAAGACTTACTGCTTTTCAAATAGGCAAAATCACGTAACATGATATTTCCTATTTGCACGTTTTAAATATGAGACAAAGTATGGGCTCTTTTGATCATTCTGTTCCTCTTTGGTAATAAAATGCTTCTGGATTAAGTGTGAATCAATCTAAAAAGCTATGTATGTAGAAGAAAGAGGAGTCTCTCCACTCCGATTTTTGAGTTTAAGACAGGATTGGGATGAAAAAGGAAGCCAAAACATCTCCCAGTATTACACAAAAAGAAAAAAATACTTCATGTCTTCATTAAGGCAATCGTAGCAGCTTTACGCAAATATTTCTGACCGACCATAAAGATTTGTTATATTCCAAAGGGAATGTGACAAAAATCATTGTTTTAAAGTTTCATACTAATCAATTATACTTCCTTCCAAGTACCCTGAAGTATTTCAAAATGAAAAAAACCAGTTAAAAGATGTTCTTTCCAGATCTTTCAATTAAATCTTTCAAGCATTCACTTTGTCAGATAAATTGAACTCACTTGCTGAACACAAAATAGCTGCAGAAAGAAAGAGGAACATTTTTGCATTTGTGGAATTGAAGCTACTGCCCCCCTAGAGCTCAGACGGATGACGCAGAGTCATATTGGCTGTCGTTTTGCTAGTTTGCTTGTTGGTTTGGTTGTGTGCTTTGGTTTTAGGGAAAAACTAACTTTTAGTATCTCTGTGGTTCCACCTAACCAATTAGAGAAAACCTGCTACCGTATGGGACGTACATCATCGCTTCTGTGTTTTATTGTTTGCTGCTATCTTTTTTTCTCAGTAGGAATCCAAGTCACTAACCACGTTAGATGGAAAAATACAAGTTTACTGAAGGCTGCAACTGAGTTTTGACCCTGAGGAAATGCAGCTCTAACTCATTTCCTCAAGTGCCTGCCTATATATTTGGGGATGGCCAAGATACACAATTTATACCATTCAGGCATTCTCCAGACATTCAAAGTGGGATGCAATTTTCTCTAATCCTAGATTTGCCCATTTTTCCACTTCGCCAGCCAGAAAAATGTGTTTAGAGGATGCATTATAGGTGCCTGTGGCAACTGTGTATGTTTATCAGGGCATCCGTTGTTGCACCTTTTTACTGCTCTGTCAGAAAACCATTTCGTTTTATTACAACTGGAGTCTTCAGTTTTCTTTCAAGAAACCCCTCCAATATTCAGAGAGCCTTTCGGCGCATGCTATTAGTGCCAAAAAATAAAGTTTTACCAGACCTCTGCCCAACATCTACTTTATATGCACCACTGCCTATTTTTTATTAGGTGTTATTTGGTATCTTTTCCACACTATCCCTCCCCACACAAGAAGAATGAGTCAACCCTTTTCTCTTAGTCTCTGCTGCTTATACGTATGAAAATTTCAAGCCAAAACTGGGCTTTGCAACCGTCACGCATTTTTTCCCATAAACACGCAAGCTGTAAACTCTCAGTTTTAAAGCTACCTGTGCAACGGTACAATCTGAGCCTCCTCCGCAAGTGTGCTGCCGTTTGCGTTTCGATTTTGCAGTTAAGCTCTGTGTTTCCATAGGGAGCCTCCCATTTCATTATCTTTCCTGGACAGTGGCGCACGGCAGCCATTCCTTTCACGGGTTTTGCACATGGATCTCTGAAGCTTTTAAGCTGAGGGGAGCTCAACAGAGAATGTCGTAGCAGAAATGGCCAGGGACATCCCTGCTGCGGGCTGCTGCACGGATTCTGCGTCCCTCCAGCTCCCGCATGTTGCGGTGCCGGGCTGGGTGCTACCAGGGGCACCGTCCCCACTCAGTGCAAGGGGGAAAATGGGGCTTACATTTGCCGGTTGTAAAGTTCTGGTGGGGCTGGACCTCACTGGGAGGAGAGAGATGATCGAGGAGGCCAATCACCGGTCTTGGAGGTCTTTGAGAAAACCCTCAGATCTGATTTTCTAGCTTGACTTCAGACTTTCCTCCGCACTACGAACTTGCTTGGTGATCACTGGACTGTGGAACGACCGGGGTGTTGGTCTCTGCGCCTGATCCTGAATTGCAAACTCAACCTGACCTCAAACCTGTCTCATCGCTACGGACTTGCCTGGTGATCTGGACTCTCGGTCAAACTTGGTTCCCGTCACCGGACCCTCTCTGCTCACCTCGCCCGGGGGCAGTGGGACTGCGCCCTTGCCGGCCACCTCTGTGCCCTGCTCCTGCCTTGCCTCCAGCCTCAGCTCCCGTCTCGCCCTTCCCCGGGGGGAGGGAACCTGCCCCTGCTCCTGCCTGGCAAATGCTGCTCCTCTGATCTAAACGCGAGGACGCTGAAGCTTCTCAAAAATATAATTTTTTTAAAATACAGAGAAAAGCAACTGACTTTTTCTTCCTAAATTTCTCAAGAAGACATTTTGAATGAAACTTTTCAGAAACAAATCATCCCAAGGGCACCTGGTCTGGAACATTTCACCCCAATGGTTGAAACATGGCAGGTCTAAAAATCTGCTCTCAGTGGCTCTGAAATTTCTATACATGCTTCCGTACCATTTTGCAAGAAATGGACGTGGGGATTGAAGAGAAGAATGGAAAGAGGGGACTGGGCACGTCAGCAAGGCAGTGTGAAGGAGCTAGAGGAAGCAAAAGGAGCAGAAGGTCAGTCTTTCCTCTGCGGGAGCTCCAGTCGTTCCTATGAAAGAAACATGAGCTGAAAACTGACTCAAACCCTGCAGCCAGCTCAGACTCACCATCACGGGGTAAGAGAGCAGGCAGGAATTTCAAGTGGCATCTTGACCAGTCGCACTCAGAGCTGACATACTTTTGGGAAATACGGACGAACGCTCTGGTTTAGAGAGCTAAATATTATTCCTGCTATTGCCATGGGACTGTTTATGCAAATGAATGTCACGCAGAAAGGGCTTAGAAGGAATGAAAAATATGACAGCCCCTATGTCAAGACACTAAATTGCGTAGTTGAAGTGAAAGGGACTCTTAAGTCAGACTCCTTAACTTTAGCCTTTGTTTAAGCTCAGTGACTGATTTAACTGTGGGGAAAAGAAAGCCTTTGGTAATGATTTAATCCTTTGCCTTTCACTGAGAAGGCTTGTGCGTATAACATACAAAAATCACAGAGAAATACTGGCACGGGTGTTTCTTTTATTTGCAGTTCACATGTAAGTATGTCATCTTGGCAGTAAAATGGAGCTGATAGTGCTTAAAGCAGCTGTAACTTTCCCCTCCCCATGTACCAGGAGACATTCCTCCGAGAAAATGAAACATTTTCAAAAATACTTACTTTTCTGTGTTCTGTTCAGCAAATTTGGGGGTTTGGGGCTTTTTTTTTTTTTCTCCTTTCTTCCTTGCTTCTTTCACATGCAGCACAGGTGGCTTCCTGAACATAGTGATCCACGAGAAGAGGAAAGGGACAGCAGCCTTAGGATGTTTTCTATTTACAAATCCTAACCAAGAGGTTTCAGTTCCCTCTCATGCAACTTCACAAAACTGTCTTGAAAACAACAACCAAGCCACAAAATTATTCAGCTACTACTTTTCCAACATTACTATGAAATAATTCAGATATTGCATGCCCTAGTGTTTTGGGGTTTGGTTTTTTTTCACTTGTGTTTTGTTAAGGAATGATTTTTCTAAAGGCTGACCTAACGTACTTGTGATTTCCCTCTGGGACTCTTGAATGGAAGTGCTAGGGAGGAGAAAAGCTTTTATGTGGCTTTCCCTTCCCCTTGTCTTCTTTGCTGATCTAGAACCATCTGATCTTGGCTTGTGCCTAAAGGGAAATAGACCAGAGCTGGAACTGCGGTGTGATGGTGTCAGTGATTTTACAGAAGAGGGTTTCGTCACAACGTTCCCCCTTCTTCCCAAATCTTGAGTAACGAAAAACCATAAACCGAAGAAAAAACACTTCAGAGCAAGGTGAGGAGAAGCCAGGAAATGGTTTGTGATGGCAGGGATTAGGGGAACTTAGTTGAAATTAGGGATGGTAATGTCTCTTGCTGTCACTCCATGACTTAGTGAACTTCAACAACAAGCCTGAATATTCTTAAAGGCCCTTGGGACAGCAGAAAAGAGAATTTCTGATCTCCGAAAACACCGAAGAAGTTTCATTGGGGGTTTTTTTCCATTAAATTAGCAGCTGCTATGGTTAAAAATGAATCCTGCCATCATCTATTTTGTTAATTCTTTGTTTTTTCAGAAGAAAGAGTGTAACTTGTAGACGAAAACCTTATGTAGGTCACTAAGGTTGCATAAAATACTGTGTAAATGCTGTCAGAAAACCAAACAAAGCAAAATTATTCTGCCATAAATAACATGTGGTTACCATTTGTTTACAATTTAGTCCAGCTATCAAAACAAGCTAAACATTTTGATAAATGGTTCACAGCCATTTTGTAAAGAACACAGACCAGGGGAGGTATGTCCAACATCTGCCCTTCTAGTGTCAGCAGTACTGCTGAACCTCAGCTCCCGGGGCCCGGGCAAGACGCAAGCTACCAGAGCGCCCTGGGGTCAGGCTACATAGGCTAATTGTATATGCTGCTCGTCGCACTTTGCACTGATGAGCCGATTCCAGCAAAGCCATCCTGATATTTTAAAAGTGAAGACATGCAATGAATTCCCTCTTCATTTCAGTTAATTCTTTATGAAAGAAAGGATTTATAAAGAAGAGTGGGATTTGGGGTTGACAAGACATCATTTTTTTAGTACGCAAATGACTTCAAATTAGCGATTGTAATTTGTCTGGAGGATAAACACGGAAATATTTTGCGCTAAAGAGCTGTTGGAAGTGATGTGCAGAGGGGAATGTCTGGTTGCCTGTGGAGACTGAAGGGAGGCTTGCTTCAAAGCCAAGTTTCAAGTATCATCTGTTTTCACTATAACACTGTGTAACAAAACAAGCCTCAGTAAAATTTTCATTTAAGTGGGAGAGAATTTAATTGTTTTGCTTTTTTCACTGTCATCTCTCCTCTAATTCAGAAAGATGTTTGACAAAACAAAATTCTGTTTGCTTGGGTCTTGGACATAAATAAAGAATGTGCGCTGCTCAGGAACAGATGAAGTGTTGCAAATTGGAACTAAAAATGTAAACATATTGGGAAGTTAGGAGCATGTATGTGAGAATGTGTACGTGTGGATGCATTTTTGGTGAAGTGAAAGAGTTTATATAATAAAAACTTTCGAAATCTAAGGATAAAGACTCTGTCCGTAATCAAGTTAACCGCCAAGGAATGCTTTTTTCTCCCCAGTTCACTGTGTTTTCATATGTAGGCTAAAGAAAAAGAGATCAAGCAAAACAATGAAGTGAAGCCTGGCACTAAAGTCAATCTGCTATACAAACCTAAAATCAGAAGTGCTGTCTATCTCCTGGCTAAGTATGAAGGGCACGTCTTATTGAATAAAGGACATAAACTGCATTGGTAGACAACTGCTTGCAACTGAGAGATACGAAACCGGGAAGGGATGAGCAAAACACCCGCTGATCATCAGTTTCTCTCTTACAGCAGGGTGATACTCCCGACAGGTGATTCCTGTGTGATAAGGAGTCTCACACAGTAAGGATGCTGAATAAACGGCCGAAGTATGGCATTCAAAGTTGCATGGCTAGTACCTGAACTGATTGTGTGACATTAATTGTGGCTACAGCTTGATTGTGCGCTCAGTGCATGAATAAAACGGTAGTTAAGATGCCCAACACAGACATACTAAAAGCTACCAAAAAAAAATAAATCCTAACCTCTTTTAAAAACCTCGGGGGAAGGTGGGGGCTCATGGCTCCTGAAGTCAGTGTATAGAGTCTGGCAAACCCCGCTACTGACAGCGCATCCATGACTTACCACACTGCCCTCGTGAAGGCATCTGATGAATGAATCCAGTGTCAAATATTTGGGCAAGATTGAGCAATTCAGTCCCCGGGAGAAGCGAGGTTAGCCACGCACCATGCAGCAGCCAGCTGGGGCCGGGCGATGGGTGGCTGTACTTTGTGCTGCTGGTGGCTGAGGCTCATTGTAACGCCTGGAAATGCTGTGGAGGGCAACAGCATGTAACGGAGGAAAGCGATGGATGCCCAGGGGAGGCAGGTCCTGGGAAAAAACAGCTGGTGCAGCATGTGCTGATATGTGTGACGATACAGACACAGGAACTGAAATGGAAAAAAACGTCCAGAACAGGAGAAAGACAAGTTCGGTTATGCAACCCACTGTTTATATGGCAAAAGGAAAGTTTGTACTCCCACCTGATTTTCTGAGGACTGCTTTTACACAACACTAGCTCAGTTGTGAGCACAATATAAGTAATTCTCGAAGAGAACTGTCCTACTGTTCCTGTCCTCTCTGCCAAAGCTTCAGTCGCCACAAAAGCATGGCATCTCTCTTCATCCAAGCTGGTCACGTTTTGAAACGTTTTCTGGTAACCATACACTTACAGCAAGAAGTTCAGGGAAATGAACAGCATTCGATTCCCTGGGGAGCTCGAGCACGTGCCTGACCGGCTTTGATTTCTAAGACGCAAGCTCTACCTGTACGTTTCCTATAGCATGGCCTTACGCTCGTAAAAATCTGTTGGAGACAATGGAAACCCTGGTCAGTGAACCTCAGATTCTAGCTGCCAGGCAGACTGGTTGCCACTGCTTATAATCTCGCTGGCAATGTGTTAGTGTTGTGCTGTTCTGCTGACGGACCCATTGCTTGAATAAAGAAAATCCTGGAGACAACCCTAGAATTGAGTTAAGGCGGTAACTAGAGAGGTCTAAAGGCTTCTGGCTGGTGAGAGGGCTTCACCTTAGGGGAAAAGCATGAACGGGTACTCTGCAACACCTCTTTCTGACACTGATCGCTTGCGGTCTAAGAAGGCTTCAGCCAGGGGTGCAGCCTTTCTTCAGCTCAAATGCTATTACATCATCTCTCCCTTCTACCCAGTTACGTATTTTCATCAAGCTCATAGAGACCCCGATCTTTCAGATGTCCTCCTCTCTCCCCGACCAAAATGTGACTGAAACTAGCCAAGAGCTTCTGAAAGCTGAGGAAAACTAAGGACAGACACATGTATAAAGCGATGGTGTTTCCATAGTAAACCAAGCTGAAACACTTTCCACCATTAAAATATTATGCAGAAGCTATCATAGAGTCACCCTATAAAACGGAAGAGCTCAAAAGAGAGACTTGCGTGGTTTTAAACTGTGGTGATAGGTCAACTCAACAATGTTTGAAGAGCAAGGATGCCAGGAGGCTGGAAGAACAATAACAGTTTAACGTTTACAGCAGAAGAGGAGGCAGACACGAAAGCCAAGTCAGAGGCAAAGAGAAGTTACGGTAAGAAAAATATTAATAATCACCCCCTGCCTGTGATATTTTAACTGTATTCAGCTGCTTTGAAATCGTCTTCTCGATATATGCTTTTGTGCAGGCAGGCAAGCTTTTGACGTCAGTTCCCTAAACCACACCAAACACAGGATAAAGCATTATGAACCATTTTTCGCCTAATCCATTTTTACAAAAATACTGGCTGCCACATATTTCACCCTTTGCTTTTGATGATGCCAGGCATCGTGCTGGGCAAAGATGACAATGTTGTTCAAGGTTTCTTGGAAAAAAGTCTCCATTGTTATTAGTTGGCAGTTCCCTAAAAGCGCTGCACTGAGGAAAAAGCAAATGATGAAACAACAGAAAAAGACACTCCTCATTTTCTCTGTTCATCCCCCTCCCGACTTCTACTCTACTTTAAAAGTAGGTGAACTGCTCCAGAAGATCAAAGGATCATCTCAGCATGCAAAAGTATTCCTTTTCAAGGAGCTGCTGGGAAGCGGTATAGAGAAATCAACACTGTAAGACGCTCGCTGTGAACAATTTAACCCTCCGTGGGGAATGATTCCCCATGCCCCTGAAAAAATGGTGTAAACTGTGCTACAAGAAATGACACAAGGATTATGGAATCTGTTGGGAGCATGGAATCAGCTGAATGCTAGAGATCATTTGTTTGAAAGGAAAAAGGATAATCACAATTCTTAGGAGGGTTACCATCTAAAATGGACCTTACAAGTTTTTTTCACTGCCCAATTCTTCACAGCAGGGTAATTCAAGTGTACTCAAGTTCTCACCACTACAAGTGACATACTGGGTAGGGTTTATTAAACAGTTGAAGGTAATCACCTATAAAAAGAACTGTTCATACAAATGTAAAAAATTACTTCCAGATCTCTTCTGGCCTGTCCTTTTCAGCACTCGGATGCCTGCTCTTTCCAGTAAAAGACTGGTCCCAAGCCTAGCATCCACTTCCCCACAACTTCTGATTCCACAGACTGGGACAGGAGATAACGAAGCACAAAAAGGGATTTCTGGTGTACAGGGAACAGCATGTCCTCAGACAGAGTAGACAGCTTTCAAGTACAAGCTCATATACTAGAACACACAAGAGCTTGATAAGCAAAAGGTATATCACCTAAATCAGAGAATACTATTATTTATCATCTTGTTCCTTCAAGGAGAGGGTACCGGTTATGAAGTCTGATGCAAAAATCAACTGTCTGCAAAGAGAATGTTTGTTCCGAATTCTCCTTTCCACCCATTTACCTGAAAATGGGAAATACACCGAATGAGAAAATAATCCACTTGCTTAAGGTCAAGACACTGACTTAACCCAGCAACCTGCGTTTTAACTTACAGTCATTTAAAACTTGTTTCTTCAAAATTAGTCTAAGTATGTGGAGACACATCTTATGCTAATCTTGTTTCCGTCACTCATTTTTCTGTATGGCATGGGGTATGTTATTTTAATTTTCTGCTTAGTTTCCCTTATAATGAACTAGCCCATGGAACTCCCTTAAAACAATATTGTACTAGCAAAGTTAGACAGTCAAACACAAGGCAGGAATATCCAGAGCTTCCCGAATTAACGCAAATGTTTTTGGAAGCACTAACAAGCTTGGCATTTAGCACTGAACATCAATCTCTGCTCACAGCTGGAGTAAAATCTTGGTGGCAGGAAAAGGGACTGCCGGAGCACTGCGGTACTCCTCACATCTTCCGTTCAAGCATTCAGTATTGATTTTAACCAGAGACAGAACTGCAAGACTAAGCAAGCCACAGGCCTGAGCTAATGTGGCAGTTCCTGTTTTGCCTGTAAAGTGAGTGGACTGAATGGAGACACCGTCACATGAAGTAGCAGGAGAATAAAGCTTTGGACACTAGTGCAGGCATTTGACCTGCAGTCATTTCAGACAACAAGTTGCCAAATTTTCTGAGGAGTAAGAAAACACACATTCTGTTTTGCAGACAAATCCACTGTAACGCTGCAACCTTGTATCAGCTTTTCAGAGAGAAAACTGGATTCCCAGAAAGCTTAAGACCATGATGAACTTCAGTTTCTTGCTACGTAACGTTACGGAAAGCAAAATCGACCTGCTCACACTCAAAAGTGCTGATCTTAGTGATATTCTCTTTTCCAAGTACAGGCTATAGCTTCCTACGACCTTTTTTTCACAGAATGTCAAGCTATACACTTACTCACTGGTGTATATAACACACACTGGGAAGAAAAATATGAGAGAGGAAGAGACCCAGCTTGGAAAAAGAACCATCAGTTTTCTTTTCAAATGTAGCTGAACAGACGAGTTGAGAGGGAACAGATTAATGATTACGAGTGCGAAACTACGACTTCAGTATAAAGTTATTATCATGTCCAGATGTTGGTTTTGCCTTTGACAGTTGTTTGAGGTTTCACTTACATAAATACAGATATGCATCTAGTCTTAAGGCACCTACATGCATTTAAAATGCCTGTAATACCCTTACAAAACTGACCCTTATACATTCTGCACTCCAGTTCACCTGCAAAATGAGGAAGACAGTGACAGGGTAAAAAAAAAAGTTTGTTTAAACACGGAGTACGTAATTTACTACTAGTACCTAATTAGTACATAATTAGTATTAACAGATGCATTCAACAGTTATTCCAGCAACAAGCTGAAGTAGTTCTCATGCCTACAAATTGTAATATTGACCCAGAAATGTGGGTATTTCAGATGTGTATGACTGACACTTCTTAACGTTTACCGCATCTTTTAAGAAAGTTCTTTGCTGCTGGAAGCTTTTTAAAAATCAAAGTCACTTAAAAATGGACTTCTTCCCTTGAAAGTATTGCGCATATCTGATTACTATGCAGCCAAGTTGAAATACTCCCTCCATTTTCTATTCCAAAACAGATGGCAAATAACGAGCAAGTTGGAATATCCTCTGCTTATAGTATTTAGCTTGCGGTTAAGGACTTTCCAACTTTCTGGGTTAGCACCATCTCACTAGAAAACTGCTGTAGGTCAAGGAGGACTAGCACAGCTGACATAATTCAGTCTCAAACCAACCTTCCCATACTTAATAGCTTCTTGTGTCAGCATGTGTCCTAAGCTGAAACATCTCAGACTGAATTTGGCTACAACCTAACAGTACAGGGACGTGTTTAGCAGATGAGACTGGCAGGAACAGAGGAGCTTAATGTGGTCAGAGGTTCCGAAGGCAGTGGAAGCACTATGGCTACCGATGCACCAAAGGTAAAATGGGAAGGTTTTACCTTTTTTTCCTTGGTTCCTCACAATTTAGACACTTGGATTTTTACTGTGCAGTGTGCCACCACTCAAGTGGGAGAGGAAACAAAGTGGCAAGATTTTTCTTAATGTTTCTGCAAGCCTACCAAGATTGCACCATTCCAAAGTAAACAGCTACCCTGAAAAAAACCCACAAGTCTTAAGCAATTAAAATTCACCATGCCTACTCATGCGATTGTTATTCTGTGACATATGTAATTACCAATTAATTATCCCTCACTTTAACAAGTGACAGTAGGCTAGAGGCTTTCTTTTTCATTCCACATAAAAATACATCTGTAGTGGTGTGAAAGACAATTGATTTTAGGTTTTTCAGACTAAAATTATTTTACACAAAAAGCTTCTCCAAAATGATAAGCAATGGAAGTCACATCTCCTTAAATGTGTTTTGGTAACCTTGTTTATTCCTTTACAAAAATAATTAACCACTATGTCTCAAGTCAACTCTTTAAATCATGCTACTTCCTTACATAGGTTAGTATCAGTTCAAGAGTATCAAACATACAATCCTCATTAATTTCAGTCTTCCTTAAATTTTCCTGTTAGAATAGTGGCTATGGGATGTTCAGTTCTCCTCTAGTCAGAGTGCTAATATCGCTTAAGTTGAACTCCAAACCCCTGTTTTCAAAACTCTCCCCTTCAGCTAGCAGATTGATGCAACTTCAGCATAACTAGTTTTGGAGAAACATGAACTGCAGAGACTTCAGAAGAATTTTCATTCTCTTGTTTAAAACAAGATACCGGAATAAAATAGAACCACAATTTTGGTTTACAAAGCATAGCTTTAATTATATACATTGCTTCAATGTGTTTTCAAATATAGATTTTAAAAAGTCAACAGTGTTTTAATATATGCTTTCTGAAATAACTTTATAGCATTTACTTTTGAAGTACTTATTGCTAACATCTTAATTTTTGTCGAGTTTTACCAAGTGTTAACTACTGAATATTTTTAAGTGTTCAATAATAACTAACTCATCATTGAAATGCCATCCCTAGACATTCTCTAGTCCATATATGCTTGCACAGGAATTCAGGCATTACTCTGACTTACAGGTTATGAAGGGCTTAAATATGTCTGCTAGACTGAAATGGGAGCCATGCTTGAGTTACCAAAAAAAAAAGCAGCTAACCTACCGAAGTGGCGTAAATAACTAAGAGAGAAGACAATGACTCCATCATAAAAGCTAACAAATTTATATACTTAGACTTCAGTTTTAGTCTTTTCTTGGTCTCAGGGAGAATGTGAAATACCATAAAGTGAATGATTGCCTGGCCCACAGCATTCTGGTATAATCACAATAATCTGGGGAATTGAAATTCTTCACAAACTATTTGATGTGGAACAAATTGTATTAAAGAAGATTCTTTAATGAAATGTCATTTTTGACTCATGGAGCAGCTTAAGTAATTTGGAGGGAAGTCTTCAGGGCCAGTCAGGCTCCAAGCGGATTTCTTTACATTGTTCCCTAACGCATACCTCAAGAGGTAGCAAGATAGTTTTATCATTATACAAACTGAATTTTCGCTTCTCTGCTGAAATTATCAGCAAAGGCACCAACTTGGAGGTGATTTCTTATCCTATGCAAACTGGTCAGCCACAGCTCCTTTTGAATAAGCCCAACAGCAGTCAGAAAGTGGTTTCTACTGACCCACATGACAGTGAACAAGTAGTGAGAATCTGGTACTCCATTAACAAGTCTCCCCGTCACTTGCTTCTTTCACAGTGTCATTTTCAAACCAATCTTGCAATGTCTGTAGCTTTCTACACCACTGTACTCTGAATTTGATAAATCCACTCTTCTACAGAGCAGGAAACTCTTTAACAACTTTGTACAGACTCTAACGTGACATCGAATAGCAGTATACACCTTGAAAATAGAGTCAGATTGGTTTTTAATACGTTTCACTTGTATTTTAGTTTCTCTCAAAACAGAGTATCACTGATCCGCAATCACTGTAAGATAGCTGACTTCTATGTAATTCTTGTTGCATCACTTCAGAATATAGTATATTAGAAAAAAAATACAGTTCATCAATGAAACAATTTCATTTTGAAAAGTTACTTTACCTGTAAGTTATGGGACAGAAAGAAGGCAACTTAGGTTGTGTTACACAGAAAATGCAGTAACAACTGGAATGCAGTCTCAGAGACTGGAGATTGAGAGGCATGGAATTTTTACTGTTTTACAAAGTAATTTTAGAAGACTCGGAAAGGAATCTGAAAGGATGCAGCACAAAAGTTGCAAGGATCTCACAATGAATTTTCATGGTGGAAAGGTTTAGGTTGAAACACGCTGCCTGTTCAAACTTTCTGGGAGAGAACATGGAGGATCGTAGCTCTTAAAAACGCTGTCAGATAAATCACGTCACCCATGTGACCCACGCAAAACCATTGCCTGCTAAAGCTCCAAAGGCATTAGCACTTAAACAGAGGTTTCCAAAGGCTGAAATCAGTCTCTTTAGTCACTAAATGAAGATTCACTATCAGAACTGTCTTCTGCTTTCCCATCATCTCCCCAGGCAGGCACAGGGGCATCTGGGGTCCTGCAGGCAACAAAAACGTTCCATTGTAAATCCCAGAAAGCAGCTGAGAACACAAGCGACTTAGCATGTCATGCCAATGTCCTTTCACTACAATTGCATGCACTTTATTTCCACAACATTTAACACATTAACCGTTTACAGTTTACAAACTCACACCTTATTGGTATTGCCTCACTTACAAGCGAAAGATAAACACTAGAAATGGTAACTCACTGGACACCAAAACTCTGTAGACATCAGTTTGAATGCACACCTTTGAGGTTATTGGAAATAATGACAGATCACTAAGAAGTGGCAAACATTTGTAGAAAGAGTTGAAAGCAGGCAATACTGATTAATTCATTTTTTTTCAATCTTCAGAGGTTCTACAGCTGAAAGGAACATGCTGTACACCATTAAGCAGTGTAAATAGTACACGAAAAAAATAAGACAGGAAATGAACAATATTGTATCCAACTAAAACTGCAGGGATAATTTAGAGAAGCAAAAAAGAATTACTCAGAGTGGAATTTGGCTAGAACATTGGGTTAAATTTGACATGCAAGAGCAGCCATGGGATTTTTATTGACTATAAATGATCAGACCTCTTGTATTTAGTTTTGAAGAGAATATTTAAGATGGATCTTAATGTGTCAAAACATTTTCTCAGGGAATCTACTGGGAATGAAAGAGAGAGAAACAAGCCATCTAAAGACTAACACTACTGACTGAAGGTGCTGGCTCTCCCTGGAGTCTCCCTCCTAAGTATGTAATGAGTTTGACAATACAAGCAAGACAGCCTGGTAAATTCTGAAACTAAGGTAGAAAATGTACATGCAATTATACTTGGGGAAGGGGAAGAATGTTCTTCACAGAAACTAGCTTCCTGTATGATAGTTAACTGCTCTCTTTCATAAAGCATTACATTTTAAATTAAGCCAGCAATTGTATTATACGCCCCGTTGTTATTTAGCTTGGGGCTACCCCTGTGTGTTATGCCACAGAATTCTCTTCCAACTTTAGTTCCATTTATTGTAATTCCTCTGTTGGAAATCCCTAGGGTAGCTTTAAAGTGTTTCTGTACATTTTGGGTGCAAAAAGGAGAAGTGCATTAAAGAAGTGTAAGACAGCCTTCTCCCTTCCCCCTGCACACCTCTAAAATAAATTAAGAAAGCGTTTGCTTTCTCATGCAAATACCACTTCACAATATTATTCCTTGTTGCCGTGGCAATGACAAAACAGAAGAGCTGTGCAAAGACATGTGATCTGGAGAGTCCAGTGCAAAAACTCTCCCCTAGTAAGGAGAGGAAGATGGCAATGAATTCCTTTAGTTCCTGACAGCAGGACGCTCTCCTGGAATAGTAGACAGGCAAGAGAGGAAGGATAAGAAACAGAAGTTAAAAATAGGTAAACTGGGACCTTCAAACTCTGTAAAAAGTTGAGAAAGGAGCAGTAACAGAAGTAGAAGTAAAACAGCCAAAGGAAGAATTAGCATCTCTGCAGCCACAAAAAACCCGCGCTCAGTCACTGACAAGTAGCTGGGAGAGGCTGCAGTAAGCAACGCAGCATACAGCAATATGCACATTTTCCTAATTTTCACTGGGATTGAGTGAGCAGCCTAAGGAACCTGAAGACCTCAGAGATGTGATGTGAATGGCAAGATACATATAAAAGAAAAAGTCTATGCTATTGAGGCAAGAAAGTAAGAAAATTAAAAGAAAGGTCACCCCTGACTCCTTAAAATATTATGCATTGCCAAACAATTAGCTTTCTTTAACCAGGTAGATTTGCTATACAGTTTTCAAAGCAGTAACATTTTAAAGAAAATCTGCCTAAGCATTACTGTTGCACAGAATCTTTGAAGATGGACTTTGAGACCAAACCCCAAACATATTCCGTGAGCCCCAGTCGACAGTAATAACGTTTTTGTCTTAACCCAAAAGCAGGTTACCCGAAGACCCAAAAGACAATCCAAAAGCACGTACTTTTTAAAAAAAGCTTTTGAAATTTTAACTTATTATCTTTTATCTACTACAAAAATCCATCAAAACATGAAGAAATAGCAACATTTACAGAAAGGTATAGACCACAAATGCAGAGTTAAAAATACAACACATTTAACACACATAAAGTAAACCCATGTTTGATAACCCTGTCTCAGACTTGCACAGGTTCTTACTTGTGTTCTTTTTCTTACTTCTCATTTGATCAGTAAAAATATGAAATGAGGAATAACTACTTTAGGCTTATTTAGACACCAGGAAGTAGCTAGGAAATAAAGTGACTCAACATATGGTGATAATTCAGTTTTCCTATTAGTATTTATTTTATTAAACAAGTTGCTAGTTTCAGAATAAGCCTTCCCAAAATGTAAAAAGACTTCACTGGGAAGGAGAAGCAGACTTTCTAATACATTGTCAGTGTTGGAGAGGACGCAAAAGTGTTTCAAACAGTTTAGTGGCTATAATGTAAGAATGAAAGTTAATATTTTCATCAGTTTAACAAATTCTGTGAAACAGTACAATAAAACTAAATTACAAGTCAAATATAAAACAAGCCTAAAATTCATGCTTATGGCCAAATAGCTCTGAAAATTAGTATCTATTCTCAGTAGTCTTCACATCAGGTTAGCTCAATCAACAGTCACAATTTCGAAATGCTGACTTCAATTTACGCTGTCAATGTTGAAGTCAAGTTGTACACTCCATCTACTGAGGGAATCTGGAAACAACTGTGTTGTGTTGTCCCTCACGCATCCAGCAAAATAAAATAGTTTGTTCTTATTACTCTACAGTGATGACATGTTGTTATTGAAGTGTTGAAAGAAAGTATCTGGGAAAAAACTCATACTCTTAACAGCACAGTGAAAATGGCTACTGATGTATTACTTGATTTCTCATCGCTAAATGCACACTGTCAAATGTTACCTTGTCATTGCTGTATCCTTTTCCTTGAACTGCACCACCTCTCCTTGGCTTGGAAGAAGTCCTTCCATTTCCTCTGAAGTCTGAATGGTAAAGTCCTGCAACTTTCCATTTGGGATGGTGCAGTACCCATCCATTTATATTCCCGTCTCTGTACTTCCTGGACCTTGCCTTGGACTAGACAATACTGAGAAGACAGCTCATACTTGAGATTGCATTCCTCCTCCTTTGGTACTAATGGCCCCCTTCAGACCTATAAAATGCTAAAAATGCCTTTCACAGAAGACTTCAAAACCTGTTTTAATGCTGATCATTTAGATTCACAATACCATAAACAAGCTTTTCTAAGCACACTTTTTTCCAACTTTTTTAAGCACATGGTTGCATTCCAGCCCTGCTGAAAGTTACAAATTACTTACTCGAGAAGATCTGGATTTAGCCCTTCAGAAATCATTTTGTTTCGTATTGCCATTACAGGAACACCCTGTGTAGGAGAAGGAAGAATAATATGAAACTACTGTACACAACCAGGTGAACTAAGTTCCACAGGTTCTTTTAGGCTACACTTTCATACAAATTTATGCATGTCACTTGTTGAATAAGAATGATAAATTCAGTTGCCATCACTATGAACCTAGAAGTGAGAAATGACTGAGATTAAAGGCCCTTTTAATCCCTTCATTTGTGACAAAACATCTAGAGAAAGTCGCAGGGAGACAATCGCGAATGGACAGATACATTTGCAATTCATGCAGACAAAACCAGGAAGCTGAAGTTATGTGTATGGATAAGAATGTGAAGAAAGCACAAAGCAGCACAAAGACAGCGGAGAACAGTTGTGCTAGAAAGATGAAGACTTGGACATGCTGAAGGTATAGCCAAAGAGGGAGGAAAACCAGGAAAGTGCATCTGCTGCTGCTCCAGAAAGGTATCTTAAGGCAGTGCTAAAAATTGGAAAAGTCTTTAAAAAGCATGCAGAAAAAGGCAAACAGGACATGAGAACAGAAACCCAAGTTAAAAGTGATTCCTCTGAGTACAAATGCTTGTACAGTCAGGCTTGAATCTTCTATGACTTGTGGACTGATTTTAGCCAACTATGTACGTGTTAAAAAAATTCCTTCCTTTCACTGCAAGTCCTTCCACAGCTTCTGCACTTTATTTTATTCAGCAACATCTAAACATGCCCTTATCTTGGATCGCGTACCCAAGAACACTGACCCACGTCGTCTTACAAGATAGATTCCAATAAACTGCTCGTATGTTTCCATTAGAGTTGCTCAAAGACAACTTGTTGCTTTGCCATCCCATGTTGCAAACCTTCAGAAACACTACCTGGATCACTGCATGCCAAGATAGGGTCAAAAAAAAGAGGATACAATTTCTGATTTCCAAGGAACAAAGCTACTGGTGGTCTAGGAAAGTCAGGAGAAGCCTCACATCCTAAATGAAAAGTAGCATAGGATTCTTTTGGCACAGGACAAACATCTTTTGTCCAAAGTAAGTAAAATAGTGATAAAATTAAGGGCAGCCATAACTAATGTTCCAGAGAAGCATGTGGACTAGTGACAGTTGCAGCAGCTAACCTGGCAAAGTGAGAGCCAAGCTAGCTGTCTTACTATGTTTTCCTTGTGCAGTTTCACAGCAAGAATCACAATCAAGACTTGTGCATGAAGATCCTGGAATAGCACACAGACCGGTACATAGTTTTAGCAATCTATTATTAGGCTTATTGCCAAAATGTGACTCAAATAGTTGCAAAGTATTAGCTTGTAATAAAGAATTTCTCAGTAATTCACAGCTAATGTACATTACAAAGGGGAAAACATTTGAGTATTTCATGATAGCTTGAAATATTTGCTTATTCTAGTACAGATTTACACACCTGGGACTGCGTGTCTATACACCATCTAGTACCATCAAATGTTTTCTCCCTCGCTTGACTGCTCCTAGGGCTCCTTCCTCCAGCTCAGAAGTCACTGATGAAGTGTTTATGCATCAATTCAAACCAAGTGAAAACAAGATTGAGTCAGATCAGGCAAAGCAGAATTCATATTTGCTTCCAATGAAAGGGAGCTTGGTATATGAACTTCTAAGAATGGATTGGAAACCGTTGTTTTTACGTTCACGCTTGGAGAGAGGTTTATTCGAAAACTGTATGCATCAAAATATGTAAAAAAAAACCCCTCTCAGTACCCTCATATCATAGATTTACAAAATTAATCTGAAGTTTAATCAAAACACCCTTTAACGGTGCATTTTTTTTCTTGAAGGAAAACAAGTAAGATTGTACCTATATATGTTTATAATACAATTAGGGCATTACAATTACTTCACCTTTCATACTTCCGTAAGTTTTAATCCGGAAAATCAGAGCCTTATACTGCAGTGACCCTAAAGCTTACTAAAATAAACCAGACAACTATTTTAAATCTAAACAGTAACTACACTGTTGGGCAATCGCAAGCACAAATACAGGCTGGGCGGAGAATGGATTGAGAGCAGCCCTCAGGAGAAGGAATTGGGGGTGCTGGTTGACAAGCTCAACATGACCCAGCAATGTGTTCCTGCAGCCCAGAGAGCCAACCGTATCCTGGGCTGCATCACAAGAAGGGTGACCAGCAGGTCGAGGGAGGTGATTCTCCCCCTCTGCTCCCCTCTCGTGAGACCCCACCTGCAGTACTGTGTTCAGCTCTGGGGCCCCCAACATAAGGAGGACATGGACCTGCTTGAGCGAGTCCAAAGGAGGGCCGCGAAGCCACAAAGATGATGAGAGGGCTGGAGCACCTCTCCTATGAAGACAGGCTGAGAGAGTTGGGGTTGTTCAGCCTGGAGAAGAG
>JAVKLA010000024.1:22387931-22413734 GCA_034782735.1 Sagittarius serpentarius
AGGGCTGGAGCACCTCTCCTATGAAGACAGGCTGAGAGAGCTGGGGTTGTTCAGCCTGGAGAAGAGAAGGCTCCAGGAAGACCTTATAGCAGCCTGCCAGTACCTACAGGGGGCCTACAGGAAAGCCCAAGAGGCTGTCTGTAGTGACAGAACAAGGGGTAATGGTTTTAAACTGAAAGGGGGTAGATTTAGATCAGATATAAGGAAGAAATTCTTTGCTGTGAGGGTGGTGAGGCACTGGAACAGGTTGCCCAGAGAGGGGGGGATGCCCCATTCCTGGAAGTGTTCAAGGCCAGGTTGGACGGGGCTTTGGGCAACTTGGTCTAGTGGAAGGTGTCCCTGCCCATGGCCGGGGGGTTGGAACTACATGGTCTTTCAGGTGCCTTCCAACCCAAACCATTCTATGATTCTATGATTCTACACTGAGCATACAGGTCCACTGAAATGGCACAGGTGTACTTTTCTAACATAGGAACCAATACTAAATTTCCATTGCATTTGTCTCTGCCCAGTCAAGATTTGAAATAATCCAAATCACTACACATTCAACAGTGTACCCCAGCCCTACTCCCAGCCTGGTCCTGCAGGTCAGGAAATGGGCAGGTCCTGAAGAAGCCACACAGCTAGTAGCAATCTTGTTGCAAAATGGGTTTTGGCTCTCGATAGTGCAGAAGGAGGTCACATACCATCAGTGCTGGCAATTCCTGAAGATCAGTGCACTCTCCATGTTTGGTTTTTATTTCAGTCCTTTAAAGCAAGGATCAATCTTTATCAGGCCAGTCAGTATCTTGGCGTCTATGCAGTCATGTTTGGTGTGTAGAATCAAGTAATAGTATTTGTACTTTAAACATTAAGTTTATCTGAAATTGTGGACTGCTCCTCTCACACTGCCAGCAGAAGCATTCTGAACATTTATGGTAGCAAATACGATATACAATGATATATATTGTTATATATTTTAAAAAATATGAATTTAGTATTCTCAACTGCACTCCATTGAAATGAGTTTGTTACTATTTCACAGAACAGCTATCTTTAGTGTAAAGGAAGTACCTCTTCACAGTGCTGATTCTTAAATACTACAAATATTGTGAGCAATAAAGAAATGATCAGTTCAAATCTTCAGCTAGACACTTAATTTGGGCAAATAAATGACACTAACCAACATACTTGATGAGAAGACAGGTTTGGCAAATACAAAACCACACATTAATTTGTAGTATGTTAGTTTGACTTTCCTATGACACTGTTTACAACTGGCAAAGGAGTCACCAGGAAATGCCAGTACAAAGGATAAACGTGGAAAGTGAGATCTCACTCCTCTAGCAGTCACCAAAAAAAAGTCAAAGTAATTAGACCATCCAGCACTTTCACGTCCACTTTGAAGTCTGGCATTAAATCAATACACTAACATAGTGTTGTGCTCTCTGCTACTACCCCACTGCTAGGCTTTCCAAATGGTTTGTAGTAAGTTACCCATGAAGTGCCAATTTGTGATTCAAATGAAAAATAAGGTCTGGAACATCATCCAAAGTACCAAGCACACCAATTGTAATAACTGCTCTGAAAAGGGAGTGAAACCATGAAGTTAGTTTTAACATAAGCAACATTGTACTATTACTATGACATAGTCATATTTTCCAGAATTATAATATATGTTTTAGAGGAAAATTTCCCCTGACAGCTTGAAAATAAAGAAAGATTCTTTTCTTTGTTTCCAATCTCATTTTTAATTTTGTGGACGTGAAAAAAAGAGCTCTTAAAAAATGTCACCAAGAGTCTCCCATTCACCTTTTCACTCCTTCATTAGTTTTCACACATGTAAATATTGAGATTACATTCATTTATTTCCTATTTCTCTGTAGAACAGCCCACAGATAGAGAGGTAAACAAAACCTTCATCATGAATAACAGGAAACTGAAGTAGTACCAAGTAGTGAAGTAATTCTTTTATCTCTATTTTGAATCCTACAGAAATATCAAATACTCCTGCTCTGGACTACACTAGCAAAGCTGTATTTTGTACTCTACAGCAAAACCAAACTGTAATCATGTCTGTGTGTAGGGAATGACAACAATTCTGCCAGAACAACTACAGTTTTAATGGCATCTTCTGTGAGTCCAGCTAGTATCACTCTGCATTTACACATCTTCACACCTTCAGTTCACAAGTGTATTGGCAGAATTTTGTATAAAGCTGAAGCTATTACAGCAACTTATTTATTAAAGATTTGCTAGAAATACTGTGATGTTATCCTAGCTTAAAAGATTACTGTTGTAATACGTATCTTCAGACATTTAATGTTCACTTACAGCTGTGTGTGACGTTCCACCCAAAAATAATGGAGTACCCAAAGAATGGTAAGAGAACTGACTTACCACTTGCACCATTTTGAGATATCTTGCGTATCTTGGATCCTTGGCTACGGTTCTGACATTTTCTGTTACTACCTCCGTTTTCTGTAACCCTTCTTCATGTATATTGTTCTGCTGTATACAAAGAAGACAACACTTTAATGGTTAGGTAGGCAGACCAGAAGCATGGACAGATTTCAATCAATAAAATCTGTAATTTGAGGGTAAAGCGCAACTCTTCTTCATCAAGATTATTCTGATCTACACTCATAGTATGAGAGAATTCCAAGATGTATGAATACACAAAACCCAGCTCTTTCGTTATTCACTGTTACAAGTGTGACCTTCTACTTTTAGTCACAATTTTAATTTAATGCACAGTTTTTGTAAAAAAAAAAAAAAAAAAAAAAAAAGCCTGTAATAGCCCTGTTAAGTTTGTAGTATTTAATGAATAAAACAGAACTAAATTTAAATGCTCACTTTATAAAAAAATTTTTTTAAAGGATTATATCTATATATCTCCTCTAGTGGTCCAATGCATTTTTTCCTCAAAATATTTATTTGATTCTCTGACAAATGTTTCATACAGATCATATAACTTTTAAACTATAGTTTTTAGTATAAACCATTAAACTAAAGAATAACATAATGAAATCAAAGAATCCTTGACAGTAATTAATTAGAAAAAAAAAAGAAAAATAACAAGAAGCTATAGTACTATTTAAAGGACAACAGAAAACTGCATATTTGCTATTAAACTAACCATCTGAAAGTAGCATTGGAAACCACCTTTCAGGAATATCTGTCCCTACTTTAGCATATGAGGGGAGGAATATTTTAAAGAAAATGAAATAACAGGGAGTCATTCTCTAACATGACTGAAACACGCAATGCTAACTGCCCATTCTGTCTCCCATGTTGCTGGCTGAAAATTAGAGTTACAACCTTTAACAGGCAGGGAAAAGCAGCAGAGTACTCCAGCTATTGCTGCTCCACAGCAACTTCCACCATCGAAAAGAACAAGCAGAGACTGGAATTCAAGATTCCAAGAAAAGAAACTGTAATAGGAAACTGGGGAAAGAAGTCCATCTACAAATGAGCCAGAAAGCCTCACTTAGTGAGGTGGCGATCACAGGATTTAAGTCTGGGTTAAAAAAACAACCAAACACACACACAAAAAAACCCCCCACAAACCCAAGAACAAAAAAAACCCCCAAATTAATTGCAGGGATAGGATCTTAATGTTGATCACTTATAATAAGCTGGCATCATCTGTACATAGATGATAATATTTAGAAAACATTCACTGTAATAACCTCTTTAAAATAAAGTATGCTAGAAACTCCAATTTGAGCTGAAAGCTCACATTCTAAAGGAAGGAGAAAACAATTGGAATTATGAGTCGAACTGTTATTTTCATTCATGACCTTCCCAGTCCCCTGATGTAATTCACATTCATATTTTAGTGTGACTGAAGAAGAGGAAGGAGGCATCTACCATTAGATTTGAGTTAGTTCTAATTATTTAAGACCAGAAACTTGACACAGAGAGGTATATTCTTTCAATGTATTAGTTATGCTTCATTACTTACTCCAGATTGAGGTGATACAGCTGTCTGTTGATCTGTAGTAGATTGTGCCACAGGACCATTTGTAACACTATTCATATTTGCACGGGACTCTTCAAATTTGACATCTTCTAGGCCAGGAATAGAGGCTAACTGAATGTACAAAACATCATCAAATAAGCAATGAGCATATCATACGTTTACGTGTACAATAAAATCTGCAGTATGCTGCTTACCACATATTCTCCGGGTAGGTTTCACATTAGTAAAATTGTAACTTTTTATCACTAGTTTTGGTATTTTGATTGGCAAAAAAAAAAAGAAAAAAGTTTTTCTATTCAGGTGACTCCTACAATAAAAACCCCAAAACACTGCATTGGAGCTTTCACTGTTAACACAGGGTTGCAGTGCAGGAAAGGCTTCAACACCTTCCCCGTGTTTTGCTACTGCACTTACCAACCACACACGAGCTGTGCCATCTTCTCTGCCACTTCCTCTATGGTAAAAGAAACCATGACAAGAACAGCTCTATTACCTAACAGATGGGTGACTGGTTACAGATTTTGCAGTTTTCTATATCTTTCACTCTTTTTTAAGGAACTGCCGAGAGTGGATATTAAATATGTCGCATACCTATTTGAAGAAAATTCTATTTAACATGATTACGAAGAATTCTGCAAAAATTATCAATACTGATCATTCCTAAATATTTTGAAATAAGTAAGAGTTAGTAAGCACTGTTTGTACTACTACAGTATTTTTTTCAAAAAGACCTTAATGAATGGTTTCAAAATGTCCTACCTCTGCTCCCAGAAAAGCCAACTGAAATTGCTTTCATCATTACTGAAAGAAGGACTGGTTAAAACTTTACAGTGGGTGGTTTTTTGGTTTGGGGATTTTTTTTTCTTTTAGCAAATTAAATGATAATATATGACTACAGATTATATCCTTTTGCCATTTTAGCTAAAGAAGATACATCAGATGCATTTGTGTTAGCTTAGCTCCAATTCAGTATCATTTCAGTATCCAAAGGCTTACAAGGCATCTACTCAGCTACTTATACCAGTAGAACACCTTACAGTCCGGTAACACTTACAAAGAAGTTTTGCTTTACAAAGGGCACAAAAATTTCTTATTAGAGTTCGCATGGCAAATGCAATTTCGTACTGCGACCCTGCAAGCTGCATATTTTAATATCGGAAAACTTCTCTCCATTTTCTTAAAACCAAACATTGCAATAAAATCAACAGAAGTAAGCTGCCATATAGTTTAGTTGCCCTTTCAAGATCCAAGTGCTCCTTCCCTGTTCAGTATGCTTAACAGAGACAAACCAAGATTTCCACTATGTGCTGCTGGTTCCTTTCTTCCATATCAACTACATGTTCAAATGTTGCACAATATAAGTGCAAGGCATGCAAAAAGAGAATTTGCCATGTATGTCAGCATTTTGTATTAGCTCCTTTTAATCATTACGAAAACTTATTTGCTCAATTCAGGCTATGAAAAGGAAGCTAGTTCATGTATGTAGGAGGCTGTCACTGTTAGAAGACAAAGTCTGCACACATACAAACCTTTGCATCCAAAATATTGAGTGTTGTTTCAATTTGTTGGATACGGAGAGAGAGTGCTGACAATTTCTAGAATAGAAAACAGTAAGGATGTGAAAACACTCCCCTAGGCACTTGTACACATAAAACAGTTCAGATCTAGCTAAACAAAATCACTTTCATTTTCTACCTGCTGAAGGCAGAGTAGTGTAAATGAGATAACATTATGAAATAAATGAAGCAATGACATTCCTTTTTAGTACAGTAGCTACTGTGGTTCAAATTTTAAATAATCTTACTAGGCAGTTAGTTTTCCCAAACAATGACTGACAGAAATGAAGACAGAGTATGTACACAAGAAAGCCAAAGTAAACAGGGTATTACTTTGGGCAACTGGAGAATAATGGTAGACATATTGTACTCTCGCAGTTACCAAAACACCTTTCTTCAACACTTTTTCTAAATGTGGAAGATGAGAAGATGTGATGTATGTGTATGTAACTGAGCAAATACAAAGTAGAAAAATCTGATAAAGAATAGAGCAGGTGATTGAAAGTCCTATACGGTCAAAATGCACAGTGAACCAGAACTAACCAGAAGCTTTATATGCTCCAGGTGCACCTCAATCAAATTTTGACACTTTTTTTTTTAAAAAAAAAAACAACTTAAGTTTTTCTAAATTACTCTATAAGAACTGTCACTCTTTTAACTAATCACTACCATACTCCACCAGGCCTGTCCAAGTGAAGTTGGCTAGCATGCTGGCTGGCAAATGTGTACCACTCTGACAGCTTTCTGGCATGTTGGCAAGATTCTGCCTGGCTCTGAAGCAGAGCTTTAACACCCTAAGAAAATGGCAGTTCTGCCAATATGCTAGAAAAAGTAAAAAGAGACTGACAGGAGCTAGTCTTTTTGGATAGTGCACTGACTTGTTTACAGATGGTTCTTTGTTCGTGAAGAGGAGTTAGTTCCTATTGAAAGGAACTATGTGCCCTACATGTAGCTGGGGAAAGGAGGGGAAAGATGTATAGAAGACAGTTATATAACTTTATGGGTCAGTTTGACTAGACAGCCAAGAAATTTCGAGTTAAGGATGGTGTCAGCCCTAATTTTGAATTTCTTGGCTTGTGTTGATTTCCACTGGGAACTTTCACATTAAAAACACTTTTGTACTTCATAAATACAAAAAACTTTTCAGGGAGTTTACAAAGCAACTATTTAGTCTGTTGGTTAACAACATGTTTAGGTTAACTAATAACTGTTTTATTAAGCAGACTTCACAGCATTGCTGCCTGCTCAAGATGGCTTTAGATATATGCGTTCTGATTTCCATAGTTCCTATGTAAGAGATAATATTGAGATCATGTGACAACAGAACTCTGGACAACCGACAACAGTATCACCAGACAGTTACACGGGTCTGGCTCTAAACGTCCCTAACAAATAACAGAATTTCTCAGATTACATGGCTTAGTCTAATTGGATTTGACTGCTGCTCCAGCCCTGCTGGCTAGGGCTGTATAGTAGCCT
This sequence comes from Sagittarius serpentarius, assembly GCA_034782735.1. Classification (NCBI taxonomy): domain Eukaryota; kingdom Metazoa; phylum Chordata; class Aves; order Accipitriformes; family Sagittariidae; genus Sagittarius; species Sagittarius serpentarius. Next base: position 22,394,931 of record JAVKLA010000024.1, read on the forward strand.
TTGTTGAATAAACTAGTGAACAGTTACAAAAAAACCACTAATGACAAAAAGGTTAAGCTCAAAGCCACATTAGAAAACTCCCTTTCTACAAGGGAGGAAGCACTCTTGTCCTGTTCAATGGACAATTCTTGTCCTGTCAATCTGGTATATTTCCGCTGACACTAAAGTCACCACAAAAACTTATTAATACTAAATATTTTTATTTTTCTCTTTTTTACAAGACACCAAAATTAACTGCTTCGTGTCCCATACTAATCACCTACCAAAAATACCTTTTTTTCCACATCAAAATTATTTACATTCAGAGTTTAGTGTACCACCCTTTTAAATTAAAAGTGGTTAAATCTGAAAGCAAGTTTTGATGCAATATCCTGGGACACAGATGACGGGGATACTGACTGCCAAAATGGATTCAGTGCCATATGAATATGGCCTTCTTCTTCTGAAACAGGACAATATCCACAGATGGAGCTGCTCCGAACAAATTCCATGTATCAAAAGGTTCACACACTGTGCCAAACACAAAAGTTTAAAGAAACAGGTTTATGTGTGCTATAATCAGCAGTTCATGTGGACATCTTGGGGAAAAAATCTGTCTTAAACACTTACTCAAGAGAAACCTTGAACAGAAATCCCACTACATTTTTTGGTTTAAGCTACCAGTATTATTGCATCAAAAATATTTAAGTGAATGGTTCTTATTTCTAGGATTTTTTTCATTGTACAAATTGACAGTTGGGAAAATAATAAACATACCTCTTCACAAACAGTAGAAAAGCGATTGAGAAACTGCACTGTGTGAACCACAAACTGGTTTAGAAATGCTACCGTTCTTTTTTGCTGAATAGCAGGAACCTGCATTAAATAATATAAGAAAATTAGGTTATACATAGTTGTCAATTCTCACATTTGGATTCACAGACCTGTTAAAAAATGCAAATGTTTTAGAAGAAATTGTTTTAGAAATCTGCCTTAAGTGTGGTTGATATGAAAGCTTACATATATAAACAATTTTTTAATATATATACATACACATGTATACAAATGGTTTTTCACTAAAAATTTACTAACATGACAGTTGAAAAGTTGCAGGATACACAGAAAAGGCAACAAGATCCATGTAAGTGAAGGACTGTTATCTTATTTAAGAAAACACTTTTAGATGAAATTGTGAACATTCCTGAAAATCAGTGTTAAAATTTTTAAAAAACAGAGAGGAAATCAGAATCTTTCCTTCTGAAGCTTAAGAAGGAAAAGCAAACTTGGTCATCCATACAAATACTGAGTTACAACCAACACCATAGCAAAAATAGAGAGTAGACTGCTGTCTCAGTCTTTAGTGGCTACCTACACTTTTTCTTATTTGCAAGCCCAGACTACCCTAAAATTACACTTTAGTGTCACTCCTCCGAGTCAGATCTGATGCACACATGCTTTTCAGACTAAATGTAGAATGTTATGTTTGTCAAAAAGAAGTCTGGTGCTCATAATGTAACAGACAGTTGGCATTTTTATTTAAACTGTTACACAAGACTGGAATGGGGATCATTCACACAAATGTTTATGTATAAAATTATAGTGCCTGAGGGTTAATTACCTTAGACAATTTTTTAAGTCTTAAACTTCACACAGGAAATTACTCTATGGAATTGTAATTGGTTAAAGTGAAGGGCTTACAAGGGAAAAATATTTGCAGCAAAGCTTCAGCTGCACTGAACAACAGTTCGTGAACATAGTGACTCCCTGGTCTTCACCTCTTCTCTGGTCTTCCATTTGCCAACATAGCCATTTACTACACTTTGCCAATCTTAAGACGTTCTGATTTTTTTTGAGACTTCTGTTGCTACTATCTCAAGTTTTCTGTCTGTGCACCTGTATGGCAGAGTTTGCTAAAGTTCAATTCCATCATTCCAAAACTGTCAAACAGTGCTTACGACCTCATCACAAATTCATGGGGTAGCACAGAGGACGGAAGGATCATTGGAGCAATTGGAACCGTCCTATCTTTATGCTCTGTATTTGAGAAACAAAGCTAAAAAGAAGTCTTTGCATCATTAAAAGACATGAATAACCAGCTTTGCATGGGATTTGCCTCACAGTTGCAAGACTGAAATGGCTTAGCCTTTAAATATAACGCTATCACAAAACTTGTAGCAAAACGCCTTTGCAAAAACAGTAAGACCGCACTCCTGGAGACACAGCTTTAGATAAGGCGAACCGCCTTGTCGGCCCGCGCCCCCGCAGCGGGATCTCGGCCGCTGGCAGGAAGGCAGCAGGCGCGGAGGGCCCCGGCTCGGCGGCCCCCAGCACATCACCCCTCAAGCAGCTCTCCCCGCCCCTCGTAGCCGAGGGCCCCGGCTGGCCGAGGGCACCCCGGGGGTCCGGCGAGGCCGCGGCGGGGCTCAGGGGCTCGCCCGACCGCCGGGTCGGGCCGGGAAGCGGAGTGAGGGGACTGGGGCGGGGAGGGGGGGAGGCGAGGGGGAGGGGAGGTCGGGGCTCGCCCAGCACCAGGGCCAGCGCAGCCGCCACCAGGGCAGGACGCGGGACAGCTCCGGGCCCCCGGGCGACCGCAGCCCGTACCTTGGTGAGGTCAATGCCGGAGCCCACAATGGGCAGCCCGTCCTCGTCCATCCCCGAGGGGCCGAGGCGGCGGGGGGAAGAGCAGCCCCGCACCCGCCAACGGCCTCCCGCCGCACCCCGGAAGCGCCCGGCGCTGCGGACCCGACCTCTTGACCTCGGCCCGGAAACAAAACCGCCACTCCGAGCGGCGTGGGGCCTTGCCGGTGGCTCTACGCATGCGCAAGCCTCCTCTTCCCGCACAATGCATCATGGGAAACGCAGTCCGATGGAGGGCGGGAGCCGGAGCGGGCCGCAGCCCGTCCCCCTGCGGAGCGTTGCCCTCCCCACCTCCTCCGGTGGTGCCTCTGTGGCCGGGCAGTGCACAGAGCAAGCCATCGTGGCCAGATGCCCAGAACTTGTGTGGTTTGTTCTGCAAATCGCCCCTGCCAGGCCGGGGTGGGGGGTGCTGCGAGGCGGCTCCCGAGCGTGGTCGCTCCTCACGTCGCATTAGTTCACACCCGTATGGACATCACTCCGCAGCCTCAGGGGAAGGTCCTGGCTAATGCAGGTTGTGAAGACGAAGCATCTTCCCCGGCGGTTAGACATCCAAGTAATGATGAGGAAAGCCTGTGATGAAACTGTTTCTGTGCTTTTGGGCATAATTTGGGAGGCGAAGGGCCACACTTTCAATATGGAGAACAAAAATAACAAGCACTGAATGACCCTGGGATCTTCCGAGAAAGACGGGAGCATGGCTGCAATCATGTTAGGAAAGGTTCCTGCACTTTAATGCTTACGCAAAAGGAAAAAAAAGGGGTATGGTAAATCTAGCTATGGCCTAACATTTTTGTTTTGTTCAGCACTACCTATCCTTTGATCCTCAAGCTCAGGGTGTAAGTAGGTCTATTCCTTTTCAGCCAAGGAGTCTCAGAGGCACCAGGCTCCAAGGGGGAATAGCACGTAGTTTTGCAAATGGTCCTCTGGAAGAATTCCCAAACTGGAAAAAAACCAACCTGGGTTTTTTAATCTTTGAGTGGTTCCTTGTATTATTTTTCTCTACGACAGATTCAAAGGACTGATCAGACCTTTAGAAGTGAGGTCCCAATACGAAGAGAAGTTGAGCCACTCTAACGGCTTGCGTCATCAGAAAGGGTTTCCCATCTCTCTCTTGCTCCCCACTGATGGCTACCTGCACTCATTTTACCATTTGTCAGTTCCAGCACATAGTGATCCCTTCCTTAAGGCAGTTACAATTGCTTCTCTAAGCAGCGTTAGAGGAGGGTCTGTTTTCTGCTTGGTCCACAAGTTGAATCAAATCAGCCAAAGCGTGTGTTAAACACCAGAGCCTGGTAAGCAGGGTTACAGAGTAAGACCTTGCTGGCTTTGGTGGCAAAAATACAGATAACTCTACTACCTTGTGCAACTTCACACACGGCAGTTCAGGAGAACAGCAACAGAAATACTTCTTTGTTGGACATGCACCTGATCTTTTATGTTGTGCTTGATTGAGCTCTACTGGCTGAAACTGATAGGCACAGTGAAAGCTCAGGAACAGGACCCAAACTCCCGGTACTGCCAATTTGTCTACCATCTGTGCTAATAAAATTTTGAATATGATATCTACAGTTACAGTTACGTACAAGAGACTGTGAGCTGAACAGAAAGTATATTTTATCCCGTCTTGTATATTAAATAATCTGGTTTCTGCATCTTCAACAGGTTTTCTATGAGTTAAGACATCTATTCTCTGGGAGGGCCAGACAACTGATTGGGATCAAAGCCATTAAAGAACAAGTCATTAAACATTTGAGGACATGTTGCCTCTATGGAGAGTCAGGAATGGCAACTGCATATAGATTACGCATCTAACCCCCAAGCTGGTTAACTATGAATGAAAGATGAGAAATGACCTTTAAATCCCCAAAGACATGGCTCCGGACAGAGCATCACACACACTTGGCAAGTAAACCCCGACTCAAACAGTACATGGAAATTGCACCTATTGGGTTAGTCCATGGAAACTATCATTGACTCTCAGAATTTATTCTCATGCTAGCCAGGAATAATCAATTCAGAAAAGCATCTATCCTTTGGAAAAGGGATGGGGTGTCAAACTGAACACTGAATTCCCAGTCCTGATGTCTGGGCTAAGTTTTGGAGAATCTAGGTTAAGCAATGAAAAATCCTAGAATGATCATGTGTGCTATGTTTGTTATAACATTGTAACAAAGGATTACCAACAGCTCAACCTATTAAGTAAAACTTCTTCATTTAAATTCTAAGGTTGTATATTACTGGAAGGCAAGACAAATTGGGGTGATTTGGGGTCCTTGTTTACAGCAGTGAATCCAGACAGAGTGTAGTGGAGAAAATATTTGGTGAAAATTCTTCATGGTTACATCTAAATACTGCTACATTTAACAAAAAATCTAAATTGAGAGCAGTTAAGTATCTACCATAGTCTAAGGCTATCAGTAGGAAGCTTCTCATGTGGTAAGATGAATAAAGATGCACTAATTAAATACCTTGAAGATTAGAACTCAAATGTGCTATGCTAATTTTAGTTTAAAATTTAACAGAATTTTCAGTTTACTTCCAAATTATCACAGTTTTCTAAGCATTCTACAAACCCATATATAGAATCCATGGTAGCTGTACACAGAGCAGTTAGATCTACTCAAGTTTACATAAAATTCTCATTTACGTATTGAAACAGCTTTTCTTTGGTTTTATATTTATTACTTTCACAATACATTTATTACTAACCTGCTGTCATACACACATCATTGTTACTCTCTTACTAAAATACTAAAGTCTTTTTGCCCATACTGTTTGAATTATTGAACAACTTGTGTTTCATACTATGTTTTGGAGCAATGCCATGTAGTTGGCGATTTCTGACATCTGCCAAAGGAAGGACGGGGGTTAGCCTACAAGGTTCAGTAGGTTTAATCTAGTTTATAGGAACTGTGCAAATTTTTGTTGGGCAAAGGAGCTGTTTTTTTAAATTATGTAAGTAAATTACCTTGCCACCTTAATTACCTCAAAAAACCCCCCCTAAGCTATATTCAAGGTGAATTCATCTCATTTACCATAAAATGTCCATAATATAAAAGTTTTCCAGGCAATGCTGCAGAAATTTAATAATGTAAATACTTAGTCAAATCTTATCTGAATCTCTTGGTCTGTAAAGCTGGACAAGAAATCTCACAAGAATATGCTCTTCCGTGAACTTTCTGATACTTCCTGCTTTTAAGTTGGCCAAAAATCCTGCATAGAAAAGTGCAACATAGCACTTTTTTTTCCCAGCTGGAATTAGGAAATGCAGGGTATGAAAAGTGAAAAACAAAGTAGAGGAAAAGGATCCAATTTTTTCGAAAACCTCTGAGAAATGTTTTAATTGAACTGGTTTGCTGAACTGGAACTAGTAATGACTGAACCCCCAATAGGAGGATTTATAAAAAATAATTGAATGATAATATCCAGATTTACAGTGTGTATGATTTGAAAATGTATTTTGTACCTGCATCCATACTAGATGATAAATGTCAAATTAAGGAATAAATACTGTACAGTACATAACTGCTGGCTGTTTATACCCTATGTATGTATACATATATATGCAGGCATTTAAAGACACAGTCATGTAGCTCCACGTTTCAGTGAAAGAAAGATTAAAGACTGCTTGTTACTGAAATGCAGTTCAGTTGAACATTAGTATTTTGAAGATGTTAACCTTAGAGATGTTGAGGCTAACTTGGAATGTAAAAGCTGTGTACAGAAAACTGATCAAAGCTTTGTCTTCATCATTACCACAAATATTTTGTCTTGTGATTAGCGTACACTAAAAAGTAGGGGAAACAGCACGGGTTTCAAAGCACTGAAACTGATCTGCGACATACATTTTTACATTGCAGAAAATCACAGCCTCTAGCCCATTGCAAAACAAAACTGCACAAACTGGAAAAAAACTGGCAAGTGCTACTGTAACTTAGTGTTCGTATGCATTTTGTATGCTTATATACTGTTACAGGTCCCAAGACACAATATTCTGTTAGAATCAGCACAGAACTCAAATAGCTATACAATTGAGAGGCAAGTTAAACAGAAACAAAAAGCTGATCCAAAAAAATTTCCAGACATGGCGTCACCTGATCCTCCATAGGGGCAACAGTTGTTTTTACTAAGGTGGTCCAATGAACAGCTGAAAAGGTCAGTGTGGATTAACATTTTTTTGATTTCCCATGGAGTCTTCTAAATCCATGCCTGCAAAGGTATGCTGGCAAAGCTTTCTATATGAAACTGATACTGCCTCAATGATTTTTCCCTCAACTGCATTAAAAAAAAGTCTATCTCAATAAACTAGGTATGTCGGAGTATGTACAAATTTCACAAACAGAAGGTTCAGAGAATTATCAACCCTTGACAGTTAAATAGACTGAGAAATACAAATGTCAGGTGTTATGTACGTTCATTCAAAAAAAAAAGGAAATTAAATGCTAAATGGTTTGCAGTTCTCTGAAAATGGCTCTTCGAGTTTCAATTTTCCAAGTACTGTGCTAAGGCAACATCAGATGATTAACTAATTATTTTGTTCTGTATGGAAGAACATGGAGAACATGCTAAAAACATTAGCTGCTCATTTTTATTTTTTCTAAATAGCCATTTTATACTGGAAAGAAGTAATACGAAAAGCTTTGAACTTGGCAAGATCATTCCACTCCTTCATAAATAGTTTTAAGTAGCCCTTAAAACCACAGTATTAAAAACAAGCATCCTGGCTTCTGAATTAACTACAGAACAAAAGAATCTCTGCCCTCTTGGGTTTTAAGCAATTTTAAATAAAGTCTCAGTCAAAATGCACCTGCACATACCTAACGCAAATTGCCTTTGTCAATATGGGTAGCGAGCATAGTGTATGATATTCTGCATAGCTAGGTGCTATGTAAAGCTTTGCTCTGAGAGTGGACAGAAAAAAAAATGAATCTGCTTCAGTTTCACTACACATCCAAAAGGATAACAGTGCCCCAGTCCAATCCTTCCTCTTGGATGGACAAAGATTTTTAGCTCTGTCTATGAGCCAATTAAACCTCCCATTAAGCCTGTATTCTCTGGTCAAACTATGGATATGAGATGAATAAAGTGCTGTATCTTGAAACATTCTCCGGTCTGCTTATTTTACAGTTTAAGGATACACCAGTCAAGACTGGAACCTATGAGGAACTTTATATTAATCTTCTAGGTAAATTTTGGTGGCAGTTGAAAAGCAAAATTTCTCAAGGATATCAAATGATGAAAAGTAAAATATGGTCTTACTTTTTAAAAGGTGACGGTAATCTCACTTTTTGCTGTACTAATGCTGAACTGGTTGTATGTGTACAGCATAAATAGGGACAAACAAAAAAGTGTTTTAAAATCTCAGTACTGCTAATAGGCATGGCTACGATACCATAAGGAGTTGTTACACTAGCTGAACATCCTGATACCACTTCACTTGCAAAAGCATGCAAAAAGGATACTGAAGACCAGAAGTGTCTCTGTCTTTTACTCTTTCCTCTTTTACTTCATGTCTGGGTCTTGTATGGGAGGAACAAGAAAAACATGCTTCTAGAAAGCAGAATGTCTTTGATTTTCCTGTAAAAGGCTGGAAGTAAAAGGCTGTAAACAGGAAAAAAAAACACATGCTGTTTCACATTCTTGAAGTAAATCCCTCTGTCACCTTATGAGAAATAATACTTCTTAAAATTATTATTCTGATTATACCATTAGCTTCTTCACTGTTACCACTAACTAGTTTATTCATCAGATACATTCACAGACAGCATTCTATGACAGTACATTATTGCATTTCTTTCTTATAAGATAGTGATGGTCGGGAAAGTTAATACAGAGACAGGTGTTCTTTCTGTAGGTACTCTGGACAATTTCCAAGCATTTGAGCTGTGTTAACTGAGCAAGATGGCCAGACTGAGACTGCTGGATACAAAATCTCTTTAAAAAATTTGCTTTTAAAAATTAACTTCACACCAAATACCATGTTAAAAAAGTGTACATTTTATTTTAAGGGAAATAATCAAGTATCAGATGTACGATAACCAATTTTACAAAAGCTCTTGTATTTGCAAGCTAAAAATCAAACACAAATGTTTCATATTTTATTTGTTCCTTTCTTATGTTCTCCAAGTGAATAAATACCAGTACAAAGAGTAAATTCCTTTGTTTTACTAGAAAAGAGACATTATGCTGTAGAGTTGAATATTGAAGGCAAATGCTTATTTTACATTTCCGTTACCCAGAAGAAAATTTTATGATCTCCTCCGACTGCACATAATGGAAGAGTTCTATGCCATGTCAAACCAGATCCTACAGCTGCAGTGCCAGTAAGAATGGGCTTTAAAAAATAAAAGAGAGAGAAATATCAATACAACTTACCATATAAATGATATCTATACCACATATACCAAGTTGCATAGACAAATAAACACCATAGATTTAGCACTCCTTAACAAATACAGTTAATATACAACAGAAATCCAACTGAAAAATGTGATTATTTGCTACTTAGTTCCAGTAGCTACTTGCTACATTTAAGTAAGATACAGTGAAATATTCCACGATAAATTGTTTCAACTATTTTCATTATTAACATTATTATTATTTTAAAGGCATACTTTCTAACTTAGAAACCTTTTTAAATGAAATTACTTCCTTTTCCTCACAACTAGTATGTCAGGAAGTAGTATTTTTACTGTAAGCATTACAAATGTATACTAACTCCAGCAAAACCAAAATATTTCCTATGCTTTGCATTCATTATCTCTGGATATATTTACATTAATGATTTAAAATATAATTAGTGCAAACCTGTAAAATACACAACCAGCTGTTTTTAGCCTCTTTAGAATTAGAAATACTGAAAAATTTATTAAATAACAGGTTAAATGTGTTTTTCTTTCCCTTAGCACTGATAAGGCAAAGCAAAATAAAACATACAGATCAAGAAGCTTTTAAAATAGCAGGTTAAGTGTGGTGTGTTTTTTCTTCCTTAGCAAAGATGACACAAACCAAAATAAAACAGGTAGTCCAAGCATCCAGTCCAAGTCTGGATCGTTTGGGCTAGTTTTTAAGTGTAGCTTTTAACTATTTATGAGCCTGATTTGAAGAGCACAGATGCAATTCCAGTCAACAGCTGAACTCAAAACTTTACCTGGGGATGTCCTAAATGATGAACAAGCAGTTGAGTAGTTGTCTTTCCTGGATATCCAGTGGTTGCAAACAGATTTTCATTCACTCGGGACCACCTATGAATAAAACGAACATATGTTTCAAATAACCCTATCAGACTTTCAGAAGTGCACACAAAGTGGAGTTCTCTTCCTTGTGGTTAACTGCGTGAAGCTGTCAGATACTCCCCTAACACCACAGAAATAAATTCAGAGAAATGGCTTGTAAATGATTCACCACCCACAGCCCCATATGCATGTTGTTGCAAAAAAAGAAAAAAAAATTATGGGAATGTTACACATATATACTAAATGTAGGTCATTCACAAATTTCACAAAGTTATAGACCAGGTCCCCCTAAAAATTATTTAAGGGAGATACAACGAGGTCTCTAAGCTGGTTGCATACACATAGATTATATATAGAGACAAAAACCACAGAACAGAGACAACACATATACCTGAATAATCTGGCTCGATCAACATGCACGGGTCTCTTATCCTGTGGATAACTAAAACAGACATTCAGGGTAAAAACTGTTCTGCAAACAACTACAGCTTATACTGTAAGTACCAAAAGCATGTATCATTTAAACAGTGAAGGGGACACATTGTCTACTGTCTGTGAAGAAGCCAAGGGAAAACCAGAGCATTCCTGCAGCTTATATCTCAGTTTGGATTAGGAAAACTGAAGTGGTTATCCAGATTATTATGGTTCAATAATTATCTATTTATGACTTAGAATGAAGTTTTAACAAACACATAAAATTTACAGTGAGAGGTAAACAGTAGTGAGATGCTCTCAAATGGACAAAAAGACAATGTTGTTTTTAACAGGTAAATATTGATAAAGATGAAACAAAGAGTACCAGGGAATGATCTGTATTGTTTTCATAATTCCTGATGAATGTTCATTTATTTACTGAATAGGTGATATAATACATACTGCATTTAAGTGCTCTATTAGAAAAGTAGCCATATCTCTTCATGTACTACTTAAGAAGAAAATAAAGAAACTTATCTCGTGTATAAAAATACCTGGAGCGAGTGATATCCCAGATTAGCCAATCACTTCCAGCAACTGCTCCAATTTTAAGAGTATTTTTTAAACACCAGTCTGCTGACATCAGCGGTGTTTGTTCACACTCTAGGGAGAGAATGGCCTGCTGTGTAATGAGATCATAGAATCGTATCGTTCCATTCTTCTCCGCTACCATCAGCTGTTAAGAGAAATTAATAGAAAGTTGTAAACTTCACATGTAATGAATCTTAGTATCTTTTCTACTCTATAGGAAACCTAACACACTTTCAAGCAAATATTAATAATATTAAAATAGGTACAATTTTTAACTTTGTACCAGAAAACATTCTCCTGAACACTCTTCCACCAATAAATAAAAAGCACTTTAATCTATACTACTGTCACATTGTTATACATAATGATTACATTATTTTATCTATGTATATCTTTAGATATCTATGTATATAATTTTGGTGCTTAGAAGCACCAGTTGTTGACAATCAAAGCACTCATTGTGCATTTAGAATTGTATAACAAAAAGTTATTCTTTTAAAATTAAAAAGTTCCTGTTCTGAGGACAAAGAACTGCCTGACAGACATAGTGCTGTACAAGGAAACAACAGTATTAATCAGTGTAACTGTAGAATCTGGATTCACGCTTACTGATTTTATACATCTCTTACTTCATCCTCTTAACAGTTTGCAATAGATTTTATCTCAACTTTTTCCATGAAAGCAATATATTCAAGCAGTTGTTTATTAAGTATTGTAGAAAGAGCTTCCTGATTAAATGATGAAAGAGATTTTCTCCATGAGGAGATGATGGTTCCCAGATAGTCATTGGAGTCAAGGAAGGCAAAGAAGCATTAAAAACAATACTCCAATAACATCCAAGTTTGTTTGGAAAAAGCGAGCTGTCACTAAAACATGCTCTTCTGCAAGCTAAAGGACACGGTGCAGTAAGCATTTTGACCTGCAATGAGCTTTTCAGCAACCATCAAGCCTGTGTAAGTTTTACTAGCTTTCTGAAGGGGCTTTTCTTTTAAAAAAACAACTCCTGTGCCTACTCTTTGATAAGGGTCAAAGAAAAGACATGCTAATATGCAAGACTGCTGTAATACTGCAATAGTTTTGGGCAAATCTAGTAATTCTGTTGTGCTAACAAAGTTGTCCAGTAGCAAAGAGTAGCAAACGCATTCAATTGTGATACCACCTGAATCAACAGTTTTCCTAGTTTTCTTAGTAAGGATCGGATATTGAAATTGGTGGAAAGTGTGATGAGAATAGAAATCCTTCTTCCCTATTGCTATGTAAATATTTTCATACCTTATTTGACTGCTTTTCTCTGTTTTCAGTGTGTGTTTTTGTGGTAACCTGAAAAACTTTGTAGCTGCTTAAGGCAGTTACTGATTGGCACAACAGGAATAATAAATACAAGACTGCAAGGACTAGACCATTAATGAAGCTGAATATTTTGGTATATATCAGCTGATTAATCCTCCCCAGTACAATAAACAGATAAGTATAAAATCACATTTATTGATATGTTTTGATTTTTCAGCACATATTTCATATATTCCAAGCAAGAACAACAATAAAAAAATCCCTTGCTAACTTCAAACAGATACTTTTCAAAACTTGGAGTGCTCTATCAGAGTCTATGTTATTGGTGAACTGTGTTACTGGCTGAGAAAAACTTCAACATTTCTCTGGTAACTCTAAGTTAATATGCAATCAGCAAAATAGTTACCAATAACAACTGATGTATGTAATCAAGAAGGAATATTTCTGATGGGAGGAGTGAGGGACTGAAGGTAAAATGATGAGAATGGGAAGGAGAATTCATTTACAGCGACCTCACATTATCTGATCCAACCAATATCCAGTTACAATGTACACCAGCTCCCCAGACTTCAATCTTACTACAGCATCAAAGATTCATAGTTTAGGTAAGTCCACCCTCCTGTTATTTTTAAGGTGGTGAGGGTGAAGAGCTGGAAAACACAACCTTAAAAGCCTCCTCAGGATGCCAACAAACACTCATTCCAGGAGAACGTAAAACAAAATGGGCCTTCTCATTTCCTTCCAAATCCCAGACCCTAAAGCAAAAAAAAAAGCAAAGTATTAAACTATTTATTGCCATTTGACTGCAAATACATTAACTTTCAGTGCCTCAATACATTCACAAAGGAAGTGACCAAATGAAATGGTGTTCGTACTTTATCACTTCAAAAGTCAGTAAAAGCGGTCAGTGCTGAAGGTATATGTATTTTAACATTGATGAACTAGGCAGAGCCTGTTTAAAAGGGCAATATCCAAATAATTTGACAAGTTTAGTTGTCTAGACATGAAATCTAGACTTTATTCCTAAGTCAACACTACAGCCTTTGTACTACACCATAAATAACAGAGACAATACAAAGCAGGAAGGTCTGTGTTGGTCTAGCTGATACAAGCAACCTATAATGAAGTACCAAGCAACTTAAATCATTCACATTACCGTGTAAAGGATAAGACCCGGCACTAAGTATTTTGCTTGTCTAATCTATGGATTTCCATTTTTTCCTGGTAAGACAAGACTGAGTAATGGAAATATAAGAAACTAAAAATGAAGCTAAGGCAAACAAAAGGATCTATGGCAGAGGTAACACTAGCCCACAAAGGGTCTTGGCAAACTTTCAACAAATAAATCACGTGCCAGTTTAATCTTTTCCTTTAGAAGCACCTACAGTAGATATCAAGCAGGTAAAAAAAAAAAAACTAAAAAAATCAACAATATTTGGTCAATACGGACTGAGAGGAAAGCATATGCTGAAACCAAAACTAGGTTAGGTGATGAGTGAGTTTTCTTTGGATGCATTCAATATGAGTGTTAATGAGCCATGAAGCTACTTCGTTTATAAAATGCAACTAAACCAAAACTAAGACTATTTTACCTCACAGCCACTGCTCAACTGCCTCTTTTCCTCCAAAATCAGTAGCCCAGTTGCAGGACAAAGACATCACAGTTTGAACATCAGTCTGAACCACAAGGCTGCATGCTATTCATATGCATTTGCACACCGAAAAATACACATATATCCTTCTTCCCTGGCACGCAAAACCTTAGAAACAGCCAATTTTTTAAGTAGTGTTCTGCCCAGTCTTTTGAGTTAGATGAGTGGCTACATACTATTATTGTTTATTCTAGAGGATTTTTGCTGACTTCCTCCAGACTTTTTCAGTTTATATCTCACCAGGGTGCTTAGAGCCTTATATTTAAGAGATTTCATAAAACTCTTAAATAATACATCATAAGTCTAGACAAAATATATGGGAATAAAGTAAATATATTTAATGAACAATGTTGTTTTCTTATGCCAAACCACAACAGATCAAATATTTGTTCTCCCTCTAGAAAACACAGGGTCTCTAATCTTGAAGAATCAGTGTCCTTACTAAAAAAAGTCAAAACAAAAACCTGACAACTGTTTAAAAAATGAAATATCTACTTGATTAGGTAATTTAGAAACATACAATACTTTCTTCTACTGCCAAAAATTTTGCCTTGTAGATTTGTCCAAGTCAAATCAACACTTTCCATGTGTATTTACTGTGCAGGGAGAAAATTATGATATAACAGAAGATGGTGAATCATTCTGGCCAAAGGAGCATGCCATCATGTTTCCTTCCCTGAAGTGAGGTTATTAGGTGTTGAGACAGAAATTTATTCTTTCTACCTCCCTAACTTTGTTATTTATAAAATGCCAAACTTGTACTTCTTCCTTTGTAAGAATAGTAAGATTGTTAGTAACAAACAGTAGAGGAGGGGGAAAAAAAGCTTAAATGCCCCTCTTATATATTCGTCTTTCTTGATTGATAACAAAGATGGTATCATTTAGTTTTGGAAAAAAAACTCAAACAAACCAGGCAATACATAGTAAAATAGATCCTTGTCTGAGTGTATCAAGTCCATGCTGGTATGGAAGTTTACAATTACATATGTGTTCAATTAACTCTTCAATATTTCTTTGTGACTAACCCAAGTAAAAAATGTGCAAAGACCAAAAATTTAGCCAAACTGAATTTCAGTTACTCAATTACTCAGTAATCATAACCAAATCAGCTACAGATGCTAAAAAAAACCCTCTAGTTTTGTCCACATTCCTATCATGTAAATCAATCCCATTCAAAACACTTGAAACTTTACTAATATTACCATGATTTTATACCAAAGCAAACTAGTGTCTACTTTTCTCCAAACATCGTTATTTTTTGTAACCCTGCAATGCGTCACCCTCTTACTTCTCCTGTTCCCCCTACCAACCACTGTTGTATAGACTTGTTATTGGGCTTGTGGTATTTTTTTGATATTTAAAAAGCTTCCACAATAAATTTAAAGGAGAAAAGTTTGAATGACGACAGTTGAAACAAGGGCCAAAGCCAAATAATGGAAAGCCTCAAAAATAATATGTAATCTGCTCAGTAAATTCATTATTTTTTAAGTAACTAAGGACTAAGAAATTAAATACTGCAGTATAATATAAACTGCTCACAAAATTTAAACTAACACAAAATACAGATAGTCGCAAATGCCGTAAAAGAAAATTCTTGAGATATTAGTACATTTCTCTTGTCACTCACATCCTATGATTAAACAAACAAATGACAACTGCAGTTATCTCAAAGCGCGAAGATCTTCAAACTACATTGGAACAATTGTATGTTGTATGCATGAATATGGATAATGACATGCTGCATATATGCAGTAATTTTATCACACAATGAACTTTTATTAAAATTGGCAAAGTATTCATTAGAACATCTGAAAACCTGTCTTGTGGCAATGGAGATTACCCTTATTTTATATTCTAACTTTCTGAATTCTGAATAATTCTAACTAGACAGCAAAACCAACTCTAACAATAAAAATCATCATTTGCAATAGTAAAAAAACAAAACCATAATGCAACCTTCAGGCATTTCTCAAATCCCCAGAAGATGGAAGTAAAAAAGGGAATTCTTTCAACATAAGGTTTCCAACAATTTTAGTGAGTAGAGTCAGGGCTAGAACAAACTTTGACATCTGATAGCATTCCCAACCACAAAGCATGATCAACTGTACTTGAACCATTACTCACAGATCGCTGTCTGACTTACTCTTAAAAATGCCCACAATGTTTTTGTTGTTTTCTTTGGTTTTTTTTTTAAGTAATATCTAACCTAAATACCCCTTGCTGATGTTTCTTTATATCTCATCAGACATATGCCATGTGTGAGGAAAATCCTATCACTGCTGAAAAGCCTAGAGGACTATAGAGAAGGGAGATAGCCCTGTTACAGAGATCACACAACAAAGTTGAAGAGTGAAGTTGTTCCTCATTGAGCACAAGGAGTGTGGACAGGAAGGTCTCAGAAAAGGAAAATGGAAGTTCAGAGATTAGTTAACCCCGTGGAGAATACAACAAACACTGGCCTTGTCCAGCTCCATACAGAGATGGTTATCAAAGATCTGAAGAGGATACTAGGCAGGGCATGAAAGAACAGAAGGCTGAAGTGGAACTGTAGAAATCCTCTCTAGCTGTTCAGAAGAAAAGGAAGGTGTAATATTTAAGATAATTTCTAGTCACTTATTTTACTGACAAAATAAAGAATTTAAGTTTTTATAAATCAGGTAATGCATTGCCCAACTAACAGTTCACCGCTGCAGAATCTGTAGCGGAATTAGATAGCAGGACTCCCTATACAAGAGTGGTTACATGGGGAGAAAGAGGAAATCCATCTGTGCTGCCTAGCACTAGTCCACCAGGCACAGCCATCTTAAACTATCTCCTGACCCAGCATACAGGTTCCTAAATTTGTGCCTGTAGAGCGTTTCCTTCACTTATTTTTGACCCATGAAATGAAAGCCTTTTCAGAGAGTAAATGTGTAAACACTCTTTCAGAAAGTTGACCCATGTTCACCATTTTCTTTTGGTGGTCAAAGACAATGTCAATGTCATTAAAGAATTAGTAATTAGAATCTTTCAGATTTTGGCATTAAAATCCATGTTACCTCTAGCTTCTTGTAATATCTACTTGGATATGCAAGCATTGATCTATTTTCACTGGTAACTGTGACTCTCATTATCCCCTACAATGTTGGTAGAAGTGGGAGAGGCAGGGGAACTGCACATAGAACATAATCATAGAATTGCCTAGATTGGAAAAGACCTGTAAGATCATCTAGTCCAATCGTTAACCTAGCACTGACAAGTCGCCCAGTAAACCATGTCCCTAAGCACTACATCTACATGACTTTTTAAAACATCCAGGGATGGGGACTCCACCACTGCCCTGGGCAACCCATTCCAATGCCTAATGACCCTTTCAGTAAAGAAATTCTTCCTAATATCCAACCTAAACCTCCCCTGGCACAACTTGAGGCCGTTTCCTCTTGTCCTATCGCTTGTTACTTGGCAGAAGAGACCGACCCCCACCTCTCTACAACCTCCTTCCAGATAGTTGTAGAGAGCAATAAGGTCTCCCTTCAGCCTCCTTTTCTCCCGGCTAAACAATCCCAGTTCCCTCAGCTGCTCTTCTTAAGATTTGTGCTCCAGACCCCTCAGTGTACTACCTCAAGCATCTCAGCTGACTGTTCTTCGCTAATACGAATTTCAGAATGTGCACACTCAGAAATAAGTCCAAGAAATACACACTACTGCTACTGAAATACCCATAAAGTTATCTAAAGTAAAGCCAGAAACTAAGCAGTATTTTTGCAAAAATGTGAAGCTTCTGCTGTATCCTTTCAACCAACGAAAAATTAGCTGTTAGAGCTATCAGCTTATTGTTTGCAATGCAGATGTAAAACTAAGTGTTTCTGTGGTATGACTGTTACTTAGAAACTCAACTACAATTCTGCCAATGACTTTCTAAAACAGAAGGTAACTGCTAAACAAATCTAATGCAATGATTTCTATTTAAAACTATTTATAGGCTAGACTACGTTCTAGGACTGCGTGACCCTTAACGTAAATCATAATGTGTCACACAGGAAATAGCTACCATTTCATCCACATATTTTCAAGACTTCTTAACTAAAGGCCTATTCATCCACACTTAAGACCAGACTGAAATAACATTCCAAACATTTGATTAGAAAAGTGATTTATTTTTATTTTTTTATTTTAAGCTGACTGGTGGCTGTAACAGGAGACCAGTTAATACTCGCGTATTGATTGTGACGTACAACAGAAGTTGTTGGTTAATACTTACATTGTGGCTATAAAGTGTAACAGAAATTGTGTAAGACTACATTTGGGGGACATACAGGGATGCATACAAAAAGCGTGCAAAGTCAAAAGACTAGACTCTTAAAAATAATCCAAGACTCTCCTTTATTTTCATCAATTATAATGGATAACTAGCTTGATAATTGTAATCGGCATACCTCAGAAAGGACAAATATTTTGGTATGACATTTCTTATATTAAGAGACACTGGGGAATTCTATCACACAAACAGATGAAGATAGAACAACATGAAATAAAATACCTTTTTTTAAAATTTTGGCAAAAATCTATAATTGAGTGCACTAGGAATGGGAAGATACAAATAAAATATAATTTTGGAGGCAGGAATAAGTGAGAATGGCAACTTTTCAATATAGCCAAAGACTGAAATATTTATTGAGTTAACAAGGTAAGACTCAAGCGCAACAAGCGCTGGCAACACTTTAAAGAACAAGACAGAAAAAGCCAAATGAGTTACAATTGACTTTCTTTCATACTGTCTGGAGAAAGACCTTGTCCCGGTTTCAGCTGGGATAGAGTTAATTGTCTTCCTAGTAGCTCGTACAGCACTGTGTTTTGGGTTTAGGATGAGAAGAATGTTGATTAACACCCTGACATTTTCAGTTGTTGCTAAGCCGTGTTTAGACTAATTCAAGGACTTTTCAGCTTCTTCTGCCCAGCCAGCAAGAAGGCTGGAGGGGCACAGGAAAGGTGGGAGGGGACACAGCCAGGACAGCTGACCCAAACTG
>JAVKLA010000024.1:22413834-22435609 GCA_034782735.1 Sagittarius serpentarius
GTCACTTTATTGTTGTTATTAGTGTCATTGTTAGTTTCTTCCTTTCTGTTCTGTTAAATTGTTCTTATCTCAACCCATGAGCTTTACCTTTCTTTTTCTGATTCTCTCCCCCATCCCCCTGGGTTGTGGGGAAGTGAGTGAGCAGCTGCGTGATGCTTAGTTGCTGGCTGGGGTTAAACCACAACAGACCTACACAAAATAACTAAGATGTAAGAGTACTATGTAAACAAATACACTACGGATTAAAAACCTCTGAAAACAGATGAAACGCTACAATAAATTTTGAGGCTCTAGTTAATTTAGTTTCCAGTAATATCACACCTTTCCCTGCAATCTTGGTCCAGGGAGCAAAACTAACGTTTTGATGGACTGGCATTTCTGATATGTGCAACAGAGAAAGCTGAACTTGACCGTTACTGATAAATAATTCACAAAATCCTTCTCTACGACGCAACATGAGCAACGGCATAAGTAACTGAACAGAACTCAGGAAGGAATCAAAGAGCAAGTACATTCACAGATAAAGTGGAAGGCAAGTCAACTGTACATTCTTTTATATTACACAAAAAGAGAGGAAAATGATGCAGTTTAAGGAATACTAAAAAAAGAAGGAGGGAGAGAGGGATGGATGAGTCCTTTTCAGCTTTTTAAAGTAAAATTCAATCCAGCACTGGATGACCATAAGAAAGTGCCATGCCGCCATTATTAAGGGCCTGACACTGTCAGTAATCCTTCAGTTCAATGTGAGTATGGAGTATGAGGTTATCAGTTAGATTCAGTTAACTTTTTAACAGTCAGAGGTTAATTTTTAGCATGCATACAATGCTAGTGAGCTTTACCAGGACTGTATTTTGCATGAAATAATGCACGAAACATCAGATAGTGTCAAAAACTACCAACAGCGGAGGGGTGTCTGTTAAGCTCGTGCTGTTTTCCAAACATTTCCTATGGTCTTTTTGCAGAGGCTTCATTAAGTATCAGAATAAAATGATTTGTACATCTGAATCCCTGTAGCCTCCTGTATTGTGTTTCCAAATTGTAATGAAAAAGCTAGCAACATTTTTTTTTTTATTTTTTTTTTAAAAGTGGTGCACAGGGAGTTGCACATATAGTTCTCATTAGCAAAGTGGGGCGTACACATTCCTACAGTTAATGCAAATCATCAAAAAAGTGTGTAATGCTTTATAATTTTAAGGAATTAAATGACATAGTCTTTAAACCTATCATAAAAGTTTTTTTCTTATTCATTAAGCAAGCTCTTATGATAACAAGAAATGGCCAAGCAAATTACTTTAATTACACAGAAATATTATATAGAATTTTGAAACTGAGATATGAAAGGTAGATCATGAAGAAAAAACAACTAGATTTGAAGGAAAATAATTAGATTAAATCCAAGAGGTAATTTAGTTTTCTTTTCTGCCATGGCCAAGTTTGGCTTTCAGTAGAAATGTATATACTAAATTTGACTTTTTTTTTTTACTGTATACACAAGATATTTACTTGTATTTTTTTACTTCCATTATACTCAATATGTTAACACATATGACATAAATAAAACTGAGTCAAATTTTTGTTTAATGTAACAGTAGTTATTTTAGCTATTTCCTCTGTCAGTCTTTTACCATTTTCTTTAGAATTTTGCAATCAAACTTTAAAAATTATTTTATTTTCTTTTTCTATTCTTTAAGAAAGAGGAAATGCATAAAAAAGTGAAATATGCAAAATTTGAAAATTACAATATCCTGCCAAAGATATAAATTAACTAAATGCTTATGAACTGCTTCATCCATCTTGGAACATAGCCATCCTTGGGACAAAATGAAGGAAGTAATATATGATATTTAGGACCCAGGATTTGAATTTTTCATCAACTTTGCAGACATAATTTTTAGCTACAGGAATTTTGATCTTTAATATAAATACAGTTGTGAGTAACTGCAACGTGGTGGGTTTTAAGAGTCTTCCAAAGGTGTCGTCTTTCAGAAAAGCAATTCTTTTTAAGGTTATATTAGTTTTGAGATTCTCAGTGCAGGGAAATGTGTGATTATTAAAGCGTACAGCGTATTTACATACCAACACCTCTTCACTTGTCTATGAATGCACATAACACTTTTCTTCACAACTACATAACATAGATGGCTACTATAATTATTTTTATACGAGAGTATTTTTAATTCAGTTCTCCTTCACAGGTGGGAAAAAGTCTTGTGTTGTGAGACCAGCAAGGCCAACAAAGACTACGTGTAAGAAACAACAAGAATTCCTGAATGACATAGCAGCAATTTAAAGGTCATTGAATATAACCAGTACCTGACTTAAACTGTCTGTCTTCCAACAAAAATGACTGAACCCAGCTCTGAGATGTCACTGTTGCAGCAGCTTGTGGCAAGATTGTTTAGTGAGCACTGAAACTGAAAATCTGAGTTCCTTCGAGATCTCTGCTAAACTTACTACTGAGTGAAAACCAGGGAAGATCTAAACATGTTTGTATATATTCTGTACATACTGAAGCATTTATTAAGACTTAAAAGTGGAACTCCAACAACAGTACCCAAACATTCCAAACTTCATGTTCCTGTACTAATTGTTCTAGAACTTTATTCCAAAGGTATTAACAGATGATGTAACCCAAGAACAATTTCAGGATAGAAACTCAGTACAGACAGAAGAATTATTCCTCTTCTTACATTACCGCTGAAGCAAATTACACAGTAAGTAAGGAATGATTTTGGTAAGTCCCAAGGAATGCATTTTCCATTAGTTTTGAAAGTGTAACCTTTAAATTCAATAAAAAAAGTCTTCATGCTCCACATGCATGAATGGAAAAAATAAGAACTCAAATGGCCAAAAAAAATCCTACTTATTTCCCATGGCTTTTAACCAAAGGCTTTATGGTTTACTGCATAAAATATCTTTCAGAGTTACTAAGTTGAAATCTTGATAGTATACATTAATTATATCATTTTTATTTCCTTTTAATTTAGCATCAATTAGACTACTGGTTTTAAAACAGCTCTCTTTCATCTCAGGAACACTAAGCATTTCATAGAATAAACAAAAAAAGGTCACACATTCAAATAGCTCTTTACTGAATAAGCCCAATACTAGTTTAGATTTAATGAAGAAATCAAGGATAGGAAATAAATCAAAACAAGCTACGAATAAGTCATATATTTCTACTATTCATTCCTAATGATTTTGTTAGGAATATGGACAGGGTGTCTATGAAAAATCTGCCTACTGGTCAAAGTAGTATTTCTGAGTTCCCTAGGGGTGTTAAAATCACAGGCCTTTTAGATTTTCTATTTATGCAGGGTAGAGTAGCTCAACTAGAGCTACTAAACTGTGATTTATACCAGTTGATGATCTACCCTTTACAAAACCTCATACACAGAGTAATCATTCTAAGACCTATTCCCTTCTCTCTTAAGCCATCTTCTACCTGCTAAAGGAAAAATTACCTTTTTCCCCTCTGAGTACTACCTTGTCATTTATATAGGAACTGATATGCTGGTAACCTTAAAGAGCAAATATACGATTCATATAATCAGAGAAAAAATTAAAACAGTTCTTTAACTGAGACAAGTTTTGAATTATCACAGCTATTACAAAGAAAAGTCAAAGATGATGCTTTCTCAAGTCTCTTGCTGCTACTGCAATGACTTGCAAAGCCTGCATAGCTGCCCTCCTGATCTCTCCAACTGTGAGCTGCATTGGAGGGATAAGAATAGCAGCTTTACAGATTCATGTGCACTACTAGAAGAGGAGAATGGGGGACCTTTTGACAACGAAAAACTGTACTACAAAACCTTAACCAGCGTTTTTCAAAGTATTTAACCATGTTTCCCTTTTACTTCCAGTTACAAATAACTAAATATATGGGTTTGAAGCAGCTATAATCATGGTATTATGAGCTGCCAGTACCACTGTATTAGTATGGTACTGTCCGTAGGCTATGTAATCCCACCTCCTAGTAAGGCTAATAAATTGGGGTAGGCAGATAAATTCACATACATATACTGGTTTTAAACTTGACCCATCTGATGACAGAACGGATAGAAAGGGACTGTACAGTTCAGTGCTGAGCTATGCATGTCTTCTCTCTCCTGTTCTCATGTCTTTTATTCCTGTCCCAGCAGGGGAAATTACAGTGTACATAATTCCAAGACTGAACAGTTTTCTTCACCTTGCATCTAGTTAGTTCAAAATGTTGCTTTGAAAAAAACAACCCACAAGTCACAACAAAAAGCCAGTCCACAACCTAGTCAACAAGACTAGTCCACCTGTTCTTTTGTTAGTGGGCTATGAAGGCCCACTAAAAATAAATAAATAAATGCTTATTTATTTAAACAAGCATATAAAGCATACATGCACTGAAAAAGCCAAACACTACTATTTCATTAACGTTTTGAAGAAAATGCATACCTGCAGGTGTGATCATCACTTACACTTGCAACTTCTTGACCTTCTTTGGGAGCAAACACCAGATCGTTAATGTAATCTGAGTGGCCATCAAATGTCTGTCAACCAGAAAAAAGAAATACTTTTACCTTATTGCTGACCGTTCGGTCAGTCCACAATGTATTTAATAGACCCACTAAAGGAAAGATGAACGACTGTTAAGATAAAGCTATCATTTTACATGGAAGGTAAAAGAAGTATTTATCAGTAACGGGAGTTCTTTAAAATATCTAACTCGTGTAGATTCACACTGTAGGTGAAAAGACCCCCACTATTCCTTGTAGTTGCCACAGAGGTCAGCTTGATGCTCTTGCTTGACAGAGATCAGTGAATTGCACCAGAACTTCTTATCCTCCTTTCAACCACTGCATTTTGAAGGTAAAACATAATAAATCTCAGAAAGAAAGAGCAGAATGAGCAGGAAGTGAATGTACACGATTTACGTATCTTAAAGAACTCCAATTATTGGTAAGTAACTTATCTCTGAATAGTAGTTTTTACTAGGGGTTCCTGCAAGCAGCAAGTTTTTTCCTAAAGGAGCAATAAAACAGCCACTTGTCCAGCATATGCCCTTTTCCTGGCAGTCAGCACACAAACTGCCTAAGAGGTTATGTTCAGTAAAGATGGCAGACCAAAAGGCTACCTTTAGGAAAAACAGTGAAAAAAATCTCAGCGAAAGAAGATGAAACAGAAGACTGCACACTGAAGACTTTAAGAAAACCAAAAATGAGGAACAACAGTACAAGCAAAACAAAGCAAGCCACATACCACCTTAGCAATTAAGCACAATTTCTATTAAGCATTTGAGAAGAACAGACAGTGCTTTGTGCTCTCTACTTTATATGGTTTTGTGCTGAAGAGGAAAGAAAATGGGGTATGGTGCACATTCTTCTTTTACTGTGAATTAATAGATCATCCATTCTCAAATAATAGGATATGAGCACTCATGGTGTGAATGTACATGTGAACTGTCACTCAAAAGCAAACATTTACAGTTGTATCAGAAAGCATGAAGTCATTTCAAAGGGAACCTTGTTACTGTGTAATTGTTCTCGCCTGAAGCTTCTTAATCATGACAATTTTATTTCAAAGTACTAAGAATAATCTATCTGTAACAAAAAACAATTTAGCAGCATAGCTTTTCTGAATAAAAGCAAAATCCCAGTTTTAGTAAAAATTAAAAGTTAAGTAATTTTTATATATTTTGAAGGCTTTTCGGCTGTCTTGGCCGTAGTATCAAGACACCTTTTTTTTCTCAACTGTACGAAGTGTTTTGTACTTACCAACAGACACCAGTAATCTTTTGAGGTTTACAGTATCCTCAAAAACCTAAGTTAAATAACTTACACATATTTAGCATTAAGCAAGCATGCACAGCTCACCTCATTTAGGGTCCAGTCAAAGTTTAAAGTACATTCAAATTCATTCACATGGGGGCTAGGTATGAATAAATCATCTCTGGTCTCATTAGAAAATCTGTAGCTAGTTAAGATACCAGTTTGCTCCATCTGAGGATTTACACATATTTTCTTTCATTAACTACATCTATAGTCTTTTTGAGAGAAATCTCCCTTAAAATTTTAAGTTAGGCAAATGACCATGTGTAAGACGTATGTTACTGTTCCATCCTCTTCAGTCCCACTGATTAAGTCTGAAGGCATAGCTGCTCTTGTTTTGCCCAACAACATATCACAAAAAGGAGATGAAAATATCTTCTGGATAATAGCATGACATGGAGAGATTGCAGAGGAAAGCAAGGTCAAATGAAAACAACCAGTTCCACAGTTTTCTGAAAGGAAAACACACTATCTGTTTTCTAAGTGTAGCTATTCTAAGGAACAAATGCAGAACCGATAAAAAAACTCAAACTCTCAAGCGTGCACAATAACTAAATCCCCCTCTTTAAAAATTTTATGAATGTCTCATCAATTCAGTACAGAAACATTTTCAGCAGCCAACCTCATTTTTTCCAATAGCTCATAATTTTATTAAAACCTAGTGGATTATACTAGAACTAATACATCCTAAGATGATGCTAAACTATTTAGACAGAAATGCCAAGTCTTCTGAAAATTTTCAGCATTCTGAATTCAAATATCCTGCCTCATTTTACTTCCACAGTTCTGATGAAATATGCTTTTTATTAAACAAAATGTGAAGCAGAAGAAAGAAGCCACAACTCATTTCCAAATGAAAACCTCAAAAAAAGAGAAAGATTTCATGAAGATCCATCAGTCATATTTTACCTTTTGTTTGTTGTTCTGGGCTTGATCCAACCCATAAATTTTGGATTAGTCGTGTTGACAAAGTAATGGAAAACTCAGTATGCTTCAAGTTCCTTGTTGATAATTACATCAAGACAGTTTTTCCACTGGGAAAACAGAGTAAGATTACTCTGTCTATCCCTCCAGAAGCAACACATACTAATTGTTTACTATGAAAGACAAAATGTTCAGAGATTACATTTTGACTGTAACCACATACTTCCTTCAGCTTTGTTTGCACATTTTGTACCTCTCCTGAAAATCCCATGTGTAAAGTGTGCACTGTACAATGGATCAAAGACTTCCATGTGTTCATTGTGAGTTCAACCGCAGGTTTATGAAATAGCTTTTCTGAGGTATCGATTAACTGTTAGTAAGAAACCACTGTATCAAACTTTCTTGAAAGCCAGCTCAGCATAGCTCACCAAGTATTTATGAACATCTGAGATTTTGCAAATACTAAATCAAAATTAGGTGTTACTTTTTTCTTGACAAGAAGTATATACTACAATGATCGTCCAGGTATAAGAAATTAAGATGATTACCCGGAGAAAGTATTTTCCACACTTTTTGTCAAAAAAACCCAGAAGATAGTCTCAAAGACAACATTTTTACCAATATAAACACACTAGTCCACATTCTTCCTTTTCACTAATGAGTTCTTCACTATTAGGTAAAAATAGGTATTTTTAGCTGGTTTTTGATTATTTTTAACATAAGACCAAGCCTGACCCAGTAACAATATAGATTTTTACTTTTTCCTCAGTCTCAGTACATCCTTAATGAAGTTCTTAGACTGTTGAGTCCAGTGGTGGAGCTGGCATAAACAAAGCTAATAGCTTTACTGTTAAAGTCAAGCCAATACCTCTCATTTGTATTGCATAAGCACCTAATGATCTTTAGTCTTCTGTAGCGTCAACAATGAAGAAGCATCCATGATATCTTCAGCTGACAAAAATCAATTCTACGATCCTTCTGCATTAGACACTAGAGGGGCTTATTCACATCAACTGGAGTTGAGTAGTTAAGATATTGTAATTGCTTGTTTCCTTCTGGGGCAAAATAACTTCTATACTTCTGGTATATACAGCTGTGGCTGTTCAGCCTAAATGCCATATTCTACTGTCCAACACCTGTTGTATTAATGCTCTGTCATCTCTATACTCACTAAGAAACAAGTCCTAAAGGTAGAAGAATCAGTTCTCCAATGAACCTTTTTGTATGAAAAACATTTGTTACCTTAATGGCAATGTAAATGTGGCGTTTCAAATTTATTTCTAGGCATCCAGCCAAAGCTACTGTGTAATAAATTCCCTTAAATTAGAAGTACCTGTTTTAAAGTGTCATTTGTGTTGGTCAGATATCAGAAAAAAATCCTGTCAGAACTGGGAAAACAATAACCCATCACAGAAATTCTATTCTGAAAAAAAAAGCGCTCAGCAGACTGTGCTAGAGTTTCCCCCTTTGCTTCATCATATAAGATGACCAAACATGAAAAAAGGAAATTAAGGGTATGTGCCTGTATGAAGTAACATAAGGAGTATTTTCTTTAAAGAAAAGACATTCTATTTTTTAGTAACATCCATCTTTCCTTGTTACGCCATGCCTTTATTAATTCCAATATCAGTACGGCCACATAAATGACATCTAAAATTCAGTTAGTTTCTGTACGACAAATATCACTGTCTTACTAATATAAATTACCAAACCACAAATGAAAGTATATTATTTTCTCCTTTCTACTCAATACACAACTCTCACCAAGAGGCATTATCATATTCTAAAGCACTAAAAAAGAAGGAACCCTCTCCTGATTTTTTAGTATTAATTAGCCTTGCTTATTCTTGGCTGAGACCTCAACAAAACAAATCCAAACTGGTTAGCACAAACATCTAATCAATATTAGTACTTGGACTGGGACACTGTTTCAAAGGCAGAATTTTGAAGAATATGTATGCATCCAAGCGATAGGAGTGACATGTCTTGCAAACAGAAGAAATCTCCAGAAAACCAATCTTCAGCTTATGAAGTGAAGACAGGATTTAGACCTGGCTTCTTTTCTATCACTGGTTTAAGAACACTACCATCTACACTGAAAGAAGGGGAAGTAAACTTGTATTCAAAGTAGACACTTCCTTTGTCTCTGTCTTAGAAGTAAACAAGTAACAGCCTATGGGCATGTTTAGTGTACCTGTCTGCAGTTATGTACTAAATTCAGTATTCTTTCTTTAAATTTTCTATTGTTTGAAAGCGTTGTATGGCAACTTCCAGTTCCCCATGAAAGAGAAATTACTAAATTTGCTTTTCTTATAGAGCAGTCCAATAACCTATACCAGATAAAATTTTACAGGTCTCTATATAAAGGAACCTTATCCAACATGGTACTTGAAATTCACCTGTAGAACATTATGAGTATATGTTAGATGATCCATAAGCCTCTACTTGCTTTTCTTCAATTTGGTTAAATTGTTACATAAACACTTTTAAATCAAAAGATCATGTAGCTGATAATTACAGTTATTCCCACTTTAAAGACAGAAAGGTATATACACTTGTCCTGGTTTCAGCTGGAATAAAATTAATTTTCTTCTAAATGTGTATCCCAGCATTTGAAGGTCCCACCACCCATTGCTCTCAGTGTACTTTTTAACAATCCATTGTATCGCTCAATTTTCCCGGAGGCTGGTGCATGATAGTGGACGCGATATACCCCCTCAATGCCATGTTCTTTGGCCCAGGTGTCTATGAGGTTGTTTCAGAAATGAGTCCTGTTGTCTGACTCAATTCTTTCTGGGGTGCCATGTTACCATAAGACTTGCTTTTCAAGGCCCAGGATAGTGTTCCGGGTGGTGGCATGGGGCACGGGGTATGTTTCCAGCCATCTGGTGGTTGTTTCCACCATTGTGAGCACATGACACTTGCCTTGGTGGGTTTCTGGGAGTGTGATATAGTCAATCTGGCAGGCCTCCCCATACTTATACTTTGGCCATCATCCTCCATACCACAGAGTTTTTCACTACCTGGATTGCTTGACTGCAGCGCATGTTTCGCATTCATGGTTAACCTGGATATATAAACTGAGGGGAGCTGGCCAGGGGGCACCATGCCTTGAGGATTGGCTGGGCATTGGTCAGCGGGTGGTGAGCAATTGTATTGTGCATCACTTGTTTTGTATATTCAATTATTATTATTAGTAGTATTTTCCCTTCTTTTTCTGTCCTCTTAAACTGCCTTTATCTCAACCCAAAAGTTTTACTTCCCCCCCCCAATTCTCTGCCCCATACCACGGGCAGGGGCGGGGGAGTGAGCAAGTGGCTGTGTGGTGCTCAGCTGCCAGCTGGTGTTAAACCACAACAACAATACAATGATTTTCCCTAGAGATGATGGATATAGGATCTGTCACAGTTCAGTGCTCTATCTCATGCAGTACATGAAGCAAAACGGGACAGCAGGGCAGTTAAAGATTAGACTTCACTAAAACCTAAATTTTTTAAAAATTAGCTTAGCTGCCCTTACCTTAAATTCATTCTTGTCCTGCAGGTCTGAAGTAAATATCCTTAACTTCCTATCAGAAGCCGCAGTACAAAACCTACACTCAACAAACAAAGAAAAGCCCTTCAGTCAATTAACACTGCAATAGTTTTACCAGTTAACACTGCAGTTTCCCTTCAGTTTAAACCTGCAAAGTGACATGCAAAGGAAAATTCAGATTTAAAAAAAACCCAAATGCTTCTATCTTAACTTTTCTGCTTTGGCCACAAGCAGAGTTATAATTGGAACTTATCAATAAAATAGTATGTATCAAGTGCCAAGAATACTTTTTCGTGGAAAGAAACGCAAAACAGTTTATAAAGCTAAATCTGAGTCAACTATCAATTACCCAAAATATCTCTCATAACTGCCATTCAAACTTCCCTTGGAAGAAGTTAAGTGGCAGAGCACAAAAAAGAACCCTCATTATCAATGTTTTAAAATAATGAAACAAATTCATAAACCAATTTCTAACATTTTAAACAAAAGACTGTACAAAAAATGCAGCAGTAAGCAACCGTAATAATTTTCAAGAGGCTTACAAGCTATTCAGAACATTTTAATTCTTAAGTGCATATTTAATAGTCAACTATCTTTCTAGATTTACACCTCAACGGGTCTCACAAATAGCACCTGACCTACTCTTAAACACAGGCCATACTATGCAGACCATTACAAATAGCTTTATAAAGCAGGCCATTACAATAGTCTCATAGTTAGTAAAGTTCTTAAAATAATTCCTTCTTCACAGATGTACAAGGAAAGAACTAACTACATTTTAGGTCCATTAAAATAATGAATAAGGAAAAAAAAAATATTTACTGCTAGTTCACTGGGGGGAAGGGCAAGGGGCACAAGAAGTAGAACAAAAAAACCCTGAAAAAATAATGACTCTAAGAATGAAAAGGTTGTTCTACTGAGTGTTCAGAGATTTCATCAGTGATTTCTAAAGAGTTAGATTTCACCCATAAGCTTTAAACTTAGTCCAATAATAAGCAAATAGGGAAAACAGATAAGAGACATGGATTCATTGTACTCATTTATTATACATACCTTATCTGGGGAGGTAAAGCATCAAGTCGAGTTTCTGGACTCCATGCTATGGCATCAACTCTGATTCCATGATGAAATGTTCTTAGTGTCTTATACTGCATGCCTTCCACTTCTGCATCTTCCTCCTATAGAAATACTGTATTTAGCTAATCCAGAACAACATCTTGATGACTTTTAACAATTCAGATTGATATGAAACATAAAGGCTTTCAAAATTACATGTATCTGGGATCTTTTTAGATTGCAACACCCTCAGAGTGAAGATATGGAATATAAAGAAAGTATTAACTTGAAATATGTAAGTACTTAAAAATAGATGAAGCAATTCCAGTCTCAAGCCAGAGGCCAATGGAGAGCACAAAAATCAGTACTGAGCTACAAAGATGCTGAGCCCGTTCTTTGTACAAGTATTATCTTCACAGATGGAATTAAAGCCACTTAGAACACCATGGTAAGTACACACTGCACTGAGAAGAAGCAATGGGGAAAAAAGCCAGCACATCTTTTAAGCTATCCTCTCTCCAAGTTGTTTTCACACTATGGAAAAATGCTAGTACTTCCAGAACAACATTCTTTAAACAGCACGAGCTAGAACGGTACCCTCTGTCATCTAACATGACCAAAATTACTAACCTGTTTATTCTTCCCACTGGTGAACACACCGGATGGTGGGAAAGATGAAACAAGAGTTGGGGTTGTGGACTCAGTCCATCAGCTGACCTCTAAAAAACTTCTAGAAAAAGTTTTAAAAACACCTAATGGAGCACTTCAAAGGATATTTCTACAAAATTTTCTATATGTCACAATTCTGCTTTAAGGGAAAGAACTGCCCCATGTGTCCTCTGCATAATGTAGAGGCTAGGAAGAACTTAGCTGAGGAAGCATGAAGTTATCGAGAATTTTTCAATAGTTCTTGAAACAAGGAGCAAGAATAGCATTTTCTTCCTCTACTTTGAAATACTCATGACTCCACATGTGGAAGGGAAGGGAGAATATGAAAATTACAGAAAAACTACCTTGTACCAGTGGTTGTCAAAATTTTAATTAGTTTCTTTTCAAGTCCTACAACAGAAACAAGATAGAGGGCAATACAGATGACAATAGATTTTTGGGGTTAGCACTAGGTGCTTTTCAGAAAGTTTCCAACAATAAGACTTTGGGGAATAATAATAAAAAAAGACCAGTTAAGCTGTTATTCATATTAGATAAAGTACAAAAATAATACTGTATAATAGAGGAGTGAATAAAAAAAGCTTAAAAATAGATTCCAAAGATAACAGTTGTCTCCTATTGATTTTCAAGCATCTAGGCAAAAAACCCCACTAATTAAAAAAAATCTTATACAGTATAAAAATAGAGTACAAAAATATACAGTACACAGTATTTTACATTTTAAAAACTTTCATAATATGACTCTAGGTAATTTCAAGTTAAGAAAACATATTTTACTGTTTCTAACAGTCTGTGAGAGAGATCCAATAAAAACATTTGGGAAAGAAAAAAAAAATTAGGCAATTATTTCTACAGTCCTTCCTTAAAAGAAATATCTATAAAATTAACACAGACACTTCAGTTGTAAAGCTGAAAATAGTTGCTGTTTTGCAGGCTAGCGGAAAGCTTTAAAAGATAATTTTATCTAAATAGCAAATGTACATAGAACAAAATATAACTGTGGAAAAAAAGAAGCCAATTACCCTGTGATGATAAAAAACAACGAACAGCAAATATTGTCATTTACTTCTAAAGTTGTGCACTAAAGTTCTCAGACAGCGGTCACATTAGCAAGAGATACTAAACTGGGATTCATCTTCCAGGAGTGCACTCTTGCTTTCTTTGCCATCTGTTCAGGGACTGCAGTGATAGGATGAGAGGTAACGGTTTTAAACTGAAAGAGGGTAGATTTAGATCAGATATAAGGAAGAAATTCTTTACTGTGAGGGTGGTGAGGCACTGGAACGGGTTGCCCAGAGAGGCTGGGTATGCCCCATCCCTGGAAGTATTCAAGGCCAGGCTGGACAGGGCTTTGAGCAACCTGGTCTAGTAGAAGGTGTCCGTGCCCATGGCTGGGGGGTTGGAACTAGATGATCTTTTAAGGTCCCTTCCAACCCAAACCATTCTATGATTCTATTCAAAAGGAACTTTATACCAGCAGGATGGTGATTTATACCAATGTGTATTTTATATATATACTTATATATATGTATATTTTCGTGAAGAACAAATATCCCAGACTTGTTAGTGTAACAAACAAGTAAAACCTTCGCCTAATTGCATGGGGAG
Source organism: Sagittarius serpentarius (assembly GCA_034782735.1). Taxonomy (NCBI): domain Eukaryota; kingdom Metazoa; phylum Chordata; class Aves; order Accipitriformes; family Sagittariidae; genus Sagittarius; species Sagittarius serpentarius. Next base: position 22,427,427 of record JAVKLA010000024.1, read on the forward strand.
GGGAGGGAACAGGAAAGCGACCAGGTTCTTCTGCAGTAGAGGTGCTGGCAAAGTAAGTTTCAGCAAGCAACTAATAAAATCAACAATAACACAAACTAACCTGAAATCTGCATGTCCCAACAACTACATAATTATTGCCACCATATGCAATGAGGGAACATGCATCTCCACTATCAAATGGATTGAATTTTACCACATGCACATAATCTTCACAATCCACTGTGTAAGCAGTGTTTCTAGTAGAATCGTGCTTCATTTTCACTGGACTAAGTCAAGGTATCACAGAAGTGATGTCTTCTTCTGGATGAAAATTTACATTCCTACAGAAAAAGTTTTAAAAAGCATGCATTACTCATTTGTGTGAAGAAAAAACATAAAAGGTATTTGTGGCATAACAAATCAAAATTTCCTATAACACTGTATTTAAGAACAAAAAAGCTGCACTTAAGCTCATTATTTTTAGTTGTAGCATGTAATTTCATCAATCAAAAGATTAACTAACCTAACTAACATACATACAAAACTGTCTCTACAGACTTCAGCAGTAACTGCAGATTTTGTGGTACCACTGGCAACCCAACACCAAGACAAGAAATTAAGTGACTGTACATACCAGAAAAGTCACATACAGAATTTTTAAATTTTCAACCAAGTGACAAGAAATGATACATTACTACCTTCAAATTCTCTTGTATACCTCTTTAAAGACTGAATGTGCCTAACTAAAAGCAGAGTTAATCAAGGCTGCAAAACTGTAAATGAAAATACTGTCATGCATAATATTTAAACAGTTTCATGACTTAAGCGACTCCAAGTGCAGAGCACCTATACTTCTGTGTACCAAAGAACTTGTACTTCACTGTATTCAACCAATTTTCAAGAAAATCAGGTTCCTGTGCAAGAACACAAGAGGCTGAGATACACAACTGATTTCAGAATCACTCCTTTTAGCCCCAGCACAGATTTGACACTAGTTTAAGCCTTTTTGGAAAATCAGACCTTTAATTACACACCATGTGGAAAAACAGCTTTAAATCTTAGACCTTTGACAGATTTTGCTGTGTTAATGATCTGAAGGTTTCAGCATCCAAGACTGAATATTTTGCTTGGGAGCCACCCAGGTTTGACACAGGCATCACTAAGACACAAAGAGGCTCTCCATAGTTGCAATGTTTATTTATTAATTAATACGACAAACCACTAGGTTAACATAAATACTTTACCCATATAAGTTGTATAGCTATGCTCTCAAGGCAAATGCAAATTTTAACCCTATCCACGGTTTTCTTCCTTTAAGGCTTCCCACGAACACAGACTGCCAGACTAGCTTTAAGCGAAAACCCCAAGAATGCTATTAGCTTTATTCCTTAAAGAAACACAGGTAAGCCAACTGAGCTGTGTGGGTGCCCATCAGTTCCCCGCTCCCCCCCCTCCCCCCCCCCGCTTTAACTTCCTACTCCCTCCTTTTCCCTTCAGGGCCCAGCCGCCACTCCCGAGCCAGGCTGCCAGAGACCGTGCCGGTCCCACAGCGCTACCGGTCCTCAGGCAAGGGCGAGGGCCCGGGCTCGCCCGCACAGCGGCTAGGCCGGCCCGGCTCCTGCCTCTGGCCGGGCGAAGCTCCGAGCTCCCCCTTACCTCGGGACGGGACACCCCCCTACCCCCGCCTCACACCCACCTCCGCGCCCCAAATCACCCACCGGCACCGGCACCGCCTCTCCCGCCACCAGCTAGCAGGAGCGGCAACCCTGTGCTTCCGGGTCAACGGCTCCCACTCGCTAATTGGGCAGCTGCGGCGGATTTAAATTTAAGCCGCCGGTGAGGGCCGTTAACGCGTTTTAACCGCTTCGCTGTGTGAACGGTTCTTTTCTCCCGGTCACGCAGGTAGCCCCGCTAGAAAAGCGGGAGTGCGTCAGGCGGGCGGGGAAAGGCTGCGGTTCCTCTCAGGGAGAGGCGGGGGTGCCGCGGCTTCGCCTCGTGCTTGAGGCGGGGGAGCTGGGCCGGGGCGGGGGGGGGGACCCTGAGGCGGCCACAGCCGGGGGTTTTCAGCTGGGGGAGCGGGACGAGGGCGGCGGTAACGGTGATGTTGGCCCTTAAGGTTTAGGATCTGGGGCTTGTTTCGCAGGCTTTTTGGCTTGTTGGGGCTGTTTGGCTAGGCGGTCGCTCCGAGTGACAGGTTTTGTCCTTTGGAAACCGCTCAGAGTGGGGTGAGAGAGAGAAACGTCTCCGGGGGGACGTTTGCCTGCCCCACACTGCCTTGCCCCTGCCTACCTGTCTCGCTCGCTATGGCCCGCATGTCTCGTTCGTGTCAACGTAAAATAACGAAGTAGGTTGTCCTCTTCAGACATTTTGGAGAGTAAGGAATTGCGGTTGCTGTTACTGTCTTGCTTGTTACCTGATGTCTCCTGTTTTCCCTGCGCCTCTTCCATGCTTCGTTTTTCCTGATCGTTGCCAGTCGCCACACTGTGGACTGTGCCTTAGCTAGGTGAAATAACGGGCAAGGTTGGTTTTGTGTTCTGAAAGTAAATGGTATGGGTATTGCTCCTGTACTGTTACTGCCGTGTTAGGGAACTGTGTTTCAGTAAAGAACAACTTTAAAGAAAGCAGATTTTTTAAAGAGGCTCATGTACCTGTGTCTTGGCAAATGCAAGAAAGTGAAAAAGACCAAAGCATGACCAGACCAGAGCTTGCTCTGAACTGAAACTCATTGCCAAAGGAAATGGGGGAGAAAATGACTTATCAAATGAAAAAAAAGAAAAAAAGACTATATCGGTAACAAAAGCATTTAGAGGTGTCTTTGTCAGTAAGCATTAGAAATAGTAAATCTCTTGTTTCCAGGTTTAAAACATTCTGATAGACAGTGGTATGAATGTATAGTGGATGCGGATAGTACAGAAGACACTCTCTGGGGCATTCAAACTGGCTGCTTTCAGAGACAAAAGACTGTCATATTTGTTATAATGCTTATTCTTTTTGTTGGCATAATATACAAGGAGAGTAAGGGGTTTTCATGAAGACATGTCATACACGAGCACTTCTAACCCCATATCTTCGTAGTTGCTCTGTCATAGCTGAGGCGAGTCTCACTAGACTTTTGGTTTGGTGAGAAGATTTTATTCTAGGAAGTTGATCTGCAAGAAGATACAACAAGATTTGCACAGCTTATTGGAAGGTGAAGATGTGCATAGGCCTCTTGCATAGTTATATTCATTTTTATTTCTTTTAATTATTTCTGTCTTCTACTCTAGATAATGTGTGCCTTCCAGCAAAAAATTTTAAACTTGATCAAGTGTTTCAGAAGACAATGGCCTTTATTTTCAAACTCTGAAAGGACTACTGTATGTGGAGCAGACTACATGCTGATGGCATTACAACTGTCAATGGCTGAAGTCAATAAACAGGTTGGCATTCTTTCAGTATGTTCTTGGTACTTAGTACATCTCAAACTTGGTTTACTTTTGGCTTAGGCACCTACTTGAAATGGCTGTTTTGGTCACTTCATTGTTGTTTTAACTGTGGGTCAGATGCAGCAAAGCACTAAAATTAATATGATTAAGTATACTGTTCAGTCAGGGCTTAGAAAAAGAACTGCAAGACAGATGAGGGGATGGAAGTGTTTTAAGTGTATATCTGAGTTCTAAACTTTAATATTAAATACTAGCGTGTTTTTCTTGATCCTGCAAATTCTGTTTATTTCCATCAAATGTTTCTTCTGTGCTGTAGATCAGAGTGGGAGAACTATGGTATTTGGGGTGCATCCTTTTTCTGAGTGCTCCAAAAATGCTTTGGAATGATGTGAGAAGAATGAGTATAAAACTGATTTGGTATAGGCTGCATGAGTTGTGCTTGCAGGAGTCCATTTTTGGCTGCTATTTTTCCTGAGGCTCGTCAAATGAAGACCTATACATAATAAGTTACGCGTGTGAACCCAGTACCAGTAGGAAATATATGGCCTTCTTTGCATATGTACATGAACTGTTTGTCAAATGATGAATGGGAGATGTAACCCTTAAGTGTCTCCCTCAGAAGCACTGTGGCTTGTCACAGCTGGAAGGTTAGGCATCAGCAATCAACTGAAACATACCAAAAACTGTTGCAACATACTGTCAGGCCTTTGCATTTGTCTTGTCTAATGAGAATAATTGCAATAGTCACTCTGCTAATCTAAAGATATCTTTTTAGGTCAATAAGCTTAATTATTGATGAAAACAAATGACTATTTTTGGAAGACTTACCCAAACGCTGCATAGTAAATTAAACACATAGTACAAATTTTTAGTTTAAAAAAACCAACGCACCACAAAAAAAAAATCACACCGAAACCAAACCCCCAAACCAACAAAATACCCCAAACAAACAGAAAACCTGCTTTAGTTTTTGTGCTCCTTGTTGCAATGTGTTGTTTAAAAAAATATCACTTGTACTGGAAGAAGCTTCCATCTTGGAAGAAGTATTTCCAGAACCATTCTTTAACCTGAGTTCATCACTAGAAAAAGCTTTGTAGTCTAAAGTGTGCAAAATGGGGGTATCTCTTGTCTAAACATTAAATATAGAATGGGTCAATTAATTCCTACTGTAATAAACTTTACAGCAGAAATATTAGAATCCCAAGATTTCACATTTGTACTTCATAGAATGTAATATATTCCAGTCAGGATCCCACCGTCCTCACAATGACTGTGTAGGTAAAACTAGAAAATTATTGTGCATCAAAATGAATTCTCAGAGAACTGATTAAGGACAGTAATTCAAAACTACCTGTGGAGGCAATCACTGTTTGTCATGTTTGTTGTGATTCTGAAGGGAGAACTACAAACAGTTTTCCAAAGCCAACTCTGGGAACTGAAATGTGTTACTCTGGATGCCAAAAATTACAGACATGATAAAGATTATATTTTTATGGTTCATTGCTACTTTTTTCTTAACAGCTCAAAAGAAGCTCTTTCTTTCCCCTGGAGGTAACTAGTTTATTCTACTTTCTCCTTTTTTCTCCTCCAGCAAAGATTCCCTTGCTCTAAAAGTATCTTTTCTTTCAGAGATGACCTAACAAAAATTAAAGCAATCCTTTTCAACTCATTTAATTTTGAACTATACTGCTTTTACCTCAAATCTTAAAGACCAAGTGCTCAAAACCTAATTTGTTTTTTCTGATTATACTAGTTGGTCTAATAAGACAAATTAGCAGTATGTATAAACCTTGTCTTGCATATGTGGATTAAAGCTATTTTAGTATTTGCGTGTGCTGCCTCTGAAGTTCAATTTTTTCAGCTGGATGTCCATTTTGATATCTGTAGTGTTGGAGTAAAATATGGCTGGTTTATTTTGTTCAGCACTGAAACTTTAAAATAAGATGCAGAGTATTACAGTTGTAGGCATGTCCCTTGTTAGGCCTCTGATTTAAGTACAATTATTTTGTATTGTTAACATAACACCTGTACAATAGATGTCTATTATGATAAAGTCAATTACTACAAGAAAAATAACTGTACTAACAGGCTATTGACTGGCTGGATTGAAGCAAAAAAAACCCAAAAAACCCAACCTACCAAAACAAACAAGAATCTACTCTCTTTCCTTAGAAGCCTGGACAATTTTAATGCATTTGGTGTTTTAACTGTTATCTGTATTTGCAGTAGAAATGAAAAATAACAAAGCTTTTTGAAGAGCTCAAGAAAAGTTTAAAAGTCTCATAATTTATTAGTCTTAAATCTCACCACGAATAAGGGTAGTAAATAGTGTGATAAACATTGATCAAATAGCAGGGATGAAAGAAAAAAATACATTTACACTTTGAATTCCTCTGAAAATACTGTATGTTGTTGCACGCTTGTAGCCATATGGCATAAAGACAAGTGGCGTATGGTCTGTGGTGAAAGTTAATACCTATTTACCTAGACTGATTAGTATAGCTCTAAAATCTAGGAAAACTTTCAAGAAGAAAAATCTTTCTTAAGGGTTGAAATAGAAATGACAATTTTCAGGTTGAAGTTCAGTTGAGGGTAATTGCTTTACGTTGACTATGTTTGCACCTGTGGATCAGGAGGGGTAGAAGATAGGTTAAGACAAACAATCACTTGTCATTTTCAGACCATGGCTGTTTTAGCTAGTAGTGGGGGAAACCGAGACATCATATAAAACAATTGTTTTAATTCTCAGACTTAATTCTCTGGCTGTTACTTGCCCAGCAATCCTGAAGCTATTGTTCTGGACGTCGTTTACAAATCAGGAACTCCTATGCAGAGTGCAGCAAAAGCACTCTACCTGGCCAAATTTGAAATGAAACGATGTGGAGTTAGTGAGCTTGAAAAAGGTCTGCGTTGTCGTTCTGATTCCATAGATGAATGTGCAGAAGAAGGGGTGGACAGTAAGAAAATCTGTTGGCAGGCAGCTAACTTTAGAGTGGGAGATGACTGCAGACAGAACGTGTTAGCTTTACAAATCATTGATCTCTTCAAGAACAATTTTTAAAAAAAAAATTTATGTAAAAAAAAAAATGTTTTGTACATCTCTCCTATAGCACCATGTTTGTGAGACTGAAGGAGAAAGTGCTTCATTGCTGATTTTAGAAATATATTTTCCCTTTAGAAATTTGTGATTGTCTTTCTGATTCCAGATTAAATCAATTTTGGTGTGTGGTTTAGTTCTATCCTGTGCTTCCACGAGTGCATTTTGCACACTGTCAGAAAAATATTATGTTCTGTTTAGTATCCTGTATTTCTTGAAGTGTTTTCCCAAATCGTCTTATTTCCACGTTGGTAAATAAAGCAAAATGCAAAGTTGTTTTACAGCATTAGTCCCTTAAACTGTTATAGCTGTCTCCCTTTTGGTAATGAGAGGCTCCTGCTAACTTTGTAGCGATTTTATATATGTTGCTTGTAACATATTGTAATGATGCTACCAAGAGACATTGTCTTGGCTGTTCTTCAGTATGATTAATCTTTCACAGAATGGTTGAGGTTGGAAGAGACCTCTAGAGGTTGTCTTGTCCAAACCCCCTCCTCAAGCAGGGCCACCTAGTGCCAGTTCCCTGGGACGATGTCCAGATGGGTTTCAAATGTCTCCAAGGATGGAGATTCCGTAACCTCCTTGAGCAAGCTGTGCCAGTGCTCAATCACCCTCACAGTAAAAAAGTGTTTCCTGATGTTCAGAGGGAACCTCGTGTTGCGTTCAGTTTGTGCCCATTGCCTCTGCTCCTGCCACTGGGCACCTTAAAGTCTGGTTCTATCATCTTTGCACCCTTCCTTCAGATATTTATATACATTGTTGAGATCCTCCGAGCATTCTCTTCTCCAGCTTAAACAGCCCCAGCTTTTTCAGCCTTTCCTCATATGTGAGACACTTCTGTCCCTTAATCATCCTTGTGGATGATTCCTTAGACTTTGTTGGACTCTCTTCAGTACGTCAGTGTGTCTCCTTTGTACTGAGGAGCCCAGAACTGGACACAGTACTCAAATGTGGTCTCACCAGTGCTGAGTAGCCTTCTCTACAAGGGATAAGCTGTTTTCTAAAAAAAAAAAAAAAAAAAAAGTTGAAGTTTTGTAATAAAAACGTTGAAGTAATGAATATTTCATAGGATTTTTAAAAACAAATGGTACACTGAGACTGTTCTACTGTCTTTTCCATACCCTGTATAACCAAATCATAAGTAGTTAAGTTATTGTTTCTTGTATTTTTGTGTTGCCTAACAGCTGGAGTTAACTGTATTAAAACTCTTGCTACTTAAATCTTGAGGTATCCCCTCTAGCTTATCAATAGGGCTTTCTCTTCTCCCATCTCCCCTGCCCCTTCTCTACAGTATTACAGGTTTCTGTTTTGAGGAGTGGAAGGGGAAGCAGGAATGTGGTGGAGTGGAGGTTTTGATGTGTTGGGGTGTTTTTGTTGTCATGTTTGTTGGTTTTTTTTAACCAAAAGTGTGCTCAATTTTCTATCTTGTTTTTGTTACAACTGTAGTTGATAGTCTTGACTTTAGAAAGTAATAGTTTGTTGCTTGGATGAGTACAATTTTTACTTTGTCTGTTTTAGGATCCTACTGTTGCAACTACTAACTGTTCTACTGACCCATATATGCTGTAGCTCTACAGTCCTCTTTAAACAGAGCATACCTCTACTCTGACCCTGGTACTTTTAGCCTTGACACCCCTCACTCCACCCCCCCACCCCCACCCCCCCACCCCCCAAAAAAAAGG
>JAVKLA010000024.1:22435709-22456098 GCA_034782735.1 Sagittarius serpentarius
AGGGGAGATTTAGGTTAGATGTTAGGAGGAAATTCTTTACTCAGAGGGTGGTGAGGCACTGGAACAGGTTGCCCAGAAAGGCTGTGGATGCCCCATCCCTGAAGGTGTTCAAGGCCAGGTTGGATGATGCCCTAGGCAGCCTGATCTAGTGGGTGGCAACCCTGCTCTTGGCAGGGGGGTTGGGCTAGATGATCTTTAAGGTCTCTTCCAACCCAAGCCATTCTATGATTGCACAACTTGAGGGCAATGCCAGACAGCAATACTGCAGTCTAGGAGTATGCCTGAAAATAACAGAACTACAGACAACACCTTGGTAGTGGTTAAGCACAGCACTATTGAACACACATATTCCAAAAGTGGTTAGTGACCATTTTGGGAAAGGCAGAAGAGAACATGATATTGCTGAAATACACATCACTACCTGTTTTTAAAACAATTTTCTGTAAAAATAGAAGCTGCTTTGCTATGTAGTTAGCCCTAGAAAGCTTGCAATACCTACAAAATACTAAAAAATGGTGTCTTTAGGCATGAAATGTTGCTACTGTATTTCAGACATTCTAAGAGTCCAACGAAGCTTAACGTACTGCACTACCAAGAAGTGAAGATGCTTTATAACACTTTATTGTTTGTATGCCTGTGAAACACAATACTTGCAATGTCTGTCATAGAATGGAAGTATGGAACTTTTTGAACTTCCTTAAACTATTAGCCAGTTGGCATATGCTTATGGCAAAACACCACATTATTTTTTTAATTAATTTTAAACCCAGAGACTCTTGACAAATTGACGGTAGAAGTAATAGAATAAACTGTCACAGTGGACACCTGATCATGAAGGTTAATATCTGGAGTGCGATTTTATTTGGATTTAAAATATTTTTGCAGCACTAGTATAAACTTTGCTAATCTCTGCAGGTCCTTGGTCTGGTGAGGAAAGGTTTTGATTTATTAGATATTATATTGAAGTTGTACTTTAACTTAGTACTCCTGGAGGATTTTGTTTCAAAACAAAGTGAGAAAACAACATTTTTTTTTTCTACAACCTACTGCTGTTTTGATCTGTTTAAATTGGGTTATAATATGATTACATGTTTAATTTTTTGAGGGGCTGAAATGGAAAACAAGTGCTTTTCAGAAAACATATATGCCGTTTTAATGTTCTGGTAATATATGGAATAACATGCAAGTTTATAGTGCTGAATTATTGTAACCAATGCACAAACTAGAAAGCAAAAAAGTGCTCTGAAAGTAATATGCATGAGTACTCTCATTTTCACTCCTAGTTCTTTGTCTAGGCAATATCATAATAGTTGGCTTTCAGGACTTCGGAATCATATTTAACCAGGTCTATTGGGAAAGTTGTGCTGAGTATGCTAGAACCTGAAGGAGGGATCTTTTGAGCTGGAACAACTTAAATTATAGAATTGCTCCTGACCTGTTTTTGTATTTAGTTTTGTATTGTTGCTAATGGTGTTTGTAAGTAATTATTTTATCCAGATTAAAGTTGCTTAATGTGAAAATGTCATGAAATAAAACCTTTGCTCTAGACTGGAGTTACCTGCCATTATTGACATGGCAAAGCAAGGCTTGTCACTAAGTTGCAGGACACTTATATCATCTTACAAAATTAATTACATGATCATATAATATGGCTTTTATTTTTACTGCTGTATACTGGGGAATGCTTTAGATACCAGTAGTATGAACTCTGTTTCTTTGGTGAAAACTGGAAAACTTGCTACAGTTGCAAAATTATTTGTTGCATGTATTCTGAGGTTTAACTCAAATAGAAGGACCTCAGCTGAAAAAGGTTAACAGCATCAAGTGAGGACTGGCATGTAGATCAAAGAGCAGGGTGTGGATGAAAATGAGGAGTCTAGTTGTGAAAGAAGAGGGGTGACAGCAAGCAGTAAGGAAGTCACAGATTTCAGGGGAAAGAGGAAGTGGTGGTGGTGAAGTGGCATTGGGAGGATGTAGAGTATGGTAGTATGGAAAGGTCTGCTATAAACATGGCTATGAGAAAACAGAGATTGTGATGGACATTGGATAAGACACCAAGATTTGGGAGCAAGGTGAAAACAGGCACAGAATACAATAGTTATGGGTGTGTAGGGAGACTAGCAACTCCTAGCTAGAGTTTTGGAAAGGCAGAGAACAGTACAGGAGTGAAAGTCCAGGGTCAGTTGTCAAGAGATGAAAATGAAAAACAGGTTAATGAGTAGTTAGCGAATAAAGGACCACATTCTGAATTACAGAGGCCAGAAATATGCATGTAATCCCGCATCCCAAACCCTGTATTTTGTCTCTGTTACCTTTGGCTCAATCTAATTGGTAGAAGAATTCTCTGATACTATGTATTTTCATTTATAAGTAGCATCTTAATGCAATTTTTTTCTTCCTGTGCATAGTTTGGTTTACAGGGATTGAAACTGATTTTCTGGCTTCCTCAGTGTTGCAATCTTCAACCACTGACAATACACTCATGTCCTTTATTGGCAGCTACAAAATACAGGCTCAGATTTCTTGCAGTTCCTTGTATCATAGAATCATAGAATGGCTTGTGTTGGAAGGGACCATCACAGACCATCTAGTCCAACCCCCCCTGCAGTGAGCAGGGACACCTTCAACTTGATCAGGTTGCTCAGAGCCCTGTCCAGCCTGGCCTGGAATGTTCCCAGGGATGGGGCTTCTACCACCTCTCTGGGTAATCTGTTCCAGTGTTTTACCACCCTCATTGTAAAAAATTTCTTCCTTATATCCAATCTAAATCTGCCCTCTTTTAGTTTAAGGCCATTTCCCCTAGTCTTGTACCCCCATGCTGAACTGGAAAACTTAATTAAAATGTCTGATGCTCAGTGAGCTGATTCCTCACCCCCACCACTGCCAACTGTGAATCACTGTTTAAAAAAACAGTACTTCACTGGAAGTAAAAAAGACAATGTCAGGGATTAAACAAATAGGATTATGTCTTGTACTTAATTATTTCTTTCTTAGAATGCAGCGATAACTGCTCTCTCTAGCTTCTTACTGATACAACTGGATGGTGGCTGGCTTGCATCCTACTTCCTTCAGTTACACATCACTTGGTTTGTGACTCAAATAACAGGGCTTTGTCATTTACTTGGTTTGTTTTTAAATTTCTGTGAATTCCAGCTCCACTGTCTGTTCCTATCTGCTGTGACACTTTCACCTTTTTTTTTTGCCATTTGTGCCCTGCTGCCATGCTTGTAACCTCCAACCATGCCAGGTTTGCTAGTAACTTTGGTTCTTTAGTTACTTCTGCTTCATAAATGAGATTACATGTAGCATTATGGACTATACAGTCTCCCTCATTCTTAGTCTCTTCTGTTCTCCACTTTGATGTAAATCCTTTGAAAAAAGTATGATAAACTAATATGTAAATTAAACATGATTTTAGTCATTCCTGTTGATCCATTTTCTGCCTCTGTCCACCAAAGGTCAACAGAGCACTGCTCTTGAGTTGGAAAGAAGAAAGGGACTTCTAACTGTGATACAAGCCTCTTAATTTACTTCGTGATAAATTTTAATTTTCTTTTTTGCCTAGACTAGGAAAAGGTTCTTCAGTTGCTAATAAAATGCTGTCAGTTAGTTTGCTACCCATGTGTTCGTTGTCATTACCCACTTTATCTGCTCTTTTAAATTTACTCTCTGTTAGTCTTTAATTCTGCTGATCTTCTGATAAACTGGAATTCTTTTTTCCTTTTTGGGGATTGGGAAGAAGGCAGGGGACACATGGAATGTAATCTAATAATTTTGACAGGGAGAGTGGGCCAGAAGCTGGGTATAATAAGACCGTAGCCTATACCGCATAGTTAATGTTAGTTATGGTACTAGTAACAGATGTGTGCTTTGCTTTAATGTATTTGTTAAATCTAGGTAGTAACACTATCAATGTTATGCTAAAGTATAACTGTACTAACGCAGGAAGGAAGGCTTTTTTTTTTTTTTTGGACATGGCATATGTTTTCCCAAATTACTGCATGAAGCAAGGTAATAGAGCTACTTTTACTGCCTTTGGGATGTAAATGCCTGCCATGCTGAAAATTATTTCTGCAAATAAATAACTTTATGTAAGCAGTAGTCCTGTGAAAGTCAGCATGTCTTTTGAGTAAAGTTCAATATATATACTTGGTATTTTAAAGATCAGGAAAAAATACTGCATATTAGAATATTCAACTGTAAAGGCAAAGCACTGAAGGAACTTCAGCTATAAGCAAGACCTTATTTATTCTAAACATAGATATTTACATTATAATAGGTTTTTTTAAATATATCTATGCAGCTCATTTTAAAGTTATTTTTAAAGCTATGCTGAATATAAAACATAATATTTTTGGGTTTTTTTCTGTTCTGTTAGCACCATGGAGATTTCACAGTATCACTTAGTGATGTGTTGGAAACTTGGAAATACTTGTTACATGACAAACTGGGATTATCATACGAAAACATGAAAGAACCTGAAAATTATGCTGACGTAAAAGAAGCCTATCATGCCTTCTTAGCAAGAAGCAGTATGTTAGATCTAATAGACATATGTCAGAAGTTCTATGGTCTTGGACTTGTATCTGAAGACGAAAGCATAGCCCCTGTAAGTATTTTGTTTGTTTGATCTGTGATGTTGTTTTGACATATTTTTTATTCCACTTATGGATTTATGACACTTCTAAATATACACAGGAGCTCTGAATTATTCACAAGTTACTTAGCTCTTCTGTTGGGGAAGCAGATGAGTTTGAATTACTAAATCTTTTAAAGAGATCTTAAATTCACTCAAAACTTATTTTCTGTTGTCCTGCTGGATGGGTGGGTGGGTACCACAGCTATTCTTTGAGTATATCACCCTTTGCCTGAAGTGAACAGAACTGGAAAATGCACTGTAGAGATTTGGTAAGACTGGAACAAAGCTTAGTGATTAACACTTGTCATGGAGTTTCGGTTGTATGTTTGCTGTGCTTTAACCCCAGCCAGCAACTAAGCACCAAGCAGCTGCTCGCTCACTCACTTCTCCCTGCTCCCAGTGGAACGGGGAGGAGAACCAAAACCAAGTAAAACTTGTGGGTTGAGATAAGAATGGTTTAATAACTAAACTAAAATATAATAACAACAATAATACTAAAATAATAATAATAGTAATGAAAAGCAATATAACAAAAAGAGAGAGAAATCCCAAGAAAATACTAGTCATACATAATGCAATTGCTCACCACCTGCTTAGCGATGCCCAAGCAGCAATCCACCCATCCCAGCCAACTCCTCCCAGATTATATGATGGGCATGACATCCTATGGTATGGAATATCCCTTTGGCTAGTTCGAGCTATCTGTCCTGGCCATGCTCCCTCCCAGCTTCTTGTGCACCTGCTTGCTGGCAGAGCTTGGGAAACTGAAAAATCCTTAACTGAGGATAAGCACTACTTAGCAACAGCTGAAACATCCCTGCGTTATCAGCATTATTCTCGCACTAAATCTAAAACGCACTCTACCATCTACTAAGAAGAAAATTAACTCTGTCCCAGCTGAAACCAGGACAATGTTGATGTGCAGTCAAAATATTTGTAATGGTTGTCATTTTAAAAATACCACACTCTTAAAAGCAAAAACTTCCATATAATACATGGAGTTCCATGTTAAATTTTTCCAGAAACCAGGAGAGGTTCCACTTCAGCTACTCAGTCAGCAGCTCTGTTGCAGTTTATTGCAGCGCAGATGTTCTTAAAACACTGCATGCAAGGCCATGCTCTAGGCTAGAGAAGTTCTAGTGTGTATTCCACTTTTAGACTATGAAAGTCTATGAAAAATGCATTTCATTAATCTGTGTTATTGGTAGAAGATGTCTATAAGTAGCAATTAAGATAATTTTGAAACACAAACATTCCACATGGTTTTATTTAATTCTGTGCTCTCTAGAGCATGGAAAGGTCAGAAGACAAAGGATATTGATACTGAAAAAATTAATGAATGTTGGATTTAGACGCACATACTTCTAGCTTGTAATGCAAAATAGAGAGGAGTTAATTGTTTGCTTTTACTGCCCACTCTCAGTATTTCAGACTTAAACAAATTACTCTTTATTTCATCTTCAGAATTTGATGTACATTTAATTAGATAGTCATTTTAATATAAGGGAAGCTATATCAGTAACTGAATGTTAATTGAACTGAGGTATATTATGAACATACCATTAATTACTAGTTACAGCATGATTAAAACTGTTTACCTTCCAGCCCTAGTAAGAGTAAAAAGTTTTCTTCATGAAAATGTGGTCAAATATTGGAACAGGTTGCCCAGAGAGGATGTGGAATCTCAACTTTGGAGATAAAAACTTGGCTCAGCATGTCACTGAGCGACCTGGTCAAACTGGTCCAGATTCAAGCATGAGTTTGTACTAGATGATCTCTGTAGGTCCCTTTTAACCTAAATTATTGTATGATTCTATGACAAGTATGCTTGTTCAGAGAACCTACACTCAAACACTCATGTGATATTAGGCACAAAAGAGATTATAAGGAGAGCTGAAGTTCAGGAAGGGCATGGAAACTGTGACTTTTTTTTTTTTCCTTCCTATTTTCATGGGGAAGATAGAGAACTTGGGTAGGTTAATGACCTCTTCCTAAACATAGTATAACATACTGAATGTTCTCCAAAACATAAGCAGCTGCTTTTAGTGCAAGTGTATTACATAACTATTTGAGGTATCTTTCCTAAGTTAATTTGAATCTTACAACTCATTACTAAAAAAGTTGTAATTTTAAAGACTAAAACCAAAAGTAGGTTGTAAGGGCTGCATTAACCTCAAAACACTAGCAAACTTGCCGAGATGTAGTTTCACCAGGTTTTAATACTACTTTTGCTTTCTAATCGTCTTTATATTTAAGTTTATTCTAATCCTGTTACTAAAGGTTCAACTGTTGGAATTTATTTCTGGCGTAATGAACGTACAAGAAAATAATGGTTCTGTTCTTTCTACTCCTTCTACACCAGTCAACAGACAGACCCAGGAGAATGCAAAGGTAAAAATTATTTATCATTTTTGTAATCTTATGTATATATTGAAAAGGTGAAATATAACATAGTTTCCTTTTCCAATTACTGGTATTAAAATGTTTGCTGGTTTAAAAAAACAGAATGTGTATTCAAACTCTGTGTCACTTGAGTATATTGTAGGTATGTGTATGGGGCTAAGTGCAGAGATTTATATTCTGGAATACAGTCCTTTTATGGCAGACACTTGATGTAGACTTAATCTGCCTTGAAACACCAGGGAATAAATTTTTCTACAAGTAGACCATCACTCAAACGTTGCCTTGACTAACAGTTAAAGGATTTGCCTAATGCTGCAAAGTGAAAGTGGTCGGTGAAGTAAACTTCTTTGACTTCATTTTATTAGCTCATACCCCCTTACATGCAGAAGAAATCGGAATAGCCACTGTAGTGGTAGCTGTAGCAAAGCAAGCAAGGTTTGCCTGTCCCAATAGAGGACTTGAGGACCTTCTGGGAATACTGGATTCTTTCCTTTTACCCTTTTAAGCTCTGAAACAAGAATTTCAGAATACTGTATAACAATACTTGAAATACTGGAGCTTTAGTCATTTCCAAACTTGTTTTTCTCATAAGTGGCAATTTCAATTCAATATTTGGGTACAATTCAAAATATTTCTGAACAAGAAAATATATTCTGAACTAAGGTTCTCCCCTAGATAGCACTTCTACCACTAACATAATGGCTTTATTGCTCCTCTGACTTGTGTACTAAAAATATTCCTTGCTCTTTTTTTTCCTTCTCTTAAATCTATCTTTTCAGACTGTCACACGTGTGTGGTTTTTTTTTTAGCTGCCTACATTTGTTGTATACATCCTGTTGAATAAGAAGCAATTCCATAGCAAATATAGGTTTTCTCATTACTTTTCCTTTTGTTAATGGCCCTTTTTTTTTTTTTTGTCTTTGCTTGCAACAAAACTGTAAATTCTTCAGTTCTGGGACTGTTGTTCTTACAGGGTCCGGAACAGTGCTGGAATATAAGCAATTACAATGTTATGTTTTGTTTATGTGGGTGAAGCTGGGTCACAGTTTATGTCCAAACTCAATCGATTAGAGTTTTTGTGACTGAAATCCCCTGGGAGCTCAGGGAAAAATTACAGAATCTGGTGCAGACCTGGCGAGTTTAAAATCTTAGCCTATTTGAAGTTAATGATAAATCCTTATGTGGTTTAATAGTGCTAGTATTTTGCCTTGGGATAGAAAAGAAGTATCTGTGAAGAGGTTTCTAAGTAGAAACTGATAGCCAATTTTGATACCTAGAGATCCAACCCTCAAATGTTTTGTGATTATTCAAGTACAATATATGTAACTTTAACATATTAATCATGCTTGCTTTTGTCAATACTTCCAGAATCCCCATACATAAGGTAACATTTTGAAATTATGCAAGGTGAAATTCTTACTCTTCCAAAAATCATATCAGTACATATCTAGTTACTTTAAAAAAAAAAAAAAGAACATAATTTAGCAGTGGGATGACCAATTTGTGTGATGCTTTCTTTTATAGGTGACAGTCCTGGCAAAGAAGTGTGTGTGTTCATATTTAAGACTGTTGGTGAATTCTAAGGATGATCTGGCATTGGCTCATATTCTAAATATTCCTGATAGAGGACTTGGTAGAGAAGCCTTCACTGACCTAAAACATGCCTCACAGAAGAGAAAAATGTCCATTTTCCTGGTATGTGTGTCAAATGAAACTTGCTGTAGAGCAGAGGCAATGAAATAGCTCTATAAACGTAATTTGTTGCTTTGATTTCATATGCAAGACTGACATTTGCAAGCCAAGTCAAATACCAACATAAACATGGTTTCTAGGTTAAAAAGACTCAACAGAGATTCTGTGTGAAGAAATGGGTGCTCGCTTGGTCATGAGATCTAAAAATGCACAGAAAAATAATTGTGTGCATATTTACCTCTAGAGCTCTAAAATAAGATATCATAAAAACAGGCGTTGAGACTGTTAATCCCAAACAGTGAGAGAAATCCTGAAAAAGTTTACTATCTTAAACATGAATATAAGTGCATACTCATGATCTCACTTCACACTATTTACCAAGATTTCAAAATTTTTAAAGTAATGTTAAAAAGCATAACTTATTGGCGTCGTTTAACCCCAGCCAGCAACTCTGCCTTTGACATGTACACTGGAACAGAGGTCAAAAATGGAAAGGGCAGTATTGCAGTTTTTTCCAGCTTTAACTCAGAATTTGGGGAAGGTAATTATTTCTAGTCATTTGCAGCTTGATCAGTCTTGAAATACTCTTCAAGATGTGATTGCTATGGGACATTCCTGCTGGTTTTATTCTCAAAGGCACAGACCTGGAAGAAAAACCTCAAGACAGTGGTATACTCTTTCCTCAATCCCCTTCTATAGCAATATAAAAAGTTACAGCATCAATGTTCAGTGCTCGCAGAGGCTTGTTGCTAAAGAATCTAGTTTGGTATGTGAGGTGCATTTATACTTACAGTAGTTATAGTCAGCACAGAGCCATCTCAAAAATAATTGGAGTAAGATGAGTAAGAATTCTTTCTCCAAAGAACTGCTGTAGTCTCTCATATTCAAAATAATCAAATTTTGCATGTGCAGTGGCCTCAGTGCAGGCAACAGCAGACCAAGGAAAAACAGTACGGGTATGTAACAGTCACCGAAGCAGCTGCATTCTCAGATTTTTATGGTTGAATAAATATGGAAAATTTGTGAAATCTCAGTTCCAGGATTAATTATTTTAGCTTCTAATGCTCTGTTAACATTGTATAAAAAAAGTATGTGTTTGGACTGGATTTATTACCTTTTCCTCACAGTTGCCAGAGGGGAAACTTCTCTACCGTGTAAAGAAATCTTCTTTTCTGGCATCTGTGTCATGTAGAAATCTTGCAAAGCCAGAATATTTTCCATTGGGAAAGCAAGGTCCTATGAACTGTACTTGATCCACAGGAAATCTTTAGCACAAAGGCAGGAATACTGGCAGGTTTACTTTCTTTGCTAGAGTAATTCCAGTTGTACGCTTTCCAGTCCTAAGAGCTTTATGATTTAGCTGTATAGTCTGAAATTAAAATTTACATGTAGAATTAATATTACTGCATCTGTGTCAAGCGTATTGGATTGTAATCTTTACTTTCACCTTTCTGGAGAACTGCTAAGCTTTTTATTCTGACTGTCGCCTTAAAATTTGAGGAGTTATCCTCTAAGGCGTACTGCTTTTGGGACATCTCTTGTTTTCAGTGTCTTTATAGCATATAAAAATATATGGAAACTTTCAGAATTGTGTACCTGTGACGATAGAAGCCTTAACTGTCATAATTATTTAGCAGCTCTCTGAATGTAAGAGTAGTTTTTGTGAGGTCAGCACAAGCATTTAAACAGTAGCAACAACAAAAAATTCTATTCTATATATGTTAATAAGGTTTTTTCCTAAGCTGTCAAAAGGCCAGTGTAAATATAAAATTAGCTGGGTCACTTTTGCTTTGGCGCTATGGAAGTATTGATCTTGCAAATATTTATGGTGAGATGTACAAAGCTTAAGAGGCATTCTGTTGATTTCAGTTAAATTATTTCTGCTATCAACCAGCTGTTATATGCTGTTTGCAAATCTGTAGAAGAGGATCACTTCAACATGCATACATTTCATGTATGTCTACAGTTTCATATTTCTGAATATTTCTTCTAATAGATGGCAACATCTTTTATCCGAACTGTAGAACTTGGAGGAAGAGGCTGTGCATCTTCATTATTTGATCCTTTAAGAGTCCATGTAAAGGGGCTTTCAAACTTTGTTAATTTTATTGACAAGCTGCAGGAAATTGTTGGTGAAATCTTGAATCCAAGGTAATAGAATTTTTGTTATATTTTTGTCTTGTTAAGCGCCTTTTTTTTGTGTCTCGAGGAGGGGGAATGAAAGAAAATCTGATCATTTACTTATTAAATAACTCAGAGTAAATGTTTATGACTTAAACCTTATTAGGAAATATAAATGCTTACAACTTAAACCCTATTAGAAAATAAAAATATTTGAAAAACAATTGGGGTAAGCTTATAGATTTTTTTAAGATTATTTTTTGTATTAAATTTGTATCAAATTAATGTATGTATGGCTATTTGGTTAGTTTCCTAGTTGTAAATGAACTGTGAAAGACTTCAATCTTGTGGGTCTGGTAAGTACATAAACTAATATGTGCTTTACTTCTTGCTTGTTAATTATTTTTTTTGTTGTTTCATTTTAGATACCCTTATATAAAGGAGTCTTTATTGCTGCTGACAAATGGCAGCATTGTTTATTTAGCCTTTCTTTCCTCTTCTTTTTAACTACATAAGTGAAGCATAAGAATTATTTCTTAGAAAACCTCTGGTGAAGTCATTGATTTTGAATGTTTTTCAAGACCTGAAGTTAGTCTTTTGGGCAGGCGTATAAATGTGACATTAATTAGAGAGAAGTGTAAGTGTAACACAGGAATTTGAATTGGTAAGTACTGGCATTAGTACAGAGAGAAGAGCCATTTTCTTAAGCGTTATAGAAGTTAGTAATTTTTCATTTATAATCAGTAATTTTTTCTATACAAAACTCAGCAAATCAGCTGTAATAGTTCTGTCCTTGATACTGAAGAATCTATTTTAAATTTGAATTGAGTCTAATCTACACAGCTGAAAACAATGTTATAAGCAAACCATAAATGTTATTTAAATTACTGTTCAGATTGCCTTGAAGCTGGAAGTGGGAAGTATTTCTGAAGTTGTTTTGCAGTTTTTGTTTTACTTTTTAATTCTGTTTTTGTTCTTTCATTTCAACATCCTGGATGCTAGAGACATGCTGTCTGTGCTGGTGATTAAAGAAAACGTTTGACTCAACAGCTAATGTATAATTTTTAATTTATTTAAATCATCTGGCAGTACACATTGATAAAAATGAGAAATGTAAAAACATTTATGTGCATCAACTTTTCAGGGTTGAAAGACCACTTTTTCAGGTCTATACAGTTCAGCGAAGTGTAACATAAAATGCTACATTTTGTTAATTACCCTTCTGTTTAAGGCATGTGAGAAAAGTCAAAGTAGAAGAGTTGCTGGGAATTATCAGTTTCTCATTGGGAAAATTCTCTAGAACTTGGAAATTCTTTTCAGCATTCAGCTATTTATTCTGTTGCTTTCTTTGCTGTACCTGCTGTCCCATTTATTCTGGGGTATAAATCTCGTTAACGTCAGATTCTGGCGTGTTCATTAGATTGCACATATACATGTAGGTGGTGTTGGTTGTATCACTGACCAAGAATGGAAGCTAGCTGTACTGTGGTGTTTCTACTATCTCTTATACTCTATATAGGCTTTATAACCTCACAATGTAAAATACTACTGGTTTTATGTATGTATGTATATAGGAGCTCAGTGCTTATCGAAATATACCAATTAGTTGGCTGTCTTTTGAAAGAATCTTCATTAGTATGCTGAAGTTCTCAAATATTATAGGACTAGTATATAGCTTAGAAACTGTAAGGGTCACAACATGGGTGAATGAAAAGATATTTTCCTTAAGTGTTTGGTAAGCCACATGAGCAAGGACCATCTGTATGCCCTGCCTGTGATGTGACGGTTATTATGACTTCCAGAAGATGCAGGTTTACGCAAGAAATTTCTCTAGTTCTTTTATTACTGCAATCTAAAGAGCAGAGGGAAGAAAGCAGCAATGGAGCAAAAGTTTGTTGGTCAATCTCTACAAGCCTGCTGAGAAATCTAAGAGCAAACTGGACAACCTATCTGTGGTATTGCTGTTTCTCTGATGTAGAGATTAGCCAAGCTGCAAAAAACAGTTCTCGATATTTGCTATGCCACAAGAAAAATGCAGTAATTTTGGTTGTTTACTTAATGATTAGAACACTGTTATTTCAGTTTCATCTTGTTACAGTGGACATCTCATGAAACTTGAACTTGCACAAAATACAAAGTAGCCAAATAAATGCTGGGTCATTGTGGAACACAAGTTGAAAAGAGGCTTTCTTCATCTGCCTGAGCCAAGTTACTTTGCTTTGGAAACCTAGAAACCGAATTGAAGATGTTGGACTGTGATGGGATGTGCTTAAGACTATTTTGAACATAGTAGGAGATATGGTGCAACCAGGTATCTACCAACCTATGGAGAATAACAAAAATGTGTTTCTCATCCCCAAGTCATTCGACTAAAAGTGAACAGGAGATGAGATGAGATGAGGGAAGGGAAAGCTGTCAGAGTGGAAATTTAATGAAAATATGATTTGATTCAAATATGGCATGAAGTCTAAGCAGCCCTGATAGCAGGAGAAATAGAAAGATATATATTGAACTTTGGTAGTTTCAAGGTGTATTCACTGAGCAGAATGAACATTCTTACAAATCTCTGGGATTTTGAAAAAGTTCAAGCTTGCCTCTCCTCGTTCTCTCGAAGCCTAAGATTAGAAGAAATCACTAATCTTTCAAGAATCAGTAGCGTGAACATTTCTTAAAGTTTGGGGATGCTGTAAAACTTGTAACACCAAAACTATTTACAGATTCTGTAAATATAAGACTTGGACAATGTTTATGCAGTAGAGAGCTTGCATGTTCTACTTTTTGTGCCTGTTTCTTGATGAGAAACATATCAATGTTGTATTTGTCAGTGAAGTGGACGATTATTATACACCTGAGGATCTGGAAACTCTTTTCTGTTGGTATAAATGAGAAAGTGCAGTACTAATCCATCATTCTGGAAATGCTTGTCTTTTAGGCCAGACGATGCTTCTTGTGTCTGGAAAGAACTTACTTATTCTATTTCTGGAATGACTTTTTTCAAGTTCATAAAACAGGTGTGTGACTTAAAACTGAACAATGGAAAGGCATTTGTCTTATTGCTTCATATAGAGATGTGTGTGTGTGTGTATACATGTCTTTATACTTCAAAAGCCCCCACTGATTTTGTAGAGTGGCAAAGTTGGGCAATGGGCAGTAAATTTTCTTCTTGGAACGGACCCTGACTTCGCCGCAGGCAGTGACCACTAGGTGACACCCTTGCACAGCTCACATTGGTAGCTGGTTAAAGTCAGCTGTGTTCTTTCATTGAACACATTTGAGTGAGTGTAATGCTTTGGAGTGTGTCTTCATTTCAGGTCCATGAGCGGTCTTGTACACTCAGTTGTAGAATTTACACAGCTTGACTTGATCATGCACGTGGATTAGTGTATTGAGCTTTCCCTTCACAGGGAAACTGCTATTTCTTATGTGTTGCCTTGGTGAAGCTGTGATTGCATCTGGAGATGCAGTAGTATTTTGGGAGAGAAAGCATATGAGACTTTATCTGGTCTTGTGCTGAATGTTTGAGTTAATTGGATAGCGTTCATAGAGCCCTGGAGTTTTGTGTTCTAAAGTTGCTGGAAAGTTGTGCAAGCATGTGTAAAACATTGTCTATAGGACTCCTTAAGCTTAGGATCATAGAATGATTCAGGCTGGAAGGAACATCAGGAAGTTTTTGTTCCAACATCCTGCTCAAAGCAGGGTCAATTGTGGGGTCAGCCTAGGTTAATCAGGGCTTTATCCAGTCAAGCTTTGTGCAGTCTCTGTCCTTGGAGATTTTCAATGTCCCTCTTGGCAACCTGTTCCATGGCTTGAGTGTTCTTGTGGTAAAAAGTTTTTTCCTTATATCGAGTTTGGACCTCTCTTGTTTCAAGTTATGCCTGTTGTCTCTTTTCCTTCTATTAACTGCCAACATGAGGAGCCTGGCTTGGTTAGCTTCTTGTAGGTATTGGAAAGCTGTTCGTAGATCCCCCTGAAGCCTTCTCTTCTCCAGACTGAACAAGCTGTTCCCTTAGCTGCTTCTCACAGGGCATGTCTCCCTGACCAGCTTGGCAGACCTCTGCTGAACTTGCTCCAGTTTATCAGTGTCTTTCCTGGACTGGGGGCCCCAAAACTGGATGCAGTATTCTAAAATTGGTCCAACGAGTGCTGATTAGAGAGGGATAATCACATTCCTCAGACTACTGGCTATGCTACTGTTGATGCAGCCAAGGATACTGTTGGCCTTCTTTGCTGCCAAGGCACACTCCTGGCTTATGGTTAGCTTGCTGAATGTGCACCAAGACTCCCAGGTTCTTTTACATATAGCTGCTCCCCAGCCTGTATCATTGCAAGGGGTTATCCCTTTCCAAGACTGCATGTCCTGTTGAATTTCATATGGTTGTTGTCAGCCCATTCCTCCCATCTGTTTAGGTATCTCTGCATGGCAGCTCTTCCCTCAAGCATGTTGACTGTTCCATCAAATTTGTTGTCATCTGCAAAATTGATGAGCTTGTATTTTATCACTGAGTAACTGCCAAAGACATTTAAAAGAAAAAAACAGGTTCCAGGATAGGCCTCTATAGCACTCTATTTGTTACTGGCCTCTAGATACAGTACAATATGTTTACTACCTTCTAAGCCTGATCGTCCAACCAATTTTTAACTCATCTAGTTGTCCATTCATCCAGACTGTAACATCCAAACTTGTATGTTAAGAGAATTTTCCAACAGTGTGGAAAGCCTTGCTACAATCAAGGTAAATGTTATCTACCATTCTCCCCTGGTCTGCAAAGCCAGTCACTTTATTATAGGAGGCGAACAGACTGGTGAGGCATAATAATTTACACTTGATAAATCTATGCTTACAGTTACCAGCCAGCACCTAATCATTCACATGAGCAGAAATGTTTTCTCAGAGGACATTTTGAATTATTTTCTCAGGGAACCAAGTGAGGCAACTGAGCCTGTGGTTCCCCAAACTGTCCTTTTGGTCTTTTTCACAAACATTTGTGTTTGTTCATTTGTCAGGGACTTCCCCTGATCACCATGAATTTTCAAAGATGGTATAGAATGGCTGTATGAGGACATCAGCCAGGTCTATTAGTGCTCTTCAATGCAGCTCATTTGGTTCTATGAACTTATACAGGCTCAGTTCTGTCAAGGAAACCCTGACTTGATCCTTATGTACTGCTGGCAGTTCTCTGAAAACCATCTCTAATCAGAGGCCTGGGAGACCATGTTGGTGAAGACTGAGGCAAAGAAGGCATTGAGTACCTCAGTTTCATCTGTGTCCACTGCTGCAAAATCTCATGCCTTTCAGCAAAGATCCCTCATTTTCTTTGTTCAGCCTTTTAACACAAAAGCAGTAGGTGAACCTACTTTAACATTCCTCACAAGTCTCAGCTCCAGCTGAGCTTTGGCTTTCCTCACAACATCTCTAAATGCCCGGGCAATGTTTCTAGATTATTTCTTCATAACCTGTCAGTTCTTCATCATCCTGTGTAAAGCCATTTTCCATTGAAGCGCTCTCATCAGTTCACTATTTAGCCAAGCTGATCTACTGATATTTCCACGTGTTTTTCTGAATTTTGTGATGGACTGTTCTTGTGCTTGTAATACGCTGTCATTAATAACATGCTAGCTTTCCTGAGCACCTTTGCCTCTTAGAACTTTCTCACATGGGATTCCATGTACCAGTTCACTAAATAAGCTGAAATCTTCTCTCCTAAAGTCACAGTCTCTACTCTACTACTTGCTTTCCTCGCTCCCCTAGGATCTTGAACTCCACACTTCATGATTGCTACAGCCAAGGCTGCCATTGATTCCTCCCCCCCCGCCCCCCCCCATCCCTGACCAATTCTTCCTTGTTGGTGAATAGCAGATCCAGCTGTGTGTAACCCTGTGTGTTGCCCATCCAGTATCCTGACACCCTCTAGATATCTTGACTGCTTGCATCCCATTGCGGGCTGGGAGTGGTGAAGTGCCCTGTAAGAGCCAGGGTGTGTGATACAGAGCCTGCTGAGAGTTGCTTTAAGAATACTTTGCCTGTTTCCTCACATGTGTTGGGTTGACTATAGCAAACTGTGACGCTGATTCACAAGCCCTCAACGAGCCTCTTGTCTGTCCAGTAGAAGAGATCCTCCATAGCTCTGAGCTGCTTCTGCATATAGAGGGCAATCCCCCACCTTGTCTTTCCTGAAGAGCTTCTTGTATTCATCCTTCGCAGCACTCCCGCTGTCAGGCTGTCCCACCATGTCTTGGTTATTCCAATGAAGCTGTAGTTCTGTAACCATGGGGAGCTTGTATACTTTCTAATTGGTTTTATTGTATTTTATTGGATAAATCTCTTTACACTGTCTGAGTATTTGCAATGTACTGTTTCTCAGTAAAATACTGAGAACTTAGACACTCCGACCTTACTTTCTAAACTCATAGCATTGTTGAAATGAAGAATATTTTGATGTTCGAATATTTTGATGTTCAAGTATTTACAGTGAAAGAATGACCCAAATTAAGACTATATTACCATTCTATCACGTTAACAAACGTTGCGCCTCTGACTTTAATTAAAAATTTTCTTGCATTTTGAAGAAATAGAAAAATATCAGAAAGGCTTCTGTAAGAAAATAATTATTTTAATAAGAAAAAAAATTGTTTAAACCAGACTCTTAAAAAATTTTCCCTGTAAACGGTTGCCACTTCAAAAACTAATGTACTTTACAGAATTTTGAAGCAAATTATCTGCTTTACATATACATTTAACTTTATAATGGAAATACTGATATACTTTAACCTGATTGTCTTCATTTAACCTTAAAGTTGAGAATGTTTTAAAATATATTTAGAAGTAAATAATTTTAAAAATAAACTTAATTATAGTTTAAATTGGATTTGTAAGAAAATAGAAAATTGGTTGAAAAAGCTGTTTGAAGGTAAGTGTGACTTCAGACATCACAGTTCAAGTGTGGTATCTTAAGTGCTCCAATTGTACAATACTGCATTTATTAAACTCTGATTTTTGTAATTTACTGTCCCTTTCCTTAACTTCCTAATTTAGGCTGGTGCTGGAGAATACATTGACCATTATGTCCCAGATATTGAAATTCAAGTATAGTCCCTTAATTAAAAAGAATACATGGAGGCTGTGGTTCTATGGCACTTATCAGTGCTGGATTGACAAGTCTTACCCTTATGCCATCACAGAGATATCAAACTACTAGTTCATCTGTTTCCATGGCCTCCCTTTAATCCAGATTTGAGAAGCAGTCTGGCAGCTCCCCGCCCATAATTCCAGTCCTGGTAACTTTCAGTAAATTGCAGGAAAGTGATTATCTCTAGGGGGAACTATTAAGTTGGGTATGTTATGGTGGAACAATGGAACTGTAGCATGGAACACGCATGGCTGCTCGTCAAGAATCTTATTCTGAGAAGAGTACTTGTTTAGTTTTATAGTAGCTTCATCACTGGACTTGAGCATTACTTGGTATGGAGAATATCCAAAATTAATCTTGTTGGGAGCAGACACTGACAGAACACCAGCTTTGTTTTTTGCAGTAAGCTATTGGGAAGGTATCAGATCTTTTAGATGGTGGCATGTCCTGAGGAAGAGTCACTGTGGTTTCTTCCACCAAGCAAAAAGTTAGAAATTTTTGGCAATACAGCAAAAGTGGCAGCAGCAACATGGAAAAATACTTAGCAACAGGATTCTCTTTTGCTGTGCTTTTATTGTGGATCTAATAAACTGCAAAATTCTGAAGGGCCTAAGGTAGAGTCTTCACCTAATATTTAGTTCTGTATGGTTTAAAAAGTTAGAATAATAATGCATGTGTCCACTGTTTGAGGTGGAATTTTTGGGTACTATCAATATTTTGATACAATTACTTTTTTCTTTTACAGATATATTTAAAATATAGCTAAGTTCACTGATACAATTTTATTGTTGAAATGTTGATATCTAAATTAACATGAACTATTTTTTTAAAAAATTTATGCATATAACATAATTAGAAAAAACATTGGGTTTACTTTTAAAGGCACAGTTACTGCTCTTTTAAAAGCATTTGTATTTTGTATTGTTTTAGATAAACTTTGTCCTGCTCTTCTGCCCAGGTAGATGAAGCTCTAGTTGACATCCGGCTTCTTTGCACTTGAGAATAGAATTAGATTGCTATTCTCTTCATATAGTTCTAAATTCGATAATTGGATAACTGTTCAGTTCTTATCAAGTTCTAAAACAGCTTTCTAAATCCATAACAAAGAAAAAGGCTGTGATCCCCTTCCACCCCATGATCTCTGTGTTTATAATTTGTTTTAAGACATTTGTTCCCACTACGTAAGTTAGATAGCTATATATTTGTGATCTATTTTTTACCTCTGTTAGAGAAGTTGAAATGAATGAATAAAAATGTTGACCTTAGTATAACAGAATTTTGATATATTCTTTTCTGTTCTTGGAACAGGCTTCAGGAGTCTGTTCTGGTTTTTATCAGGTTTTGAATATTGTCCATATCCTCAACTTTTTTTTTTTCTTTCCCTTCTGTATGCTACTTTAGTCTTTTCCACAAAAGACGTATTTCCAGAAAATAAATAAAAGTGCTTCTGCATCATATTAAGTGTGCACACTAAGGCCCTAGTTCTATAAGAAGAGCTCTTGCTGATGTCATTTAGATTTTAGGTAAGCAGAGGAGCTTGTTTGTGTGATAATCTCAGTAGGAAGAAAATAGACAAGGCATGCAATTAGTTTCTTATAAATTAATTACCTCAACACAAGAAAAGATGGTTTGATAAGGAAAATGAGATAGAAATAGATAGGACTGGGACACAGATGATGTAAGACAAAAGGGTTCAAGCAGGCACAAGATCTGAGAATATTTTAGTAGAAGCAACCAGTGACAGAAGATAAGATTTATACAAAGCCTAGTTAACAGGTAGAGTTTTACATTGTACTATTTTTTTTAAACTCCCTTTAGAAGCACTGATGCAAATAAGGCATTTTTAGCACGTGATTCACTTTGTCTTCATGTAGATATCTATTTTTCTCTAGCTACAAGACAGGTGAGATTAATCCCACCTGAACTGCCTACTCTTCTTTTAGTGCTGGTTCAGGCTGAAGATGGTAAGCCATTCCTTCTGTCAGTTGATCTGAAATGTTTGGGAACTTGTTAATGTAAAAAAAAAAACACCAAACCAACAAAAAAAACCAGTTAACTGAACATTGTCTGTAAAACTAAACACTTAGAGGCTGCCAGTGAAGTCTTAGTTCAGTTGTCCAAGATGCATGCATTGACATAGTCTTTAATTGTGTGATCATATGCTTTCTCCTCACCACTCAACTTGCAGTCCTAGCTTTTGTGGGTAGGAAATAAGAGTGTAAATTGAGACTGTGTAATGCAAGATAGTAGTGTTTGTTGGACCCTCTCCAGCTGCTGAAGCAGAGGAAGAACAATGCAGGCCATCAAAGGAAGGGAAAGGGTGCTTTGTTCTAGGTCTCTTCGGCTGTGTGCTTACTATGGAATACTGAACAGATATGCTGATGGTCACATATGGGCTTTGCCAACT
>JAVKLA010000024.1:22457958-22491175 GCA_034782735.1 Sagittarius serpentarius
TTTGTTTTTTTTTTTGTTTTTTTTTGTTTTTTTAAACTATCCTTTCTAAGATCTGGATAGTTCTTTATCTGTGTGCAGAGAGACTTCACATTGTGACTTTTCTTTTGGCTAAGTGCATACATTGTGCTTAAATTTCTGCAAGGCACAAGTTTTTCTGTTTAACCAAGCCCGCAAGTCTAAAGTGAATTGAATAATCTTTAATCTGTAAAAGTTAAAGCTGAGAGTTGTGTGGAAATATTTGGTTTTGACCTGGAAAAAAGCCCCCAAAAAGTTTGAAGTTAACATCAGGTTTTCTAAGTAATTTACGGGAGTCTTGTTCAGCCAGAATAAGCCAAAACAGCAAGTCTCTGGCCCAGTTCCCTCCATGTATTTTAACAGGAAACAATATAAACAAACTAGTTTTCCTCTGACTCAATTCCTCTTCTTACCTAGCTCTGCCCACTTGTTTTATATTTTATATGAATGTAGTTTCATTTGATGGAGGTTCTCCCAACTAGAATTTTAAAATTCATCTTCAGAAATTAATGTGTACAAAATATACCTTTCTTGCAAATTGCAAGGCATGCTTTTAGGGTAAGTAGGTAGGAGCATAGAGGAAGTTGAAAAATTAGTCATAATCTCACTCTTGGCTATGTCACCTGGAGTAATAAAGCCATTGCCATTGCTTTGAGGTTTTGGCAGAGCTGTGATTTGCAGCATTGCTGATGCATCTAAAAATTCTACCATAGGTGCCAATAGCAGCTCAAGAGTTCAGGGGGAGTGAATAAATATGGAGTCATTTTGTATAGTCCATGGTATAGCTAAATCAAAACTATTCGTGTCTGAGACTGATGTTAGGTTACACTCAACACACTGCATTTCTGCTTTGATTTGGACTATAAGCCTAACTTTTAGGAAAAAATAAAAGTAAAACTTCAGTAATTCTGCGGTTAAAGGCTGTTAACAGGCTGCCCTCTTTTTAGGGTTGGCCATCCTATCCAATTAGATGTTGCAGGAAAGTGGCTAGTGTTTCTTAAAGTCTGGAAAAAGAAACTATGTTAATTGGAAAGGGAAGAAGATGGATGATTGCAATAGATCATGAAGCAGATTGACTGCAAAGGAAAAATTAGTGGAGCAGGAGTTCAGAATGAACAGAATTGCTTTTGTTGCTTTTGCCTGACATTATACTTCAGCTTTATAAAACTTTAAAAAAAAAAAAATCTGACAGGAAATCAGTCTCATAACTGAATTTAGCATCGCAAGCATATCTAGCTTAATTGGAAATTTTTTGTCAAAAACAGGGTGACTGGAAGCCTGGGGTGTTCTTTTGCTTGTTTTCATTTAATTTTTTGAGTCACTACTGTCACTGCAGAGAATCTACATTACTTTAAGGATATGAAATGTGATTGTACAGCTTCAAAAGACGGGTCCACAAGCACAGGATCTTCTCTCCAACACTGGCAATAAATATGTGCCTTGTAAGAACAGAGAAAATGTTTATGATACTTCTGAGTGCTGTCTCAATCTCTAATTTCAGTTCAGGCTATTTTCTGAACACAGAGTTCTACCTATTTTTCCTGGGAATCAGTTTTTATAAAGAATGGATCCTTTGTGCCTTTTGTTATGATTTTATTTCTTCCTTTATTCTTACATGTGTTATCAGCTGGTATTCAAAGGTGAAAATAACTCTGTACATGAAA
The DNA here is from genome assembly GCA_034782735.1 of Sagittarius serpentarius. NCBI lineage: Eukaryota > Metazoa > Chordata > Aves > Accipitriformes > Sagittariidae > Sagittarius > Sagittarius serpentarius. The sequence continues at coordinate 22,459,638 of JAVKLA010000024.1, forward strand.
AAGTAAAAGGGGAGGGGAAAAAAATACCCTATAAATTAGAGCTAAAAATAAAATATAGACTACCATACTCTGAAAAAGATTGAGGAAAATAAGCAGGAAGAGAATGATATTGAAGACAAAATGTCATGGGGAAATAATGATGTCCTTATGTATATGTAATGTTTGTTAAACAGAAGACAAATAATTGCTTTGTGATGTGAGGGTAATCTTGATTATAATCAACTTTGTTGGTCTGGATGATGGGTTCATTTTCTGAGAAGACTGGAGAATTGATGACAAAGTTTTCAAACAGCCTGCAACTCCAAAAAACTTTTGGGAAGAGATGCAGTATGATGTAGGACAGGTGACTGGTCCTTGTAATGCTTTTTTTATTTGCCCAAACTCAAGCAATGGTAAAACATACAGTCTTTCACTTAATGTTTTGTGTAGGTACTGGGCAAAATTATTAAGCTTTTAGCTCAAGGGCTTTATTCTGTCTTTCACTAAATCTTCATTAAAGTAGTCAAGACACATATGCTGTCTCAATGTAGTTTTTTATCATCTCTAAGATAAGATCTGTGATCCCCTAGCTTAGTTTACTTAACCTGGTTCATAGTCGTGGTTCATAGTCGTAGTTCATAGTAGTGCCTAATGACTAGTGATTCCTACCTTCATGCCTCCGTATGGCTTTTGCACCTACTCACCACACGTTACACTTGCAAAATGAGCAATTCACTCCTAACATTGGAATTTGCATTCTTGTGATGGGACTATGCTCACTATCATTATAAATGTTGTTATTTTATTTTATTAACTTTGAGCAGGATTGTTCAGGACAGCACTTTCAACCCCTGAGTGGAAACATGCACTTATAAATGGCCAGTGGAATTCTTGGAATTGTAACTGCTTCTTCTCATTGACCAGGACTGGATAAATCAAGGTTACAGTCAAGACTTGTCAAGACTGACAAGAGCCTCAGTCCCTTTAGCCAGTTTTTGGACACAAGATGTTTGGGGTTTCTTGTGATTCTTCAAGAATTGATTATTCTTTCTTTTTTTACATACTCAGGATAATGCGATCTACTCGGTAGCCTGTTGCATTTCCATTTTTATAGAATATGTGGCTCTTGTAAGGCTGAGGGAGCAAGATATGGTGTAGTTCTCCCAGTACTGCCTATTGGAGCATCATCTGTACAACTGTAACTGCTAATCACTCAAGAGTTTCACTGGGGAGAGACCTGGTAGTTCTAATGCAAAAGTGATCCCGACACTAGTCTGTCATACATGCAATGTGGATGGTTCAAGATACAGGACCACAAAATAAAATTAACAGTCTAAACAGTGCACTCACAAATGCTGCCTTATCTTACTATAAGAAGAGTTGAAATAAAGCCCTTATATCAATCAGATTCAATTATTTATATCTTTTATGTCAAACTGGATGGACATTTCACAAGTAAACTACTAAGTTCTTTTCTGTAGGCATTTTTCTAGTTGATGAAAAAGGAGATTAATAGTGTATGCCTTTATGGCAGAGATGTTCATCTAGTCTAATTACTATTTGTTTAAATAAAATTGAAAGCAAACTGATATTTTTGAAGCACTTTCATGAAGCACAAAAGACTCAAACAATCTAATTGGAATGCATGTTCCAGTGAAACATTTTATTTACACTTAACAGCTTATGAGCAAAACAGTAACTATTGGTTTAAAGAAAGTACTTTTCTTTGAACTTTTATGGAGAAGTTAGTTTTGTGTTGCAGCTCAGAGTATTACCAAATGCTGAATTCATTACCTTTCCTTATAATCTTTTTTTTTTTTTTTTAGCAAACTATTATGTTGGACAACACTTCTACACTGCTGTTTGATTTAAAAGATCAAAGCTGTTCTCTGAAGAGTTTTGATTAACTGTGAAGACTGGCTATGTTCAACGCTAATAGGTATACAAATGCTGCCAAGATTAATGTGGAGATGACCCTGTGCCTATTTTCAGAATCGCAGGGGGGCGAATTCTGTCAACAGTGAAGATGCATTTGATAAAAGGCCGAAGCAATGGGGATCCTTTCTGTCAGGCAGTAGAGGAAGTTGTACAAGATTTGGATTTGAAGATTAAAAATATTATCGATTCGCAACATGAAGTCTTGACTGCCAGCACTACTGGAGTTAGTCCAGCACGGGTAATGGGACTTCTTTTGTTCTTTTTACTACTTATCTTTACAAGAAAGCAAATGTCTTTTGCCGGTTTTGTTTCTTTTTTATTTTTTAAATGACTTTATATAGAGTATTATCTTTTCCTGACAGTATAGAGCAATGTTATTTCTTCTACACTGTGGTTTAAAACTTGTTAAAAGACTTCTACTTCAGGATTACAGTGTGGATTTCAAAAAGCTGATTTACTTAAACTAAACTCACCTCAAAATTGTAAATAAAATAGTCTTCAAAACTTAATTTGTTCATGCAGGTATAGATTTAGATACTTATAACTGTCAAGTTTGCCACTAATTTCAAGGCAGTAGAGCTATAACAAATTTCCAAAGAAAAAAGTCATGAGAGTGTGGAAGTAAGATTTGAGAACATATATCAGTAGTTTTGATTAAAATACACAAGTTTTAATTAGCTCAGCATCAAGTATTTCTAAGGGTAAGGCATTCAAAATGAGGTTAAATATGAAAGAAGTCCAAAATATGGTGAAATGGGGAGTGGGAGGGGAGTAAAAATAACCCCCCAAACAATCAACATGTAAGTCTTTCTCTTTCAGTGTTTCAAGACGCTAAGGAAACTATTAATGATTTTAGTTTCATGGAAGGAATCAGGATATTTAAAGTTCTTTGTCAGGTGTGGAGAGCAGAATACAGGCTTTCTATTTGGGGTTTCTGTACTTTGAATCTACTCAGGTTTATATTATGATCTTTATTGTGATGAAAACATCAACCAGCTTTATTTTATTTTACATTGTTGATATATAAAATAACTAATGTCATGTATTTTTGTCTAGGAAGCTCTTTAAAAATTACAGACACTTTGAATGTGTGTACATTGTTAGAAAGCTTTGTTTTGTGAAATCACTGGAGTTACCTCATGGTAACATAAGATTTTTAACAAATTTTAATCAAACTTCAAATATGCTTTTTCTGAGAGCTAAAACCAGCTAGACCCTAGTGGCTAGTTAAGCTGGTTTAAACATGTGTTTCCACTGAGCGGTCAGAGCATGTATTTCATCCTCATTTTCCTGTTTCCCCTGAATCTTTCGTCTCTGTGTTTCCCTGTTTCCCTTTCATATCATTCTACTTCTTTCTCTTCTCCATCTGAAAAATTGATCGCTGTTATCAGTTCTGTCCTTATTTGCCTACTTCTATTACTGATAAAATTTGTAAAAATTTAGATCATTATAAGTCAGGTAAAACTATTTTATTAAAACTTCATTCTTCATAGAATTAACCAAAAAATTACATTTCTAAAATGGTTCATGTTTCTTACTATTCTCCTTAGGCCAAGTTCATAGTCTAATGACTCTGTAGAAATGCTTACTAGTATCCTTGTTGAAGCAGAAGATAGCAAAGATGGTTGTATCCTAATGTTGTTAGAAAATGTGGTTAAATACTTAATCCCATTGAGAGCAGTATGAAGTTAATATTTTTCTCAAAATGGACACCTGAGGGCAGCTTATGAACTTAATTATATTACTGTGAGTCTGTGGTTCTACGTTGAAGTTTTTGCCAGTTCCTGAGTTTAAGTTAATTGATTGCTGGAACATCTCATCTACTTGTGGATGGGCAGATTCTCCTGTAGTTCTTCTCAGTGAGGCAACTTGAGTATGTAGCAGAGGATGATGGGCTTTAAGCTAATCCTTTTCACCATACTCAGTACAGTACCTCCACACACAGTATGGATGTAACTGAGATTCATCAGAGATGACTGTGGTCTGGATGTGACTGATGTGCCACTTGGCTTGACAAATCTAGTGCTGTATTGGGTTTACGTGGCGAGGTTTTGGTAGCGGGGAGGGCTGCAGGAATGGCTTCTGTGAAAAGACACCAGAAGCTGCCCCTATGTCAGGCAGGGCCAGTTCCAGCCAGCTGCAAGACAGACCCGCCACTGGCCGAAGCTGAGCCAGTTGGTGACGGTCATAGTGCCTCTGTGATAACATTTAAGAAAGGGTAAAATATGCTGTGTAACAGCAGTTGGGAGAGAGGAGTGAGAATGTGAGAGAAACGGCTCTGCAGACACCCAGGTCAGTGAAGAAGGAGGGGGAGGAGGTGCTCCAGGCACAGTAGCAGAGATTCCCCTGCAGCCCGTGGGGAAGACCATGGTGATCCAGGTTGTCCCTCTGCAGCCTACGGAGATCCACAGTGGAGCAGATACCCACCCTGCTTGTGGAGGACTCCATGCCAGAGCAGGTGGATGTGCCCTGAAGAAAGCTGTGACCCTGTGGAGAGCCCGCACTGGAGCAGGTTCCTGGCAGAAACTAGTCCATGGAGAGGACCCCACACTGGAGCAGGTTTTCTGTCAGGACCTGTGACCTCATGGGGGAACCCATGCTGGAACAGTCTGTTCCTGAAGGACTGCAGCCTGTGGAAAGGACTTGTGCTGGAGCAGTTCTTGAAGAACTACAGCCTGTGGGAAGGAGCTGCACTGGAGAAGTTTGTGAATGACTCTATCTCATGGGAAGCATCCCACACAGGAGCAGAGGAAGAGTGTGAGGAAGAAGGAGCAGCAGAGATGAAGTGTTGGGAACCTACCACAACCCTCATTCCCCATCCCCTGTGCCACTTGGGGGAAGGAGGTAGAAGAGTTGGGAGTGAAATTGAGTCTGGGAAGAAGGGACAGTCCATATTCTGATTAGTTGGGAGTGAATTACATTAATTCCTTTAAATCAAGTCTGTTTTTCCCATGATGGTAATTGGTAAGTGAACTCCCTGTCCTCACCTCGACCCCACGAGCTTTTCATCATATTTTTTCTCCCTGCCCTGTTGAGGAGGGGAAGTGATAGAGCAGCTTAGTGGGCACCTGGCAGCTAGCCAAGGTCAACCCACCACAGTCCTATGTGAGGCCTGATGAATTAGAGTTAAGGACAGTAATTAGTAGAGGTAATGGGCAAAATGTGGACTGAACATTTTAGAGAGCAGACTAAGTGTGGGAAATTTTTTTTTGTAATTGTGGTGAAGGTACGAGGGGTGGAGCGTGTGTAAATTGTCTGCCTTTGGTGTTGTGATGATGCTCTTTTGATTTTGGTGTGGGGAATTCTTTTGTTGATATAAATGAAGTTTGTGAAGATAGTGTGATGAATGTATATTTTAATGATAATTCTTAAATATGTGATTCACAGAGTCAAGGGGTGGAAAAGGGACTGATACCAAATTGCTCATTTTAGTGGAGCTTGGTGTGGAAGAACACTTTACTAAGCATATAGAGGGGTAGGTTACCATTACTAATTAAAAAAAACAAACCAAAACAACCCTGTAAGTTTTGCAAATGAATTTCAGCTGTTTAAAAAAATCAGAGCATCTGTATTGTTCCATTAAGACCTCACAACAGCAAAGATTAATACTCTGTGCTGAGTTTCACATATAGCTTGTTTTTTTTATTGTGTTTTGGTTTTTACTTTATAAAGAAACCTCCAAACCCTGATGCTATAATTTTCCAGAAAAATTGTTCTAGATGCAGAATAAGTTCTAGTTTTGATAGGATGTTATGTTTTTTCATATGTAAGAGTGAATAATTTTTTTGAGTGCAAATTTGAGTTATGATCTTAACTCTAGAGCTGAAAATGATGCCTCCACTAGCTCCTGGAAGGCTACTTCCCCATAAAATGTACCTGAAAAGAGTTACTTTGTTAGAAAAATATTTGCTTTTCTCCTGGCAGTGGCAGTTTTCTTCCATCATTGGTCAGTTTTCCTGCAAATACCTGTTTTATAAGAATCTAGAGCTCCAGGAAAAGTTACTACTTTATGCAGCAGGAAGCACTACTTTGTGTTGAAGCCTGCATGAGTGACTAATAGGAATTATGATTAATTTCTTCCTGAGAAAATTACTACTGTAAATGGACTCTGGCTGCTGTTTCCAGAACTAACCAGAATAGTCTGGAGTAGCTAATGGTCACTATCCTTGAAAGACTGATTAACAATTTTCTTGAAAAAATAATTTGAATCATGATTTTTAACCTTACTAATAAGATTTTTATGGCAGGCATTGTTGTCTTGCCTGAAGTTCTTATTGTGCCTTGGACAACAGGATTTTAGTCCATGGTTAGTACACTGTCACTGTTGTTGTAGTATGTGAGATATCTGAAGGTCATCTTTTGGCAGTTAGGAGGTTATGTTATATTCTAAAGATAATTTTTTTCCTTTGTGTATAATCAGTCAAGATGATGCCAAATTTGTACTTTTCTCATTAAGATAAATTTTCTGTGACACACATAACATTTTATAAAAATCTATGATGTGGTGATGTAATGACTGAAGAGGTTCAGAATAAATTTTGAGGAAATTAAATGGTACTGAAATAGGCCAATTCTGTAAAGCCAAGTAACAACCATTTCTGTAATTGCTATTTCTAGATATTGATTATAACTTATAGTAACTGACTGACATGTGTTGCTATGGTTTCTTGAAAGCTACATACACTAATTGATGTAATCAAATAGAGAGAGAAATAGATTTTGATCTTTTCAAGACTGTCTTTAAAAGGAGTTAACTGATTAGATAAATGTAGTTCATTGCTTGTCCTGTCCTTCTGAACAAAGTCAGGCTATTAAATGTTTCTGTGTATTGGTAAATAAGAAAGCCTATAGTTTTTAAAGTCTACTACTTTAAAGTAGTGTGTGTTAAAGCACTAAATTTCTCTGTGGAACTCCTAGTACCTTTAAAGAAAAATATAGCAAACTTGCAGTTCTTGCAGTCCCATAGTGGCTATGGAGTTCTACATCTGTACTGCTGACTGTAGGATTGAGCACTTCCAGATGTGGATTATTATTACTTTCGTTAAGGAATTCTTTATTCTTGTGGAAAATCGTGAGGAATTCATCCTGTTCCAAACAACGGCAGATTGTGCCAAGTACCTCTGTTGTCAAATCTTGATGGAAATCTCGCTTTTAACCAAGTGCTTTAACAGATTCAGTCAGTCAAAGGAGGTGGACTTCACCAGAATGTGTTTGTGTACCCCATAGCACTCAAATTTGTTGTGAGCAAATAATATGTTAATTTCTTCTGCATGGTTTCATCACATATTTTTATATTTATGTGTGTGACTTGCTTATCAGTGTACACCTCCAGCTGGCAGTGATCTAAACTCTACTAATTGCTTGGGATGAGGAAGAAACTTTCCCATGGGCTGGTTCCCCATAAATGCTTACTGTGAAAGGGAAGGAGGGGATTCTCGGACCTTGTGCTGATATGGGTTGCTTTTGGAGGTGACCTATTGGTCTGGCTTGTTGACCTTTTCTGTTGTATGTTCCTTTTAATTTTATCTACTTTCAGCCGAAATTGCATTCCATAAATCATGGCACTGTGTACTGTGGCAGAGATACCGTAAAGGTCTTATTAGTCCTTCTGGATGAAGAAGCTGTCAATCCTCCTACTCAGAACAAAGCAGAACTATTATATGATGATGAAAGCTTAAAATTATTTGGAATCACATCTGTTTTGACACTCTTCAGGTGAGTACTAGAAGGCTTTTTGTGTTTGTGTTGGGTTGTTTTGTTTTTAAAGATCTTGTACTAAGTAGCTAACAAAGCATTGATATTACTTACACAAAGCAAATGACCAAAGTGCAGTCTGTTGTGGGATTAGGTGTAAAGGGAAAAGTGTTTTTAGAACAGTCTCGAGTTCTCAAAAGTATTCTACCTCCTCATTTGCATTTTCTGTATCTTCAAGATACTTTTGTAATATGGACTTTTTGAGCTAGGCCATTTCTGGGCTGCACAAAACCCATGAAGGAATATCCTTTGCAACAAACCTTCTAAATACTCACCTCAAGTTGAGTTTTAACTCCTAAGTTCAAATACTGTCTGTTCAGTAGCTAATTAGATCACTATTCAGTTTGAAGATGCCTCCTTTGTCTAGCTGTGACATAAGAGATTTTTGGATTATATCCTGTTTTCTTCCTACATAGTACTTATTTGTGGAGACAGTTTTAAATAGTTAAATAGTTTTTCATATCATGATCCACCAGTTGGGATAGTATTGCACAAAGGATGTTGAAACAAATTCATGTGCATGAAGATTTATTAGTAGGGTCTGTAGCTGATGGCATACATTGACTCTAATGGTGAACGTTGCTTTTGAGGAAGAATAAAATCAAAAGAGGAGGTTGAGGAGAGGAAGGAGAACACTCCCTGGTGGCTAACTGGGAAGTCAAGCAGGTAAGGTTCCCAGACAGGCATCCTCTGAAGTACAGTGGTTCATTCCCCAATAGTGCTTTTCCCAGGGTAACTATATTGTCACCATAAGGACCTGCTCAAAGCCCTTGTTTGTTGTCCCTGCTTTTGGTGCCTTTAGCAGGGATGGGAGCCTCTCTCTTCATGAGGGCAGGGGCTGCATGGCCAGTTACTTATTAAGCTCTGTGCATGCACATTTTTGAGTTCCCTAATATAAAAGAAGAGCTAGAATGAAAAGGGTAGGAAAAGTGGGGAAGAAGAGGGTGTTTCTTATGCCGATGGCAGTTGTTTCCCATGAGAGCCCCACCATAACAACAGTATCAGAGTGTGCAGGTGCAAGGCTGTGAGGATAACAGCAAGGAAAGAGAAAAACAGTGACAGGTCCTAAATTGGAAGATGGAGGATCCTAAAAGTCAAAGAATTTAAGGGTTCCATTAGATTAATCGTTTGGCCTCTTTAATGAAACCAAAGGAACAAGCGCATTCTAATAAAACTTAAAAAAAATTAGTTTCGTTAATAAGACTTCTAAATAAACCTGTAGTAATTTTTAATATAAAAGGCAGCTTGTAACAACATATTGTGGAATATTTCTTTCACCTCTCAAATATCTGTGAATAGCTGTAGCTATACATTTCTATTTCATTATGTAACAAGCTTAAAATAACCCTGATTTCTGTCTCTTATTTTTCTATTACTTCAGATTCAGGAAAATTGATCCACATTACTTTTTATATTGTTTCATTAATTTCATAAATCTCAGCATGGTTGTATTCTTATCAGAATGAAAAGCAGCTTAATCAGATTTGGGTTAATGCTTTATGTGAATGGAATCAAGGCCCACCTAAATTCTTCTGAATTAAATATTGCTATTATTCAGAGCTAGAAATTTTGATTTTTTTTTTTTAAGTAACTCTTTAATTAAAAATAGGGTTTAGACCACTTATTTCAGAATAAGAGTGCCCACTGAGTGTTTTGGTTTCACTTACCTCATTTGATTTTTCAGCTGAATTAATTTTCTTGAATTTTCCACAAAAGTATGACATTTGTTTGACAAAATCTTCTGAGTGTAAGTGTAAAGCAGGTACTGCTATCTGGTAATTTATATTGTAATCTAGACAATTCTTGTGTTTTCCATAGTAATTCTTAGTGGTCAATTTGTTTTAGATTTTATTTTCCAGTCTGTAATTTTTTTAATATTATCTGAGTGCTTCTGTTTAAAAATTTGATTTAGAAGTAATTTATTCAAAGTATTCAATTTATGATCCTAAATAATTGTTTTAGGAATAAAAAACTGCAAAAACTGAAATGAAACTTGAATCAACACCTGCTCTCAATTTTTATCAAATCTGTGTTCTGCATTTCTCTGGCAGCTTTACTGTAAGGCTCCAATTGCTTTATGAATGCTGAACACCTTAATACTACACAGGATAGTAGCTAAAATGTCACTCTGATATGCATCAATGTACAGGCACATCTACACTACAGCACTTCTTTGTTAATGCTTATGTCTCAAATATTTGATCTAGAGTGTTGGCTGTCTTTTTGCCAGTCTATTGTTAATAGCAAATCTGGAACACTTTACAAGATAAATGGCGGTTCCTTTGGCAGTAAATGTCACCGCAGTTTTCAGATTCTTTTTGCTAATCTGATTCTGTATATCAGACTGTTGGTCACCTCATATGGTAGTTACTGTTCTATGGTTTTTGATCACTTGGTAGTTATTGTTTTGAGGATTTTCACAATGCTTTTTTGTTATTTCTAGAGATTTCATTACTGAAGAATCCCAAAATATGTTTAAAGTTTGTGAGTAGTTTTGTCTGGGTTCTGGTCAGTTTGAAAGAGCTGTTAGTTTTCAGGTGAAGACTGTGGTTAAATGAGAGCACCTCTTTTTCAAACCTTTGGCATTTCAGGAATTTTTCTTGTTTTGTTTTACTATTCTTTTAATAAACTTATAGATCAATTGGGTAGATTTATCTCTCTGCACTGAAATCCTGCAAAAAAAGCTAATGCTGAAAAGCAGCTGTTGTGTTTGACTTTTTGTTGGCTTTCTTTAATTAAAAATATTTTCATTGTAATTTGTGAAATACATGTGTATTTGGGAACTGAAACTGTAAGCACTGACAATACATTCTCAGTGGTTTAGAACATCCTAAGCAAGCTGAATATTTTTTTTTTTTTTTCTTCATCTGTCCTTCAGCATTTCTGTCAAATATTTTCCTTCTGTAAGCACCTCATTTCAGTCTTCTGGAAAATATTCTTTTTAGATATGCATTATAGAATTACAAATAAAATTATGTTGCTATTTTTTTTATTTTGAAGCTGCATGCAAGGTAGAAGTGTCCTATTTTTCCCATAGTATTTTTAAATTTTTTAAGTAAACATAAAAATGTAGTGATGATCTTGAAATCAAAATTCTGATATAATTAATGACATTGTTTATGGTTTTATTAATCACTATGTTTATTACTAATTACAGTTAAATTTTGCATGACCATGGATTAAATATTTTCATAACTTTTTGCAATAAAGTTTCTGGTTTTCTGGTTTTCTGGTTTTGCGGTTTTGCAGGTTCAACACGCATTCAGGGTTTGGGGCAACTTTTTGTTTGCTGCTGTTTTTTTATATCATTCCCATCATCTTTCTATCCTATTAATGTTAAAGCCAGTCATTATTTCTTGCTCATTTCTTTTCTTGCTTTTTAAAATTTCCTTCTATTTAAGGAATACCCATGTTGATCTGATGTACAAAAGAAAGAAACTCTTGAAAACCATTTTCTATGGGCACTGAAAAGGAAACTAATCTATCCGTGCACTGGAGAAGCAGTGATGATTTAATCAGTCGCTTATCCTGAGGAATCATTAGTTGTTGGAAAAGTGGGATGCTGAGAATTTTGTCATTACGAGTTACAAAGAGGGCTCATGAACCAGAACAACAGTGTAGACAGCATGCTGAAGCTACGTATTTTGGCAATTTAAGTAGCAAAAACATTGCAAGGTCCTGCAGAAATTTTGCACAACAGACAAATAAAGAATGAGCTACATAAAATTTATTAATTTTAATAAATAAAATTTAATAAATAAAATAAAGTATGAGTTATTTTTTAAAAAAACTGTCCTCATATGCACAGTGGCCTGCCATGAGCATAAACAGAGAAGTAATTATTTACAGATGCACAGGTTAGTTCTTATTTCAAGACCAAAAAATCCCCTCTTATATGCTTCAGTAATTCTTTGCATCATACGCGTCAAAATTTTTCATTAATATACGTAACTATTTACATACTGAAATATAGGAGGGTGAAAGCATTTTATTTGTGTGAGTACTTCTATTGAAAAGTCTAAATATGAGGAAAATTATTCTGGATGTCAACCAGATGCTATTCAAGGGGCTGTAAGTAGAATGGTGACTTGGTAACTCATCACCAGCATTACAAATAATAATACTGTGGCTGCAGAACAACAATCTTGTAAACATACTGCAAAATGATACCAGAAATTGGAACTGTAGGTTTGGTTTCATTATGCTGTCTTAAGTTGTCACAGTACACGTGGTTACTTAGGAAGGGAGAAAACTAAGGCTTGGAGAGCAAAGATACTTGCATTCCTGTTTCTGAAGAACTTGATATGGTAACTATTGTTCTTAACTAATTGCTTTTACATGTTCTAAATACTCCTTATCTTTTTAATATAGATCTCCAGCACAATCCAATGGATCTTCTCCAAAACCTCTTAGACAACGTATTCAGAAACCTATGGATGAAAAAAAAATTAAGGTACTGTGTAGCAATTGCTATGCAACTATAGATACACTGAAGTAATAATGCTAAAATGAAAATAAGTGTTACATTTCAGCCAAGTATTTGAGAATTTTATCCCATAGCTAAAGAAATGTAATTGTGATTAACTTGTGGTAATTGGCCCAGCTTGAAGAGTGTTGTAATGTGAATGGAAGTATCTAAAACTCCAGGAGGGAAAGGCTTTAAACTTACAAGTACTTCCTAATGAAGATCTCTTAATGGAGCTATACTGAGTTAATCTATATCTCTTTATTTAACCATCTGTGTATTTCAGGACTATAGAAGCTATGTGAAAACAGAGATAAAAGTGAACACAGACACCTGATTTCCGTTCTGATAATATAGGCATTCTAAAAGTGTAATAAAGACTTTTCATTGCTTTTTTTTTAGCATTCTTTTTATTTGTAACATTCTGAGGGCATTTCCATAACATTGCTTTGTGAACAATAACATAAAGATGCTAATGTTCACTATTTTGTAGATGAAATGGAACATTACAAGAGTATGTTTGTATTGGGAGTGGCACTATTCAAAAGAACAACTTCAATGTTTCTGAAAATTGCAGTCTTCCAGTGTACTGCATTTTACATCATCTTTTGACAATTTTGAGGGAAAACTTGAATGTTGGGACTATGGAAGAAGCAGAGCTTGTATCTTCCACCGCATTTCAACAGAGCGCTAAATAAAAGTAGTGACTTAGTATTTTTTACCAACTTAGCCCTGACAACAGTTGAAAACACAAATGTAATTAGTATACAAGGAAGAAAACAGAGGTGGTTTAAGCCATCAGAATTAGTTCGAGAACAGCACAATGGAAAATATCTTTCTGTCACTGGACATGAGGGGAATTTTAACATATTACATGTTTGAGAAGTAGAAAGTCATTAAAAGGAAGCAAAATGAAAAGCACTGTCAATATTTCCAGCATGTGTTTTAAATATACTCCAGCTTCATTCTAAGTACTTTTTTGGGGGTGGATGATGGGTGTTTTGGATACATGCACTAATTATGGTGAAGTTTAGCTTAAAACTCATAGGCAAATTAGGAAAGATTGAAGCTGATAAAGGATCTTCATTGTATTAATTTTATAATAAACAGCATATTTAAATTGCAGCTTTACTCATCAAATAGCAAAAATGTGTTATGCTTTTTGAATAATACATTGAAATAGATGGTTTTCTTATCTAAATTGAGGTTTTGTAAATGGATACATGAACAGCTGTGTTCAGTATCAAAGTACAAAAATTATTATCTAAAAGTAATTACCTGTCACATTTGAGAACTTTACTGGAAACTTACAAGTTTTTTGACAGAAACTATCAAAAATGTGAGTCTTGAGACTGATTCGTATTATGAAACTATTTTAACTTTTTTGGAAATACTTTTTTGCTAATCAAAAATACCAGATTATAATAAAAAATACCAGATTAGCTAACATCATTTCTGTGCAAATAGTAATTCTTTCAGAGGTCTCTGAATAATTGAATGAGTTCTACTTGTGCAGGAATTGCATGCAAAGGTTCACCATGATGCTCTCCTGTGCTGCTTTTAGTGCCTGACTTTAATAAGGGTTCTGTGACTCCTATGATCCTTGTTAAAACAATACAAGAATCTGACATTTTTGTAGGACTCTTGTCCTAGTCTTGCTTCACCATGATTGATGAAATAGAAAGTACCTGTAGCAAAATAGAATGAAACATCTAATGGTTTCAGCCAATGATTTTTGAGATCTTTCAGTCAACTTCTAGAACTAATTTTGATGGTCACCAGGTGCCTAATAATTATAATTGAGGATGACTATATTGAAATATAAATGACCTTTTGCCTTACTCTCTTTGAATTTTGGTTTTCATAAGCAACAGGTCTAAAGTCTGTGGTTCGCAGTTCTAAACATTCTTTGGCATATTAGAAGAATGTAAAGCTTTCTTATAGTGTTATCTGTTGTAGATTAAATCTGTGATGGTGGACTCTTTCCCTACTTTAGCAATGTGGATGGTAACGTGATTAAAATGTTAAACTGAATGACTGCTTGGGGCTATACAACTCATATCTTAGAGCAACATTGAGGCTGCTAAACTGCCTCTAGTAATCACAATCAGTCTTTTTTATGGCTTTCTTCCAGTGTATCCTATTGTACCAGAGAGACAAAGTACAGCATGAAACTGAGGCCAAATATCTCAAGATGTTTTTCCATTTAAAAAAGTGAAAAATAAAAACCATGCAGTTCAGAGTGTAGATGTTCCTCAATTATGTATCGGCATAGAGTCCTCTTACTCAAGAAAGGACGTTTGAGTGTTTCACATTGTTTGCAGTTCTCTTCCTTGTATCAGCCAAACATTGGCATCTATACTACACTGTATTCCTGTGAAGTCTGGAATTATTTTTCTGGTATTCCTATGTTCACTTTAGTCTTGCTTTTCCTTCCAGTCAACAAAAATCGCTATTGCCAAACAACTAATGACTTTTCTAACTAAAAAATGAATAGTTCTCTGCCATTCGTCTTTGATTGCCATCCTCTCACACAAAATCCAGCTTTCTTTCTTGAAATGTTCATCTTTCATTTTGTCTTTTTCTGCTTTTCTTTCCATCTTTCTAACAATTTCTACAGAGTTTCTTTTGCATGTTCCTACTTCTTCCTTTTCTTCCTTTTTCTGTGAAGACTTTATAGGGCCCTGACTTTCTCTTCTTTTCTCTTTCTGAACCTCCTTTGTGGATTAATACATCTAAAAACAGAAGTTCAGCTGTCATCTTTATGAACAGTTCAAAGATCTACATCTGACCTAAGTGTCCCTTCTGTCAAAACTGACATCTTTTGCTAATTCTATACTATCCTTTGAATATCCAGCTGTTGATCTTGAGGTGGTATGTCTGTCTTTCCTGGTATATTTAATACTGAGGACAGTATCCTACCTGTTATTTTTCATTCCATAACACCCCTGGAATATATTCTTCTCTATCCGTATGTCCACTAAACTATAACTTATTAAATGTTCATTTTGCTTTTTTATGTGCTGCCATGTATTTTTCTTGGACTTGATAGTTGCAGCTTTGGCCTTTCTTCACTGAGATTGCTGTACAAAAAGTTGTTATCAAAGTGGTTAGATGCTAGATGCCATTTTCTGTTTCCATCTCAATCTGTTCCTTTAAGTTGTAGTACATAAGCCACTTGTTTTAACCTATCCCAACCCACTGATTATTTCTGATTTGCTGCTTTGAGGTATCGGTCCTCGCTTACATTCAGCAATACCAATCTTCATTGTTCGTTTGTTAATTTTCAGACTAGCTTTTCAGCTGTCTGTTTTATACCATTTCTTATGGCTGAAGAGATTTCCTTATAGGTATCTGCAGAACTCATTATCCTCCTTTACAACCTTTTTCAGTACCTTTAAATCAACCTCTCCCCAAAACTTAGCAGTGCTTTGTGTTGAGATGGATGCCTCTTACAATGACTAATTTCAGTTCCTTTCTCTATGAATCCATATATTTCTTGTCTTGGACTGTAATGTCTCTTGGTAGAAATAAATTTTGTTCTGTCTTTACTCTGCAGCACATAGCACAATGAATTCCTTGTCCGTGACCATAGATCTCAAGTGCTGTAGTAATATTTATCACCTTCTTACACTGAATATCAGTCTTCATTATTATTTCATACAGCCACCTTGAAATGTGTAGAGGTTGCTTGTAAAATTCACAGTTGCAAATTGTTATGCATAATGCTCTCATTTTAACGATCGACTCAGAAGAGATACCATACATTTGTTTTTTCAATAAGACAGTAGCAACATGATGTTTCTTCTCAATGTCAATGATTCTTCAGACAAGCTTCTTATGCAGTATGTGTGATGACAGCATTTCGTTCCATAAAATTGTCCTAAGGACCTTTTTACCATGCTGCCTCTGATAGGTGGTTAGATGGTTAGTCTGTAGTACAAATTCATGATCTCTTATTAGAGCTTGTCCCATAAAAGTCTCCTTTTCCATGATATATGAGAGGGGAAGAAAAACACAGTAGTGGTAATTAGTTTGGTTGTATGCAAAGTCCCATCAACATGTAAGCGTTGAATAAAGAAACTTAGGAGAATCTAGAAAGTGAAAGGAGAAACACTTCTCTAAATTAAAAAAAAAAGGGGGGGGGGGGGATCATTATGTCCTCTCCTTCCTTAAGAGGAACTGATCTCTCAACTTCTGCAGAATTACGTGGAGGAGTGCAGATTGATAATATTTGGACCTAGGGCACACCATCATACGTGTGTGCTTAGTATCTAAAAATACGGAGAGTGGTTAAGTATACAGGTAGCTATGAACTGGAACTGGTCTTTTAAAATAAAATATATTTGTGGGTATTTCCATTGTGCCAAAACAAATTCCTGGCAACAATAAAATACAAAGAAATATTTTTGTCTTTCAATCCTCATTAAACACTGGAAGAGATGCAGAAAGATCACCTAACTATAACGGCATTTGTTAGGAGGGAAAGCTGTCGCTCTTATCCCTTGAGGGGAAAGAAGTCTGGGGATCTAGCATGTCGCATTTTTTCATTCCCTCAAGAGGTAAGAGTAATAATAAGAAACTCAATCTTCCTTTGAGAGACAATTTAGAGTTTCAAGTTTGTTATCTATTGTTTAAGTGAAGTGTCTTCTGGTGAATGGTATTTTTTTTGGAAGGAGTTTTTAATTTAGAAAGGTCTGTAGAACGTCTACTGAGTTAGGTCTGTTGTCAGTTGTCCTTATCACTCCTTTCTGCTTTGTAAACCTATGTAGGAAGTTTAATTGAACAGGAGAGAGGTATTTTATCTAAAAAGGGCTCATCCAACCTTATGTCTGCTTCTTTGAATCATAATTCTGTTTATCTGAAATGGGTAGATACCCTATTGTTTGACTACTTATTTTGTTGATTTCAATAAGGTTATGTAAGTCCTACTTACTGGTGAGAGAGGGGAATGGAACGACTGTTACAATCACCTGCTTTGTTTAGGTTAAAGAGAAACTTAAACCAACAAAAATGCTGCATAAGAAGTTTTTCCTCTTTCTTCTACACCAGAAAAGATTAGTTAGACTTTCAAGTCATAGGTAAAACACTGTTCCTGAGCTAATGGGATTGGATGAAACTGAGAACTTCAGGAGTTAAGAAGGAAGGAACAAAAGCTATTAGGCTGTGAGCATGCAATATATGAAGGAGTAACTTTTTTTTTTGTAATTTTAGGACTGTTTTGGCCTTTTGATACATTGTTTTAGAAATCCTGCTGCATTGTTAACACATTTACCCTGAAACAGCTGCAAGGACTTTCAGCAGTTTGGCATGTTTTTTTTTTCTTAATGTAACTGGAGACAACCTTTCCTATATGAGGCACTATTTCCCTCCAATTGGGAACATAACTGTAGTTTTAGTTTTAAAAAGAATTTGTGGCTTAAGAACTCTAACAAATCTTGGCATGCTTGAAGCTCATTGTAATTTTACTGTGTATAGAAATCCTTCCAAGGAAAAAGCTTCACAAAGCAAAAAATCCCAGTCTGCCTTTCTCATGTGACTTGTTCATGCCTATATAAAATGACTTAATACCTAGCTTCATGCACTGCTGTTATTTTTCATTGCTTGGTTTTCTAAATGCTGTTACTTGAGAGAATTGTTTTGCCTATTTGTGATTCCAGTACAAATAAACTGTGACTTGGAAAACTATCAACAGGAAGTTATCAGGAGTTTTCTGCATGTCCGCTATAATTGTGAGGAGAAAATTCATAGTAATAGAGAAAACAATCTTTCTCAGGTAGTAGTTGCGTCTATTGCAGTAAGAAATATTTATTTCTAAGTGGAATGTAATTATGGAGAACACTAAGTTGTCTAGTAGTTTCAATGTGTATGGAGTATGCAAAAAATGAGTATCTGGAGGAGAGAGGGGGAGGGGACAAAAAGTTCAGCACAAAATCTGAAGAAAGACTTTATTATTAGTGTCAGTTGATAAACCACACTTGTTTTTGTTTCTACAAGATCCCTAAACTACTTTCCTAGGCTCTGTAGCTGTGAGTTTTGAGTACTTTAGAAACCCAATAATGAGGTGATTTGAGGCTAAATGTTCTCAAAACAGTAGCAGGTTAATTTGGGATAGCAAAATGCTGGTACAATGTCATGCTAAAAAAAAAAATTGATAGTTTCAGTACAATAAAAGCTTGCTATTACCTGAGCTACTCAGGACGTTTTTCAGGTTTTAATAACATGATGCCTTGGTTTGGCAATGATACTTACCATTTATTGTTTTGTTACTTTTCCCTTTGCAATCCCTTCCCTTTTTCAACTTTCCCTTTCATCTTACCTTTAATTTATTTTTTTTTCTAAAAGGACAAGGGTAAGGGTGGAGAAGAGACATTTTCTCTTCTTATCTCTTTTCCTATTCCAAATAGTATTCTAAATGTTTGGCTAGAAAATAAAAACATGTGTTTGTTGTTACCGATGTAGGTTTTCAAATTCTATTATGCCATTCCAGTGTATAAAAAACAAATCTCAATATTTAGTGACTAAATATTGGCAGTACTGTCTGTATGCAGATGCTGGAAGGAGATCTGGAATAGATTATCAGCTAACTTTTAGAAATAAATAGAGCATGCACCATTAATATTTCATATAAAAGTGAATGTTTTATATTGGCATCTTGAACAACTGAAAAACTTCTCTAGGTACAGAAGTCATGGTGGGAGAATGTCCTGCTTTATCTACTCGTTAGGACTACTAATTGACCTAAATGTGCTGAAACCCTGTCTTAAATTCTGTCATACTGTTTTCCAGCTGAACAGCAATAACAGCGAAGCCCTTTTTCTGAAAGGCAGCAGAATTTCTTTGTACAGGGATAACAGCAACATCACACTTGCTTGTGAGGAGGAGAGAGGATAGTAAGTTTGAGTTCATTGCACACCATTTGTGTGCAGCTATTTGATTAGCAAATTGAGCTCCAGCATCTTTTTGCTCTCCCGGAGCTGTGGGTCATTGGGGTGGTGCCCTCAAAGCACTGGATTTCATGGAATTTAATGTAAAAAACTCTAATTTCTAAGAGTTCAAGCTGTTGACAAGCTTCATTATGTGTGCTTCAATCAAGTTTTAAGTTGCTCTTTTTTCTTTAAAAACATTCCAGTAAAGCTCTACCTTTTAATTCAGCGCTAGACTTGTGCTCTTTTTTTCTGCCTGCACACTATTAAAATTTACTTATTGCTACCTCACTCAATGTAATACAGTTGTTTTTATTAGTAAATATACATTCCTAGACTAGTTGGGAAGTCTGACTGCTTCAACAAATTGTCTTGCACTCTATTTATTTATACCCTCTAGTACTAGCATCAGTTGAAACAGTCATATTTGGTAGAGCTTTGTATACTGTTTGCAGATGACTAAATAGTATGTGATGCAATACAAAGTGAAGTTTTGAGGCATATTTCAAGCATCAGTGAAGTTGAAACAGACAGATGGGTTTGTGCTGCAAGTTTTTCAGTGTTTGAGCTTGACGTCTGCCCTTTGACTCCACATATTCTAATCCTTGCAAACTGAATTAGTGAAGTGTCAGATGGGGGTGGTGAAAAGAAACCCTGATGTCCCAAAATATAACTGGATTTATTGTTGGTTATATAATGGTAACTATCAGGCTTTCTTGTTCAGGTTTGATATTCTTGGTGCTGTGTTTATGATAGCTTAGTCAATTCAGCACAAATCGTAGCTCATTTGCCTCTTACAGTATGAATATGTGATAGAACTCTGTGCAAGTTATTGTTGCGTGATTCTTAATGTGTCATTTGCTGAACAATAATTAAGAATTGAGGGAATTTTAAAAGATAAGATGGAGTGTTTAAGAAACATAGCAAATACAGGAAAATATTTTTCATTAATATTGCAGTAACCTTAAGCTTAAAGAAAATGTAAGCCCCTTATACTCATAGAATCATAGAATGGTTTGGGTTGGAAGGGACCTTAAAGATCATCTAGTTCCAACCCCCCAACCATGGGCAGGGACACCTTCCACTAGACCAGGTTGCCCAAAGCCCCGTCCAACCCAGCCTTGAACACTTCCAGGGAGGGGGCATCCCCCCTCTCTGGGCAACCTGTGCCAGTGCCTCACCACCCTCACAACGAAGAATTTCTTCCTTGTATCTAGCCTAAACCTACCTTCTTTCAGTTTAAAGCCATTACCCTTTGTCCTGTCACTACATGCCCTTGTAAAAAGTCCCTCCCCATCGTTCCTGTAGGCCCCCTTTAGGGACTTAGAAGGCTGCTATAAGGTCTGCCCGGAGCCTCCCCTTCGCTGTGCTGAACAACTCCAACTGTCTCAGCCTGTCCTCATAGGAGAGGTGCTTCAGCCCTCTGATCATCTTCGTGGCCCTCCTCTGGACCCACTCCAACAGGTCCATGTCCCCCTTACGTTGGGGGCCCCAGAGCTGAACGCAGTACTGCAGGTGGGGTCTCACCAGAGCAGAGCAGAGGGGGAGAATCACCTCCCTCGACCTGCTGGTCACCCTTCTTGTGATGCAGCCCAGGATACTGAATGTTGTATTTGTGCAATTCTGAATATTGTAATTGTACAATAAGTTGTTGATTAAGTTTTGACTAGATTAGAGTTACATTTTTAATTATTTCAAATTTTTAAGCTTATTCTGGGTATAGCTTCTCTATCCATCAAAACACTTTCTGAAAAGAGTATAATGACATACACTTAATGACTCAGTGAGCTAAGGCATAAACTTGAAGCACACAAAACCTTGTAAATGTCTGTGTATACAGTCTTACATTACAGTAAATATTTTAACGCTTAAAAAAGATTAGAATTGTTGAGAGTCAGGCTGGCTAGTTCTTCCTGTTGAATCTGCCTTTCTTCTTCAGGCTGTTACCTGGCACAGAAATTGCACTTTTGGAGTGATGGATAACTGCGAAAACTGGGTCTTTTTAGCTCTTGAAGGGAATACTGAGTTTAAAGTAAAACTATATATGTACAGACATATTAAGTCAAAGAAGATCTGTAGTCTTGTAAATAAATGGGATTTTTTTTCCGAAAAAAAAATTGGTGTGTTCACCTGGCCAACTGCAGTATCATGAAGAGATACTTAGGTTGCACCTCAATGATAAAAATCTAGTCTGTTAGCTTATATGCATGAAAACAGTATCTGATGAAAGTGGCATAAATGGTGACTGAATTTATTTGGATAAAGGCCCCTGTGAAAGGAGGCTTCTAGGAACATATTCTTTCTTTCTGTCTAAATCTGAGATTTTGAGTTGGAAGAAAATATATCTTTAAGGGTCAAACCTGAACTGTAAAAATTAAACATGCGTGTGTTAAGAAGAAAAGTAGACTTGCATAATGCAAACTTTTTAATCAGAAAAGTGTCTTTAAACCTGTTATTCGACAAATCATTCCTGCTATCTATATATATATAGCTACATTTCTTTTGTGACGTTTCTTGCTTTTTCTTTTTCCTAATATTTGTACTGTAGTACCTATTCAGCTCAAATTTATTTGAATTCACCTGTGCTGTTGTAATAGAATTATTAGCTGAAAATCCTAATATATTGTAATTATCTGCCCTGTGCTATACTTTTCAACATATTTTGTATAATCCAGTAGACTTTTAAACGAAAGTGAGGACAAAATTTGTCTTGCAGAGTCTATAGCATTTGTAATAAATTGACCAGAAAGTACAAAGCTTGACCCTGAAATTCTAAGCTGATGTGCAGCTGTAATTTAAGCATAAACTGAGGAAGTTTTGCCTGTAGCCATTGATTCCATTAGATATGGATATATTGAATCTATTGAAAATTTTTATTTAATTTTTTGTAGTTGAGCCAATTATATTGATTTACCTGTGCTATGAGACTAGGTTCTCTGCTTCCAAGACTAGGAGGTGGAGATGAGCATGCAGAACCAAATAGTGTTCTTCAATACTGTAGATTTCTGGCAGCTTACACTATATGGGTATGTTTTGACAAATGTGGAGTTAGACACTGGCATTCAATGAGGAAATGGCTTTATTTTTTGAGTAAAAGGGAAACCTGAAATTTACCAAAGAAAGATCTGAAATAATACTTTATATTCCAGTTTTAGGTATAAGTATATTGAAGCTTCATTTATATTTTCTGTCATTCCTTTTTGGTGTTGCTATTATGCTTTCCTCTATGTATAAATTAAGTGGTAAGACTCATCCTATGCTTGGCATTTATGAACTGATATCTCAAAGATGATGACCTGTAGAGGTATGATAATTGACTGTAGTGACTATGACAGCTACGCACAATGGTAGAGTCTGAGTCTATCAAAAGAGGAGGCTAACTGACAGAAAATCTGAGGTTGAAGCTTTAAAGATTAATGTGTAACTTTCTGAAAGAGATGAAAAAAGATTTAAAAATTGTTTTAGGACTTTAATAGAATCATTTATTAGTATTCTTGAAAGCTTTTGCACTTTGTATATGAATACTTCATAAATATTTTTTATGTGAGCATACTAATTTTTCTGGTCTTTTATGTGATCTAAAAACTTTCAAGACAGAAGAATGGGGAAAACTTACTATTCTACTAGTCTTGCAGGTGTTGTCTTTTACTCTTGTAAATAATTAAAGCTAATACCAGATTGCTATTTGCAGATGAAGCAATCTTCAATCAAATCTCAGTTTGCATGTACATATAAAAATGAGTTGAGTGAAATAAAGGGTCAGCATTTCCTCAGCAGTAGCCAAATTCCAACCTGCACACATCCTGCACCAAAGCAACATTTAAATACTGGATATCTCACAGGTAAGCTGCAGTAGGATTGAATAAGTAAATGTGATAGCTAATATTTCAAATTTACCAAACAAGGTTTGGGTAAAACTCAATTATAAATATGTTTTCAAGAAAAAATAGACATGTCTCATTGCTCTGTGTATGCTATGATCAGTTAAATGTCCTTGCATTAAAATTGTAATGCTAATGCTTTGAAAATATAAATCTGAAAAATGTGTATTGATGCTATCTTGAGGTAAAAAAATAGAGACATTTTACATACATTCCATAATGTTTCTTCTTATTTCACAAAAGTAAGCCAGGTGAAATTTGTGGTTTTGACATTAAAAAAAAGGGAAAAATTTTACTCCACTATAAACCGTATCATACATATAATTTCTGGGCCCTTCAAGCATCTTTTCCAATATCTTAAATCTATAAATCCACTTCCCTAAGTTAGTAGCTATTACATGTTTTTGAGCAATGTCATTTTATATTGGCAGTATGCTTATGAACACATAGCAAATGTAACTGCAATGACCAGCATAGTTTTGTTTTACTGATAAAGCACTAGTTTTGTTTTAAAAAATCACGACAGTTCTCCGATTAAAAAAAGGATGAATAATCCCAGGTAACTTTTTATTTCTTCACATATGTTTTTGATATTCTTGCATGACAGAAGGTATGGATTCATGTCTTGATGTACCGGTGCTTGGAACTATTTCCAAAAATGTTCACCAGACTAGAAGTTACACGGAAACGGGAAAGCTGAGTTGTCAGCCAAGAAAGAACTCCAAGAATGAACAGATGGATTTGAATAATGACAAAGTAATCTGTGATAAGGAAAGTGAACCATCTTTTCAAAAAAATGCTAAAAGACCTAAGACTTCAAACAACCCTGAGAAGGAACTGGACAGCAAAATAAGTGGAAAAAGAAAAGACAGCAAAACTGCAAGCAAGAATAAGTTGATTGCTGGTCAGGCAAAATTAACTCACTTTTTTCGACTATAAGTTTTTGTTTTGACATATGTGGTATGTTGACTGGTTCAGAAGTTGTAAAATTTTGTGAGAAAAGGGTGAAATTCATGAATTGCTTCCATTCATACTCAAATAAGTTGAAGTAGCTTGTATGTAATATTAGAGAAATACAAGTCTGGATTATGCAGAAGTCTTTTATTTTTTTTTTTATAACAATACATTATTAGTAATTACAGCAATGTTCTTTTTTGCTAATGAAATATGTTTCCCTCTACAATGCAATGGGGAAGTATTTTTGTATGCATATGTATAGCCACACTAAACCACAGTAACTTCAAATTACATTAAATTCATAATAAAATGTTTAATCTTCAAAGAAGGTGGTGT
Source organism: Sagittarius serpentarius (assembly GCA_034782735.1). Lineage (NCBI taxonomy): Eukaryota > Metazoa > Chordata > Aves > Accipitriformes > Sagittariidae > Sagittarius > Sagittarius serpentarius. The sequence continues at coordinate 22,483,874 of JAVKLA010000024.1, forward strand.
GGATCAGTAGTTTTCAGACTTGCCAACAAGGTCGATAGACTCTTCCCAGCATACACCTGAGCACTACAGAAAAAAAAAAAATCTTGAAAGTTTAACTCATCAAAGAACTAGAATTCTTTATGGCCTCTGGAAATACTAATTTAACAAATTTAACAAAGCTTCCTCTTCTGTGCACTGAATCACAGTAGACATTGAGTTTCTAAATGAACCTTTATCAAATTGGTATAAAGACATTGCATTATACTTTACCAGAATTAAATAATTTTTGTGTAAAAATGAAAATATACTTACTGTCAAAATCTCTTCTTCCTATAGGGAATTTAGCTGAATTTTCTTCATCCGCAGTGTCTCTTTCCTGTATTGACTGACTATTTCGCATTTCAGTGTCACCTGGAAAAGCCGTGGCTCCCTTCAGTGCAAGATAAGGTAGTTGCTTTCTACCTAAGTTGATCGGCATAACGTGATTTAAGAAATCATGTCTGGAGCCTGTGTCCTGTTTTAAGGGAAAACAAAAGTAGCAGTTTATTTAAAGTTAGTTGTGTTCACTTTTTACACTTTATACTTAACAGTGCAAGTATTTTATCTTTCAAGATGATATTTTAAAAGCAATGACCTGCATTACATCTTTGGCTGAAATGGTTTTATGGTAAAGAACATGATAGAATAATGAGTCTTATATTTGGTGAAGTAAAAAACCTGTTGCTGCATATAGCGACATGCTGAATCAAACATAAATATACACTTTTTTCCCCACAAGTTTTGGCTACATATAGTTCTGTAAAAATCAGTTTTCTTTTATTGAACTGTCCAAGTTACACATTTAAAATCTTGGAATTAGATACAGCTGAAAATTTATTCTTGACTGTAGTATGCTAAACTGGTATTTTTGTATATTCACCAGATTATTGCTTCAAATTATTGTACCTGTTTTCTTAAGGGCTATAAAGAGAATTTCAATTTTACGGTTAAGCCAAAACATAAAACCGAAAACTCACCAAAACCTTCATGTTTCTGTCTTCCTCTTTGTCCAAAACACTGCTGTCTTCAGTCTCATAATGCTTCAGCAAAGGTATTGCTCCTCTGTTTGCAGTTCTAGCTCCATTTTGAAGAGTTTTTCCTAGATTTAATGTGGTTAGCAACACATCTTCATCTTCTACCTTTTGCAGAGATTTTGAAACTGAGAGTACAAAACCTTGAGAAAAAAGGGAGAGAGAGAGAATTAACATGTATGCTGAGATACACATTCTTAGTTACTTAACACTTGCATAGGAGTTAAGCAGTTTTCAAATTTTGACAGCTTTTCCAGTTGTAAATTAGTATGTTCTCCATCTGTGCCCACTTTATATATTTTAGAGATTGAATGGAAACTACTTCAATGGCTGATGAGTTCACTCTTAAAATGACTCATATTAAGGAGTAACCTTTTCTATAATCCTTCTAATCCCATTTGTTGTTTAGAACTACTTAAACATTTCTTTAGCATGGATAATTTGTTTCTTTGTATGTTTTTGGAACAGCACAGATTAGTTCCTTTTGATGGATCAGTGTAAGAAAGTTCACTGAAAAAGTGATATCCATTTGTGTTGTTTATAAAGCCTTACCTCCAGTTAAGGCAATTTAAGAAAAGGAACTAATCTACATAAGTAAGCAGGACTGTTGTAAAGGTGTGATCTATCATTGTTTATGATCAAAACTGATTCACTAAAGAGTTGAAAAGCTTGAAATTTAACAATAGCTTAGACTGCTGCTGTGTTAAAGCTGAAATCATTAATTTGTCAATGTCCATTAAGTCAGGTTACATTATTCAGAGCTTATGTCTAGAAATCTTTATTAATACCTAAGTAATTGTATCTGTCTACATTTTCTTTCTGAAAATGGACCTTTCCCAGCTACAAAAATAATGTAGTCAGATATGCTTGCTAAGAATGTAGAAAGGAAAATAAACTTAAGGGTTTTTTTCCTTAAAAAGTCTTTGAAGTTTACCTGTTACTCTGTGGAAGGAAATGTAGGAGTTTCTGCGTAACTTTTTTTTTTTTTTTTTTTTAATTTTACCTTATCTGGAAAGCAAATGGGGCCAGCTCAAATTTAGCTAATCTTTTAATGTCAGTGATACAAACCACCTACCTATTCAGTGGCTGTGTGCCTCTTAGTTGGTACCCATCTCTTAAATTCATGTTTGTTTTAACCTTTAGGTTAGTGCAGAGAACCCAACACCCTGCTAGTCAAGGCAAAGCACTAGGAAACTCACCAAGCAGAAAGAGTACTCATTCCCCCTTGTTTTCCTCCCTCGCTCTCCACATTGCTTTTCCTGCTTTTTCTTTGTACTGGCATACACTAGGAAGGCAATGTAAATTTTTCTTAGCAAAAGTGATTTCTTACAGTGGTTCTTTTTCTCCCCCCGCCTCCCCGCCCCGATGGTCTTCACTAGTACCTACCACTGATGTTGTGTGAAGGAGAAACTAAGATTGATATTTCATAGTCTAGACAAGTCTACAACACATCAATGGGACTCACAGATAGCAAGTATACATTTTGTCTTTAGAAGTCTTACCAGAAGTCCAAGGAGGAATATGAGTGCTGTTAGGAGGTGTTGCATAGTTTTAGGGAAGTACAGGAAGAATAATAGTGATTCCTGCTGAAAACAGGCAATGATACAACACTAATCTGCAGACTGAGGATGTTACGTAGAAGAATTGACTAGCATTGTTGGAACTGTGGTATTTTTAATCACTGTTCACTGCTAAACTTCCTGGAAAAGCAGACTGCCTTGCCAAAGTAACTTCTTGGTAAAGAAGTTTCATGGGAAAATATGTCCTGCTGGACTAAGCAGATTTTAACCGAGACATTTTGGGTATACCCACTTTTCCCCAAACGAGGAAAGTGCATTCAATCCTTTCTGGGCAGAGCATCTCTGACGAATAGAATTATTGCTTCCCATTCTTTTAATTTCCTTGCTGTAGAGCCTGTACTTGCCTCTGGGCAATTGAGGTGGTTTCTTTTCTTTGACTTTAATTGCCTGGCTATGGAGGAGGCAAATTTGAAAGTCAATTGTATACGGCTTTATGCTTCTCATCCAACCTCCCTTTGCTAATTTGTATTCTTCCCTCACATTCAGTATTTGTACAGTTTTGTTCAATTAATAAAGCAAAAGCCGTGTATGCTCTGTAATGGTACTTTTCATTTATCTTGGCCTAGGCAGAACAAGAGGAGTGCTTTGGAGAAGCCGTTGGTAACAAACCTTTCTCTTTATATATTGGTATATGACTTAAGAGTTGGGGAACAAGCTGTCGACCTAGTAATTGTGTATGTGGCAAGAGCTTCTGCTTATCTGAAGTTATAGTACCCGCAGGTATGCAGCATATATCATACATGGCTTGCTTTCAAATGCTTCTTTTTCATTTTAATACATAGCGCAGTTAGTAAGAACAACTGACCTGGATCAATGGGGAAGTCCATCTAGGGTGTCTGTTTAGCTGTCTACTGTGTCTATAAGCTGATGTCTATGGAAGAACGTAAGATCAGGGTGCACTTATGGTACTCCTCCCAGCATCCTCTAGTGCTGCTTGAATTGGCTGTTATTTTTTAAGAATTGTTGAAGATCTGAGGTGGTTCTAGTGATAATTAGTAGAACCTCCTAATTAGACTGCTAAGAAGTCAATAGCATATGTCTATAAATTCAGTGACTTTTCTGCCTGTTCAGAGCAGTAGATAACACTTGTACACCTGCAGATTTGCAATGCACTGTGTACATCTCATCATAACGCTTTTGGCAATCCTAACACTCTGATGTCTGCATTTTTTCCTTTTCATCTTGAACATTGAAATTTTAGTAAAAATGTAAAATGTTTTAATATACCAGCTTCTATGTTTCATCACTGTTTGTCAAATTGGCTTTTTATTTTTATGGTATATAATAACCCAGTGCTGTTTACGGAGCAATAACAATTATTTTGAGAAACTCTTCTTGCTTCTACACTATGTCTAGTAACAATGAAATATGAACTCTTTAACATCTGAAATCTGATGTAGTATATGTGAGTAAATAAAATCTATGTGATAATGTGCCTGGAATTTGTCTCATACTCATTTTGAATTCTTCTAGGAATGGGTTACAGAACAATTGTAATAGTTTTATTTGGTCGTGTAACTACTGTAATTGCCACGTACAAGTGTTTGAGCCCAATGCCTAGTATTGACTGAACAATAAATAAAACAGATGTATCTTATATAAAGCCAAATACTATTTTTTTACTATTATCAGAATTGAAAAACTTTGCAATGCAAGAGAAAGTATTTAAGCAACCTTAACAAATCATTTTACTGAATCTTAAAATAGCACAAAAATACCTGGTCAATGTTAATTTGCCCAGTAGCATACTACTACAGATTTTAAAAGGGGGGGGGGGGGGGGTTTGTTTTGGGTTTTTTTAGCTTGGATCGTGTAAATTTCACACAAACAGCTGTATTTCAGTACTTTTTGAGTGCAGTTAGAAGATACTTGTCATTTGAACCGAGAGCTGAACATAGTGAGATTTTGGAAGACCAATGTAAACCCAAACCCAGACTCTTCATAATGTTCTTGTTCATTTGCATGATCCTCTAGTAGCAGAGAAGGAAATGTGGACTGTCATTCTTATTCCTACAGAATGTAAAAGCATGGAGTTATGTGCATGAGAAATATATTTCCAGGGCGCTTAAAACATTTCGGTAGTTTTGAGTAACAACATAGCATTTTCTTACCTTGATATACAACTGAACATTTTAGTTGTTGTTGGGTTTTTTTAATTAGAAAAAAGATATTTGTGACATTTATTTTAAGAGATCCATTTTGGCAATAGAGTTAACAGTATACATTGTGCATTGTGTCAGAGACTTAGGTGAGTCTGTTTTAATTTCTCAGGCACAGATTTTCTTTTTTCCTGATCCTTTTTCTTGTGATCTTGGACAGAGTAAAAAGAAAAAAAGAAAAAAAAAAAACCTGGTGGTATTAACTGATACAAATTGAGGTAAAAAAATCCAGAAAAGGTTTATTTGCTTTATTTGCAGTTACTTATTAAGCCTTGAATAGCAATCTTAGATATTCTGTACTGGTTTTGGGCTAGCCAGTTGTTTTTCTTCAAACTAGAATGTAAATGGAATCTAGCAAGCAAGCACATTTGACAAGGAGCTGGCTACAGCTGGGCAGTAGGAAGTAATGGGGTTATGAGTTGTATCTGAAATCCCAACCCCTTCTTGGGTATTAGCTGTGCCACTTATAGTTACCCATGTATTTGCTCATTTTGGACCCAGAGCCCGGAACTTTCTCTTGAAGGTGGACACTCTTTGGAGTGACCTTAGCACCTCATTATGTAGACTGTCTATCTTAAATACCTGACAGAAGTGTTTTAGTTCCAAACCCCTCCTGCCCCTAACCCAACAAGCAAGTGTTAAAGGGGAGATTCCCTGTGCTGTTAATGGAAAGAACTTCTGATCAGCAGTTCACAGGACATGACTGAGACAATTAGCACACTTCATTAGTGACTGTAGGAAATTAAGACTCTTGCCTAGCACTGATTTGTTGTTCTCCCTGCTGAATTGGTAGTCACCCAGAATCAACAAGTTGACTTAGCGTGAAGTAGGCACTATGCTGTTTGTAACAGGACAGCTCTGGACTTGTGCAGGAGCACAGCTCTAAATATTTGGAGAGCTTGGTCATCTTCTGTTTATGTGGCAGGAGAATGTATAAGGAAAGGGTGGGGATGAATCCCTGCAAACTAGGTGACTTTACTGACTTTCTACCCAAGATACAGAATAGCCATTTCAGTCCTCTGTTGAGTTATAGTCTATGTATTTATAGAATGAAATGTTGCATTTGTTTGTGTTACAAATAAATTTCAGAGTTGGGAAAACTTTAAAATATTTTCTGCTGGCTGTTATTTTGAAAGAAATTTCAGATTTCATTTGGAGGAACTGCATAGAAACATATATTTCTTAAGGAACTATACAGCAGAAGAACTGAGTAATGCATTCATAGTTCCTTCTAGCAAAAGATATGATAGGTGTATTAGTCATTGTGCCTGTCCTTTCTTAGGATTCTTCCTACTGAATAAAATGGTGTGTTCTTGTGGGGATAATTTACAAATACACTATGCTTAAAATTAATTGAACTGTTCTTTTCACTGTTTTAAAAAAAAACAAACCCCTGAAACCAATACCCCCTTCTAACAACTAAGTTTCTTATTCCAAAAGACCTTTTGCAAAACAGTCCATATGTAACTCTATTAGGGAATTCCCAGTTAATCAGTAAAGTGGAAAGAGGAAGGAAGATTCTTCAAGCAATATTAGCTTCTTAATGAAGAAAAAATAGTGCTGATGGTGAACATGCTGTATAAAAGTGAGACTACTACGCAAAAACTGAATAACAGAATTATAAATATTGACCAACTGATTACAGCAGATTCAAGTAATTTTTCATCTGCTGTTAGATTCAAGATAAATCTATAAGCAGAGAAGCTTATTGGTGTCATAACCCAAGGAACAGTGCACAGATGAAATCCTAATGTCATTTTTGAAGCTTTATTAACCTCAGTCTGCCTTTAGAAGCCTTTGCTATGTCTGTCAGAATGTCCGACCTTTGTGTATGTTTTTTTAGACTATTTGGTTTCTCTTCAGTCAGCTGTACCTCACCAAACACACTGTATTTTTGTGGTGGTTTGACCCTGGCTGGACACCAGGTGCCCATCAAAGCTGCTCTATCACTCACTTCCTCAGCTGGACAGGGGAGAGAAAATATAACAAAAAGCTCATGGTTTGAGATAAGGACAGAGAGAGATCTCTCACCAATTACTGTCATGGGAAAAACAGACTTGACTTGGGGAAAATTAATTTATTGCCAATCAAGTCAGAGTAGGCTAATGAGAAAATAAAAACCAGATCTTAAAACACCTTCCTCCACCCCTCCCTTCTTACCGGGTACAACTTCACTCCCAAATTCTCTACTCCTCCCCCACAGCAGCGCAGGAGGACAGGGAATGGGGATTATGGTCAGTTCATCACATGTTGTCTCTGTCGCTCCTCCCTTCTCAGGGGCAGGACTCCTCATGCTCTTCCCCTGCTCCAGCGTGGGGTCCCTCCCGTGGGAGACAGTCTTCTACGAACTTCTCCAACATGGGTCCTTCCCACAGGCTGCAGTCCTTCAGGCACAGACTGCTCCAGCGCGGGTCCCCTGCGGGGTCACAACTCCTCACAGCAAACCTGCTCCGGCCTGGGCTCCTCTCTCCACGGGCCACAGCTCCTGCCAGGAGCCTGCTCCGGCGCGGGCTT